>JAWRVF010000095.1:0-551874 GCA_036785485.1 Physcomitrellopsis africana | reverse complement strand
TATAAGACAATGAACATACTAAGAAGAAGACAAGTGCCACCTCCTCCTATAGAAGTGAACAATAATGACGAATTTGAAGTGGAAGAAGTCTTAGATTCAAGGCGGCGCCGAAATAGGTTGGAATATCTTGTTCACTGGCACGGATACGATATTAGTGAGCGCACATGGGAACCGGCAAAAAATCTGGCGAATGCAGCGAGGAAGGTGGAGACCTTTCATCAACAACATCCATCGAAACCAAGATGAAGACTTTTTCTATAAAAGAAACAAGATGTAGGCAAGATAACATTCAACTTTCTATCCTTGTTTGTAGCTTCTTTGTATTTTGTAACGCTAAGGAGATGGAGAATCAATAGCCAACAGATTTGACTCAAGAGCCTTCATTTACTGACCTACCAGATAAGACATTGCGACTATCACAACCCTCAAGACGACGCAACCGAGATGAAGATCTTCAAGAACGACATGTTCTTCCTCGAATAGATGGCGAGATACAACGTGTTTGGTATCACGACCTTGGAAGAGATTCTCGATGTTTGGTGATTTTATTGGAGATAGGAACAACTCCTGACGGTGTTCCAGATGTGACATTTGAAAGAAGTTATGAAGGTCACAACAATGATCAAATAACAAGGTGGTCTTCTCGCCTTGGAATGGGACACTATCGATGGCTGAGAGGACCCATCAATTACCTTCGAAGAGAACAAAGATCAGAATATGTGGCAAATACTATTCGCCGCATCTTAGACTTTCTACACATGTAATCACCGCTCCTCGTGGAACTCGTCCTTTAAAGGGGGGATAATGTCACGGACATATACATAGTTACCTATATGATCAAATAGAATTAGATAAAAGAAGGTAAAAGCAAATTAATATCTTTAAGAAACTTCCTAGAAACTTCATAAACGCTGCTTTGACTTTATAAGTGTCCATAGTAGATTTTGGATTAGAAACTTGGTCAATAAGTTAGCCACATGTCGCACATGTTGATAGCTTGAAGACCAAGCTAAATACGTGGCGAACATATAGGAAACTTGCCCTGCAAGTTCGACACGTGTCTTGCAACTTGGACATGTGTCTTGTAAATTGGACACGTGTTGGAGGTCCTATAGAACGTCGCCACTTAGCTCTTAGGTAGATAGTATAAATAGAGAGAAGAGTGAAGCCTTCTTCACTCTTGTCAACTCCTTTCTTGTTTCCAATCTAGTTCAAGGGTCTCTAGTTTTTCTTGTCTTTTTGGCATTAGCCATTCCAGTTTCTTTTTAATATATATACTTCTTTATATTTATTTCTTTGAGAGAGGTCTTACTTGTTTATTTGACTTCATCTAGTTATTGTCTTTGACATTAGGTCTCTTGTTTAAAATATCCTGAATTGTAGAAGGCATGGCAAAATCTGGGATAAAGTAGTCCCTTCTAGTATCCTTGTTTAATAAGTTACAAACATATTGAGTACATACTATCTAGAATTGCCTCACATAAGAGATAATATCTTCTGAAGGACCTTGTCTAATGCTTGTCAAGGCTGAAAGGGCTTATTGTTGGCCAATCACAGGCCTATATTGACAAAGGAATGCTGCTAGGAGTTGTTTCCATTTGGTGAATGCCCCCTCTACATGAAATCTATATCAAGCATATGTAGAATCTATCAAGGTTGTTGGAAACCATATTAAATAATAACCATGATTAGTTACTAAACTAGTGATAAGTACCTCTACAAACCTTTTTATGTGAATTGCTGGATCTTTATTGATAGATCCACTAAATCTTGGAAGATTAGGTCAAATTGATATCCCTTATAATCTTGAAGGTACTATAATTGGTAATCCCATAGATAACATCATTGGGTCGATTTGGGTATTCGTTTGGAAGTTGTGATTTTTTTCATTGGCTATACTAGTCCTTGGAGTTGGAATTGATAAAGGCGCTATTTGAAGCTCTGAAGGTTGTCTTTTTCCATACTCCATCCCAATAGAAGCTTGTGACATCTTGTCGCAAATTTCCTCTAATATGTGGGTTTCTAAAACTATAGGCTGAATATGTATTTTGGATTGTAAAATACGTCCAAATTACAAAACAAGGCTAGTAAGAGGATGAACTATCTTAGATTTAATCCTAGGTGGCATACAACTAAGTATATGGTTTCTATTTAACTCCCTTTTGAAAAAAGACCTAATAGGTGGTTTAAAATAAAATAAATAGACTTTAAATTATTTTTATTTTTATTTTGTGAATTAATATAAAATCTTTTCTTTTCTTATCTATTTGTAAGGCACACGATTTAATTATATACCAAGATAAAATCTCGTGCTGGTTTCAAATTAGTGGTATCATCCAATAATTAAATGTTTCTTACAAGTGATACACGAGGTTCAACTAAATACCAAGTTAAGATCTTGTGCCGATCTTAATATGGTGGAATCACCTATTAGTTGGATTTAATTTATAATTTAGAGATTGAAAAATAAGACATTGGTTAGTACAAGTAATTTAAAAAATTTAACACGCAGATACCACAAAAATCAGATGGACTAGATAAAAGGTAACTTGTAGGGCAACCTGCAATAATTAACTATGCCTCATGGGGATCATCACTTTCCACAAGTACAGATTCAATGCCAAAAAGAAATCATGCTGGCCATTAATCCGACTTCACTTCCTTACAAAACATCTGAAAATTAAAGCCTATCACAAACACAACCAAATTCTCTTCACAAAAGAGATAGATAGGAGAATTTTCTGGTCCATATAATTGAATGTTTTAATATTCAATTACACTACAAGGTGATAGAATGGTTAAGATATTAACTGTAGGACAGCAAGTCCCACCATATTCCTTCTTAAACATATCTAAAATTTTAAATAAAAGAAAGAGCTAAGGTTTAGAATCCTCCAAGTTTCTCCTAGCCATGCTCCTTCTTTGCTTTAGTCTAAAATTTCAAATAAATTGAAAAGCTAAGGTTTAGAACTTACTAAGATTAGTCTAAGATTTGAAGTTGTACTTAAACTCCACTCTTTATGCTGCCAAAGTGACAACCAATCTAAACAGAACCACCAAATAATACTACACTAATACTAAACTAACCAAATATTATTTCAAGTTAGAAATAAAAATATTATATAAAAATAAATTAATACATAAATAAAAATATGTTAAACTTATATCAATATATAAAATTTATTATATATATAAAATAAAATAAAAGAAAAGAAAAATAATATTAATATATAAAAGTAATAGTAATCATTAAAAAAAAAAGATAAAGATAAAAAGATAAGTAAAAATAAAATATAATATAATAAATATAATAAAATTAGAAATAGAAAAGAAAAAATAAAATAAAATAAGATAAAATTAAATTAAAATTAAAATTAAAATTAAAATTAATATGATATGAGAATACTAATAAAATAATTATAAAATATTTATTTTAATTTAATGATATTATTATTATTATGATAATTTTTAGTTTTTATTTTTTTAAATTAAAAAAAAAAAATCTTACTTTATTTTTATTATTTTATTTTTTTATTTTATTTTATTTTTATATTTATTTTTAATATAGTTTAATATAATTAAGATAAGACTTTAAAAAAAAAATCAAAAGCATAACATAAAATCAACAATGTAAATGATTGAAGAGATAGAAATCACTAATCTCAATTGTATTCCACTTAAGGCAGAAATCTCTCTCTACTCCAAAAATCGCCAAAAATTCACTTCTTATTCAATAGCATTGAAAATTGCACCACTACAATTTTAACTTCAAAGTGATTGTACATCAAAAATTTTACTATCAAATAATCACCACGCACTAAGAAATGCCTTTCCAAACATGAGGTACATGAAACTGCCAAGGTAGTGAACCACTTCCTAGTCTAAAATTCACTACAAATTCAAATCAAGTCCAAATTGAACATGCAATAGCTTATTGGAAAGCCAACATGAAGATACACTAGCATAAAAAGTTTCAATTTAAAATAAATAATAAAAAAAATTGATTGATGAAAATCCAAGAGTAAATCAACATTCACTCAATAATGAGATTTTTTGAATACCTTATGAATTGAAAACTTGAAAAGATTTGTATACACCAATAAAGAAGAGATGTAGAAAACTTATCAATGATGAAGATTAACTTTGAACTTCTCACTCAAAAAGACCAAGCATAATGTGAATTACAACATACTAATTCTACATTCACACACACACTTAGAAGCATCACCTCCTAGCAAATGCACCATTTATGTTAGGATAAAATTCACTCCTCAATCCAAGTTATAAAGTGGTCTCAATTAAAAATTGCTTATAAATTGTGGTGTGAAGTATAAAGAGCAATAAACAACAATGAAGGAGAAGAACAACACAAAACAAGTACAACATGTACAATTAAGTAATTGCACACTACAAAACTAGTCACAATTTGTTCACTATATTTTTATCTAATAAAAAGTAAAAATAAAAAATAAAAATTATATTTTCAAATAGATAATTTTTTTATCTTTTCAATGATGTAAAAAATATATAAATCTAAGTTATTATGAATAAGTTATGATAATTCAAAATTAGAAGGTAAATAATGGAAAAAATTAAGTAGAAATTTTTACCTCAAGGATAACTTGTTACAAGATCATGGGTTCAAACCTCACCAAGGCTCACAAGTAGTATATATGGGTGTCCTAGAGAGGCCATAAGGCCTTAGTCTTATCCTCCTACCTACATCCAAGGAGCCACAATCCATATGGGACTTGTGCACCTCCCTTCCTACAAGGACTATACTAGCTGCTGGTCCTCCTATTTTATACTAGTAGAACTAATAATTTTGTATTTTTGACTTCACCATGGTGTTCAAAAATACCCTATTAGCCAAGGAACCTTACATGGCCTTCAAATCTTGCTCCATTTCTTCATAATGGCTCCCAAGGTGGTAAAACTCATTTTTACCAAAGTCTTCAAAATTGCTCTAAAAATTCTAATTAAATTCTAAATAAATTCTAAATAAATTCTAAATAAATTCTAAAAGTCTCTATAATATTTTCAAGATGATAATATCAATTTAAGACTATTTTATTCTACCTTAGAAAATTTTTATAATAATAAAATCAATAAAAATCAACTCAAAATCCTATTTTCTACAAAAATAATTAAAAAGACATGAGATTTCTTTTTCATGCTTCTTCTACCTACTAAGTAACATTTATAGGTTTTTAATAAGTAATACATGTAATTAAAAGGCCAATGTAGACATTGGTCTCAATAACTAATTCTTAATACTTAATAATAAATAAAAATGCTAAATCAATTAAAATAATTACTTTCGAGACTTATTAAGACTCCATTTTTGTAACTTTTCTTCTAATAAGACTTTTATATTTATAAATAATTCTAAATTCTAATATATACTTAAATAGTCAAAAAGACTCTCTAACCATTATATTTATATAATTTAATGATTTAAGACTATATTTTTAACTAATTCACTAATTAAGAATCATTGGTGGAACTCACATCAATTTCTTCTTTTATATCTTCATGTGTTATGTCTTGACCTTGTTATTTGAAGAATTTTATGCATTTTCTTGCAATTAGAACTTTAAGGTGTATTCCATCTAGCTCCTTTAATATATATGAGGCATTATTCAAAACATTTACAACCACATAAGGTCCAAACTAGCGTTTAGAAAATTTTCTAAGAATATTATGCTGGTTATCTAAGCTGCTATCATATACCAAAATCCAATCACCTTCTTGAATTTCTTTTGGCCTAAATTGATGTTGCTTATCAAATCTATCTTTATTTTTGATTTGTGTCTCCGTTAGTTTAAGAACTATTTTTTTTATATCTTCAGGTCTTCTTTCTAATTAACGGATTTGAAGTACAAGATGTTCTTCTCTAGATACATTGTCTTGCCAAGGTAAAACATTCCAAGTATATATTTATTCTTCAATCGATGTCATACTATATTTACGTATAGTGTGTAAAAATATTATATATCTTGTATTTATTATTATTACATATGTGAGTGCTAGAGGTTATTTTAGAAGATATTATAAGGAGAGGATTTATTTTAGCCACTTAATTAGTGAATTAAGATGGCTATTTGTTTTGGTTCCTATCTTACTTATATCCTAGAATAGATTTTTTTGTAATTAGAAAAAAAATAAAGGTTATTTTATCTTTCTTGTTGACTTTGAAGTAGCATGGACCTTGTGAGGGATAAGAAAGAAGAGTATGGGGTGAATAGGGCCTATCCAATAGGATTTTGGCTGCCCATGTGCTCGTGGCATGGGCTGATGTAGAAGAAAAGGGGAGAATACTCCTCTTGCTGGACCTAGGGTTTGGCAATTTCTAAGCAGTGAACTTTGGAGAGAGATAGCTTCGAGGATATAAAAGCTTTTGTAATAAAAATTAAGGTGTGTATTTTTTGAGTTGTAAAGATTTTAGAACCTACTCACTTGCTTGTATTGGAGTTGTGAGCAAATAGTTATATTTGTTTTAGTAGAGTGAGGTTTGCTGCCATCGAAAAGAACCGGCACAAACTTTGAGCTGCCAGTGCAAGTTTGATTTCAACTCTTTTTTAGTGAAATTTTTAAAGACTGTAAAAAATTGTACTAGCTTTTTATAAAGCTATCTCTTATAGCATTTGGAGTTGGAGAGAGAAACTTGTGAGCTTGAAAGTGGGAAGGGATTTATTGCCATTTGATGAAGAAGGGTAGAGATTTTGTTCAACCACCCAAGTCGAACAGTCTCTTCAACCTTTTTGATTATTTAGATGCTTATAGTAGCCTATATAAGCTTTCCACAAAAATAAAAATCAATGCATTTGAAGCTTCTATAAAAGACTTATGAGTCATGAAGTGTTAAGAGGGTAAATTATCATTAGGGTTTTAGGAGTAGATTTGACTAGCTATAAAATCTGAATTTTGAGAGGTATACATGCAAAGTTTTAAGACAAGTTAGATGATGGAGTGAGCTTTCTAAAAAGCTATTGCATGTCCAATTTGGAAAAGGGTTGCAACCACAACAAAGGCTGAAGTGAAGAGGAGCTTTACTGCCTTTGTATTTGCTGGGAAATTTTAGTGCTTATTTCATTTAGCCATAACTTTTAAATGGTAAGACATCTATTCGTAAAATTTTGATATGCTTTACAATAATTTATTAGCTTTCCATAGGCTATAAGCACGCTTGATTTTACCTTTGGATGAATTTTTAGTGATTTAATTAATTTTAGCTTATTGTATAAATTGTATTTTTTGTATGTGGTGTCGTGATGTAACACGACTATTAGGTGATAAAGTGTAGAAATAGTATATTATAGAAGATCTTAGTTCAAAATATTGTAGCAAATTATCTTAGAAAAATAGATAATAGTAGAAAGGGGAATAAAACTAATGGGTGTTAATGCTGCCTTTTTTACAAATGAGCTTCTATTTACTTTGTAGGGCCATAAGTAAGGCAAAACAATGTAGATTGGGAAATAAAATGATATAGGCATATATAGGAGAGAGTTAAGAAGAGGTTTCAGAAAAACTTATCACAAAAATCTTGAAATAGATACCTGAAAAGGACCAGTTATGAGCTGGGGTCGAAATCAGATCCCAAGGCACAAAACCGCATGCCAACAGTAAATCTAGAGGTTTTTTGCTGATCGAAGATTGGGGTTAGAGAGGGGACTTGAAGATTTTTGTATAGGAGTTGGTTTTGAGTTATTTGGATAGAAAACAGCTTTGTAATAGCTTTGCAAAATCAAGGTTTATATTGGCTACTTGAGATTTTGTGAAATATAGTAGGGTTGATGGTTTAGGCAATTCCAAAAGCTTTGCAGCAGATCTATAGCTAGAAATTTGTGGATTTTTGGATATTGTTGTTGTTAATGTGTGCTGTGAATTTAAACTAAATCTAACGGTTTAGTTGTATGTAATTGAGGTTTAAGTGGGTCAAGGTCTTGGAATTTAAGTTTTGAGGGTTAGTTAAGATTTTAAAGATCTTAAGCAATCTGCTAGTTGGATTAGACTAATTTTTGTTTGTGTGGATAATAGACTTGTTTTCCTATACACACAAGTGATTTGAGACTGATTGAATGGTGAAGAAGGAAGAAATCAGCACTGGAAGATCAGCATCAAGGTTGGAGAAGGAGGCCGACCAACACCCGAGAAGATTTTGGAGTTTTTCTTCCATTTGGTAAGTTTGATTTCCTTCAAATTTGTTGTGCTTGTTTTTGACTTAGAGGTTGAAGGGTATACAAAGTTTTAAGTAAGATCAACGGTCTAATCAACAGATATTGAGGTTCTAATTTTTCCTAGGATTGATTTGAATTGATTAGAGTTTGGTTTAAGATTTGTTTAGGATTCGGTTTAGGGTTTAGGATTTATTTAGGGTTTGGTTTAGGGTTTAGGATTTGTTTAGGATTTGGTTTAGGGTTTAGGGTTTGACTTAGGATTTGACTTAGGTTTTGACTAGGGTTTGACTAGGGTTTGACTTAGGATTTGATTTAGGGTTTGACTAGGGTTTGACCAGGGTGTGACTTAGGATCTGACTTAGGATTTGACTTAGGTTTTGACTAGGATGTGACTCATGATTTGATCAGGGTTTGACTTAGGGTTTGACTTAGGGTTTGAATTAGGTTTTGACTAAAGTTTGATCTAGGGTTTGAATAAGATATGACTTAGGATTTTAAGATTCTATTTTTAGTATTTTCTAAATTTAGTATTTTATATGTTATTTTCTATTATGATTAATGTATGATTCATTTATTCTTCTTTTGTAATTGCTTTAAGATTGAATCAAGGTTTGATTAATATTGTTAAGATTTAATAGAAGTTGTATAGGATTCTATTAGAGTTGTTAGGATCTTGTTGTTGTGTATTTCCTTTTTGTCTTCCACAGCCAAGTGCCCGGAGCATTCTCGAGCAGAATAGCACGTATTACGACAACGGTCATATTTGAGGTATACTTGAATATATTCATATTTTATTTATATTTATTATATAAGTATATATACTTATATTTATATCAAGTATTTATACAAGTATTTTATAAATATTATACATAATATTTATACAAGTATATATACAAGTATTATATCAAGGATTATATTCTATTTTTATATAAGTATTTATATAAGAATTATATTCTACTTTTATATCAGGATTATATTCTAATATTGTACAAATGTAGAAGATACTTACATGGCTTCTTCTCATGTTTCCTACTAGTTCTAGTAGCAGCTAGGAACCCGACGTTTTCTCAAAGCAAATTCTCTCTATCCGACACCGACATAATAGGCTTTTATCCTTGTATTAATTTTATAGGCATATATCTAGTTATTGAATTATGAGTAGTATGATTAGTCCATAAAACAAATAGTAATAATCTTGGCTATTCTTTTGTCTTTTCTTTACATGCTTTAACAATTATTTTCACTATTGGAGGATGACCTTGCTCACTTTTGGCATTACCCTCCAGATTATATGCTATTATAAGTACAAGCTTGATCCCACATCTTTCAAAAAAATTCTTTGCCTTATGTGTATCTAATTTCCTACCATCAGCAGTAATCTTTCGAATGCATCCGTATCTACAAATCACATCCTCTAGTAAAAATCTACAAACTCCTTCAGTGGATTTTGTTTGCAGAGCTCTTTCTTCTACCTAGTTAGATAAATCTTCTCATGCCAAAATTAAATATCACATTTTCCATAATCCCATAGACATAATAACTAAATCTACTACCTATTGATAATGTATTGCTAGAAGATATATAGGACGGAATCTGTCTTTGTGTCTAATCTTTGAATACATTTGACAAGTTTGACATGATTCCACAAACTTTATTACATCTCTATACATATTACGCTACCAATATTTTTCTTTAAGCTTGTTAAAGGTAGCATAAATACCTCTATGACCAACCTACAAGCTATCATGGAATTCTTAAATCAATTGCTCTTGTATTTTGTTCTTGCAAATTACTCTTTGCTATATACCATTGTCCCTTTTACATCGCTTCCACAAATATCTACTTTGTAAAAAGTAGTTGTAAGCTTTCCGCCTAATTTACTTGAAATAAACATCATTCCATCTTGGTTGCTTTGATAAGATGCTCAAATAGTATCTAATATCTATCCATTCTCCTTCATATAATTCTTCTATGAATAATTTTGGTTACTCTTTCTCTTTTTGTTGTGTTCGAGAATAGAAGGTAGTATCTACATCTTCGGTATCATCAATCAAATCTTCTTCCTGTTCATGTCTAGCCCGAGATAGTATATCCGCCACTGGATTATTTTTGCCTGCTATATGCTTGAATTTAGGATTTAAAGACTTAATATATGCAATCCACCTCAGCATAGCAATATCAAGGGTATTACAATTGGTGATCATTCCCAATAGTGGCAAAGAATCTGTTTCCACTATCACTAATGCCCCAATTAGATAATCTCTATCACTTTTCATAGTTGTCACTGCCCTCCATAATTCTTATTTCACTTGTGGATAGCACATTTGTCTTTTTTTTAATACCTTACCTCCAAATCGTATGGCAAATCAATTCCCTTCTTTATCATTCTATCCCAATGCCCAATTAATAGCTATTGGACTAGTATCAACTGTAAATATCATCGGGTTTCTATTCTCATAATTTACTCTACATAGCACAAGTAGAGAAGACAATGATTGCTTCAACCTTTACATTGTTTCTATATGTATCTTTTTCCATTTAAATCTCTTCTCTTTTTGTAACAGATCATAAAGAGAATCTGCTATATGCGCATAATGTAGAATTCATACATAATAAAACATACAAGCTTCCAAAAATCTCCGTACTTTTATTTTTGAGCTACAAACTTCCTTCATTCGTTGTATGGCATCCACTTTAGTAGGATCTGATTTACGACTAAACCATCCATATAAATGTCCCACAATAATAACCTCTTCCATGCCAAAGGTTGATTTAGCTCCTGATAAGGTCAAGTAGACTTCCTCAAGCTGTGATAATATCTTATCACAATCCAAAATATAACTAGATACAAATTTATGACATCCCCTCTGATCCATTATTTCTTCTTTTTCTTCTTCTATACACCTTTTTATTGAAATATCATCACAAAAAGGCATAGTTTTTTCTAGAATAAAATCACGAAGCACCTTATTCATTCCATTCATCATATGAGCAAGTAAGTTTGTTGTTCCTTGTGATAATGTTCACATTTTTATCAATTCTAGAGGTGTCTTCATAATAATGATATCCCTGTTTCCTTCCACAAGTTGAAATTGATTATATCCAGAATAAAGATCTCCAATAGAATAAATGGCTCTATCAGTAAATGCTTCAGCAAATTCTCCAATAATTGGTCCTACTCCTATCTTTTTAATGGTTATTTGATTCACTAATTGCATATCTTAAATAAACCATAGAATTCTATTTTTCTTTGGTATTGTAAACCAACAATTAGAATATGGTACAAATGATGGTTCTAAAAATTTCATCTATATCTTTTCTTTTAAAAGTTCTATAAGTTTAGATAAATGCGCTTTAGATACCGAAATTGGCCTTAGATCCGACGGAGCATGTAGAATCATAAATATAATCATCAGTACCACAATACTTGGATCCACACATCCAATTTTTGAAGGTTCAAAAGAAAAAGCTTTTTCATGCTTCTTCAACATTTTTATAAATTTTATTTCTTTAGTAGGTAGAAGAAATTCCATGGATCCCACTTTCAACTCCTTGAATATACTTTCTGTAAACTTATGGCCAATTTGATCAAGATTTTATAAATCTTTTTCTTTTGAAGCCTCTTGAATTTGGTGGTTTGAATCACTAGACAATGGTATAGCTACAGGTTTTATTTTTCTTTCTACAATTTTGTATCTAGTTTCAACTTTGACTTTATAACCTTGAAACGCCTATATGATTGAGTAGAGCTCTCTTGAATGTACTTGCACCACTTGATCTTCATCTGTTATTTCAACCTTTACAAGTTCTTCCAACATATCTTCTAAACCTATTTCCATATATATATCTATTATCTTGTCATCTTTATCAGGCACATCTACTCTTTTTAGGTCTTTTTTTATTTTTCTTATAATTCTTTTCTCTTATTTTTATAGATCATTAAGTTGCATGTGTACAGTAAATCTACTCTTAAAAAATTTTACAATTCCTGTACAAAAGATACTTTCTTCTCCTCGCAAGAGAATCTTCTATGATATACTATCACATCCTTGCTCTATAGTGGTACCCTGTAAAAATCCTTAAACTCTTCCTCAATCTTTGGTAATGAGTCACTCCATAGATAATCCCTATTGTGCTCATGATTAGTAGGTATTGTTAAAAATTGCATTGCTCATTTATCATCTTGGCTTTTAATCCGAGGACATGAAGATCCGTTATCTAATATCTTAGTTTGCATCCTTACAACAATAATATATGGTTGTCCAAGAATTATTAGATAAGAAGTTTTGTTCAGTAGATATATCTTTAATTTTCACCTTCACATCTAGACAAGCACCATAAAGATCTCCAGGTGTGTTATTTGCTATTTGAATCATCCAACCATGTTTAGTGTCAATGGGCCACCTCCCACATTTATAAATGTCTTTAGATATAATATTGATTTCAGAGCCATGGTCAATAAGAACAACTACTGGACCTGTCAAGTCTCCCACCTTCACCAAAGTTTCTGTGGTGGCTCTAGTCTAATGCTTCTTAGAATAATGACTAGGACCTTTATCATCAACCTTATCCTCATCCAAGGAAAATTAATCCTTTTGATTGATACAACATTCAGCCAATTCCAGCTCTTTTTTTTCTATTAATATTGTATCTAAAATATTAGATATTGCTGACTCTCCTATCAATTGTCTTTTTTGTTTAATGGTGTCAATAATGATATCATGAAATTCTTTCTTTGCAATACGTAAAATTTCTTGTAACATGAATTCAATTTTGGCATTCAACATCCTTTCTTCCAACATCCCTTTTAAATCTGTAGTTGCCTCTTTATCTGATTGCAGCTTATAGACAATAAGCTTATCATTTTTTTATTTTTACAAGCTTCCATCTTTTTTTTTCATTTTTTTTTTTGATAGTAATGCATCTCGAGAGTGTGATGTTGATGGCTCAACCTTGGATGATCTACTATCTTATAATATAGGTACTTTCTTGTTTTGTGTTGTCTTTGTATCTTTTTGAAATCTCTTTTTGTTATTTGATTCCTCAAGATTTTTTTCTGTCATATTTCTTCTCTTTTTTACATCCATCAAAGCTTCATGGTAGAATTTTGCTAAATAAGCATGTACAGATATGGTATCAATAGGATCATTCCATCTTGTAGCATTCTTGATTATTGTGGTTGTATTGAGTAATTCTTACTTTGATATTTTTTCCTTATTCATATTGGTGATAGCACGATTCCATAAATCCCCCGTATCTATATATTTGTCAAAAACATCCTCCTTCTCTCTTATAACCTCAATGCCATAAGTCGTAGCTTTTCCTGATGCCATAGCATGTTGAGATAAATAGTCCTCTAAAATCCTATTCATCCCTCCTTTCTCAAAGTTGGTTTTGACAAATTCACTTATATCTCGCAATGCAATCTTTCCGTCTTTCGATAAAATTATTCCTTGTTGCAAAATATCAGCAAAATCTCTACACTCCTTACATGGATGCTCTATACTATCGCACCAAATATGTTTTTGTATATATCCTTACTTCGATGCAGGTTTGATCTCAGATATTTTTCTTTTCTCTTCTAGCTTTGCCAATTTGATTTGTAAGCCTTTCATTCTTTTGATTAATTCTTCAATTGCATCTTTCTGCAGTGCAATTGTAGATATATGAATTGAAATAGTATTTATTGATATAGTAGGTTGTGGCACTTGTCTACAAGATATCTAATAGATGTCTAGTTTCTTGTCTTACTACTACTTTACCACTTCGGTATTCTCTTTTAGCAAGTATATTCACAACTTCAGAGACCTTCTTCCAATCAGTAGTAAGTCCATTGTCTTTTGTATTATCTTCCAACAATAATTCCAACTCCCTTTGTAATTCATTGTTGGCTGATTGGAGAAATAGCTCTATCTTATTATTTTCAAGCGTAAGCTTTTTCACTTGAGATAATTGAAGAAATTGCCTTTCAAATTCTCAAAATAACTCTCTTGCAACTAAGTCCTTGTTGGATTTATTAATCCATTCTATAAATGATTTTTTTGTTACCCTTTCAACATCTTCTAAAGAATACTCTTCTTTTAATTAAAGGATAAAATCCTTCCATTTTGCTCCATGAGTTTGAAAAATTCCCCTTACATGCTCACGAAGCTTTGATACAACTGTAAGCTGAAAAGTAAGAATCATTTCCTTCTCCGATACTTTATTGAGCTCTATCTCCCGAGAATAATATTTCAAATACTTGGAAATATTTTTTCCACCAAATTGATCCAAAATACCAACAATAGATTATAAAGCTTTAATAGCCATAATCTCCTTATGCTTTATTGCTTGTTGTTCTTACATATAAAGAGTAAATGCTTGAAACATTTGAGATGTAGTAGAATCAAGATGCATTAATGATGCCCCAGCGTAGTTCCCACCACCATTTTCTTGTTCTTCAACCATAACAAAAAGCCAAAAATATTTCTTCAAAATTCTCCACCCCAGATGTTTTACGTCGGATTCACTAATATGTTGTATGACGCAATTTTCTATCTGAGAATATATTGGATACCTAGCTGTGGAGAATTCAGTTGAAAATTATTGGCAAAATTCCAATAAGTGATTTATCATTAATAAAAAGAAAAATTACAAAAGTATTACAAAAAAAAAAGTTGTATAGATAAAATCCTCTTATATTCAATGAGATTTGTATAAAAAGAGTTCAAAATTTCACAAAAATCCTTCAAAACTTTGTTCATCCACAAGGACTTATTTCTTATTGAATTTTAGAGTTTAATAACTCTTGATCCAAGTATTCAATTTCTATAAAATTTCCTTCAAAGTATAGATAATTCTTTTAAATTTTTCTACAAAGAAAAATCAACCATAAATTTGCTTTCAATCGTCCAATATCTCAAAAATCCTAGCAAGTGCTTAAAACCCTAGCTCAGAGACATCTAAGCACTATTTTCCTTATATCTCACAAATCCAAAATTTTAATGCCATAAAATTTTTGCACATAGTCTTGTGATATAATTATATATGCTTATGAAAATTTTGAACCAAAAATTTATCAAATTGCTCAAGATATGGCTCAAAACACAACCATTATGTAAACAGGTCAATTACTACCCTTAAGTTTGTAAGTATTGACTTCAACTCCTAATAACTCCTTTATTCTAGCTTGAAATTCATTGAGTTGTACATATAAAGTGTAGCCAAGAAAGTGCTTTCTGTGACTCAAGTCACTGATCCTCAATTGCTTTCTGTATGTGCGAGTTATATTCAAGAGAGTGACAGTAGGTCTAAAATTGACACCTTAACTTTACACGCCTATAACTTCTTCATAAAAAGTGCAAATCACACAAAATTTGTACCTAAACCTTATGACCCTAGCTTCTCATGTTCGGCTTTCCTCAAAAAATAAACCCTAATTCCTAATAAATCCTTGGGCAGCCTCCTTGAAGCCCATTGGGCATGATTTTTGGCCAATTAGAATAGAGATTTCTATCATCTACCTCTATCCATCCACATGGATGGCCAAACTATTCTTTTTACATTAAAAATCCTTTTCTAATCCTTCTTCTTATAAGATTTATATACTTTGTGCTTTAAGCACCAAATAAAAGAAGTAAACTAAGATTTTAAGGGTCACCAATGCCTAACAAAGGTGATTTAAGATATATGAAAGTTATTATTGATATAAAATCAACTTCAAAAGTTACTATCAAAAAGAAGGAATAAAATTATATAAACCTCAATAATAATCTTTCTAATGGATCCCTTCTAAACTAGCAACCTAACCACATCCTATAACCAATAAAACCTATTATTATAGCTTTCACTTAATTATATAATAAATTGTATATTAAATATATATGCACAATTTTTTCACATAATAGACAAATCATAAGACGACAGCATCAAGAAGGCCATACATTTTTTATTGTTTATAATACTATTACAAATTAATATGAGTTTGGAATTATATTGAAGTGTGATGAGTGATTGTATGAATGAATATTGCTATTGAATATAGTCTATGGTCTATAAGCTGATTGATTGATGTGTGCATGCAATTAAATGCCCAATTGGAGAATGTAAAGTTGCTGAGAGATTTATGGTGATCCGAATAGAAGCGATTGGTGAAAGATTGTTAAAGAAGCAAAAGTAATTAATTACTTGAATGAAATCAGAGAATGGTGAGCAATTGGTTAATATATGAGTGAATAATTAAGAAAATGAGTATAGGTTGTGAATAAATGAAAGAGCAATTGGACTGAGTTGATGAAAATTCCAAATAGATATTAAAGAGTATGTGTAAAACAATTGGAATTGTGAAAGTATTGTTAATCAATTGGAGTAATAGATACAAATTAAAATCGCACAGATGCCTAAAATTGGAGTCAATGTGTGACAATTGGAAAAATCCAATTGGCCTAAAAGAGGGGTTGAGTGAAACAAAGTGTAATCATTGAAAAATATAACAATCAAAGAATGGATTATGAAAAGTTAAGCAAGTCAATATTAATTAGATTGCTAATTGGAGATTATGCATGGATGTAATGTATCAAAGCCGAATCAATTAATAAGAGTAGGTTGAAAGAAAGTATTTAATAAACAAGAAAGAATATTGATAGGAAAAAAATTTGTAAACCTGCTCGACCTAGCAGGGAACTTGAGAGGAAGCCGTGCAAGTATGTTCTATACTTGCACAATATTTCTTCAAGCTTTCAAGTTACACTTGTATAATATTTGTACAAGTCTTGTAAAAATATAAAGTATAAATACTTGAATAATACTTATACAAATATTTATATAAATACTTGTATAAATCCTTGGTATAATACTTGTACAAATACTTGTATAAATATTATATATAATACTTGTAGAATACTTATAGAATACTTATAGAATACTTATATAAATACTTGATATAAATATAAGTATATATACTTGTATAAAAGATATAAGCAAAGTGTGTATGTATTCAAGTATACCTCAAAATACAACCGCATATGAGGAATACAAGTTATACAACAAGCTGAAACTAAATAAATCACTAAAACTTCATCCAAAGGTCGAATCAAGCGTGCTTATATCCTATGGAAAGCCAATAATCCATTGTAAAACATATCAAAATTTCACAAATAGATGACTTACCATTTAAAAGTTATGGCTAAAAGAAGTAGGCGCTAAAATTTCCAAGCAAATGCAAAGGCAGCAAAGCTCCTCTTCACTTCAGCCTTTGTTGTGATCACTTCCCTTCTCCAAATTAGACATGCAATAGCTTTTTAGAAAGCTCACTCCATCATCTAGCTTGCCCTAAAATTTTGCATGCATGCCTCTCAAACTCCAGATTTTGTAGCTAGTCGATTCTACTCTTCAAACCCTAGCAACAATTTTCCCTCTTTGACACTTCACGGCTCATAAAACTTTCATCAAAGCTCCAAATGTATTGATTTTTGTTTTGTAGAAAGCTTACACAAGCTTCTACAAGCACCTAAATTATCAAAAATATTGAAGAGACTGTCCGACTTGGGTGGTTGAACAAAGTCTCTGCCCCTCTTCGTCGGGTGGCAGCAAACCCTTTCCCACTCTCAAGCTCACAACTTTTGCTCTCCAACTCCAAATGCTACAAGAGATGTCTTGATAGAAAGCTAGCACAATTTTCCACACTCTCTATAAATTTCACTAAGAAAGAGTTGAAATCAAACTTGCAGTGGCAGCTCGAAGTTTCTGCCCCTCTTCATCGGGTGGCAGCAAACCTCACTCTACTAAAACAAGCATAACTTTTTGTTCACAACTCCAATACAAGCAAGTGAGTAGGTTCTAAAATCCTCACAACTTGAAGAACACACCTACCAATTTTTACTACAAACACTTCTATCTCTTCGGAGCTATCTTTCTCCAAAGTTCACCACTCAAAAATTGCCTCCCCTCTCGGTCTAGCAAGAGGAGTATATCTCCCTTTCTTTCCATATTAGACTATGAGATGTCCACATGGGCAGCCAAATCCTATTGGATGGGCCTTATTCACCCCATGCTCTTCTTTCTTATCCCTCACAAGGTCCATTCTACCTCAAAAGTCAACAAGAAAGGTAAAACAACCTTTATTTTTCTTCTTATTACAAAAGAGTCTATTCTTGGATATAAACAAGGTAGGAACAAAACAAATAGCCATCTTAATTTACTAACTAAGTGGCTATAATAAATCCTCTCTTTATAATATCTTCTAAAATAATCTCTAGCACTCACACATATATTAACAATAGAAACAAGATTTTTAATATTTTTATACACTGCACGTAAATGCAGTATGACACTGGAGTAAGCTTGGTGCTACCTCTTGTTTTTTTTGTTTTTGTTAGATTATAGTGGAGAATTCAGATTTCATTACAATTGATTGAACCATGTCAATCATAGAGTATAATAATAAAAATGGATAATTCAATTCAATAATATATGGATGAGTAAGGAATTGTAATCGATTATTGCTTGAATTTGGTGTGGCAAATTGGTAGCTAATATGTTGATGCAGTTTGATTGAATTATTGAATTGCTTATGAAGGGCAAAACGTTCCACCTATCAGAGAGAAGTAGGCTAAAGTGAAGGCAAATGAAGTAACAGAATAGCAAACCAATAGATACAATGCTGTATAAAAAAA
The DNA here is from genome assembly GCA_036785485.1 of Physcomitrellopsis africana. Classification (NCBI taxonomy): domain Eukaryota; kingdom Viridiplantae; phylum Streptophyta; class Bryopsida; order Funariales; family Funariaceae; genus Physcomitrellopsis; species Physcomitrellopsis africana. The sequence goes on along the minus strand of JAWRVF010000095.1, from coordinate 533,039 downwards.
TAATAATAATAATACTGCACCAATTTGAAAAGAGCAGTGAATATAAAGCAGTGCCAGAGAAGATTTCGACTCAATTAGTTAATTCATAATATACATTATAGACAATGCTATAGAGTCTAAAATGAGGATAAAGTTCTTTCCTTAGCTTTAAATGTGCAAATCCATTGATTGACCATAGCTTAAATCATCTATTGAATCTTAAAACAATCATCCGCCTCCTTGTGAACAAATCTTTGTCATTGGAAATAAACTTCTATTGGTAGAAAACCACTATTATAGTATTTGAAGACTATTAGAAGTGTAAAAAATATTATTTAAAGACTAATTTATGATAGTTGTAAATTTGACTATTCTTTGGTCTTTTTTATTTTCTTTCAATCTTATTGTTGAATAAGTTTGAAAGCTTAGAAATGAATCTTTGATAGTTTGTATTTGATGGAGGATTTCTAAAGTATATAATTGAAGCTATTTCTTATTTCTTACACTTTTAGTATAACCAATTCAATGAAGATAAAATAAAAGCATAAAAAAAAATAATATTACTGAATATCCAAAGGAAATAAATTAATATGCTTGTAAATTTTTTAAAAAATCCGCATCATTACTTCATTTTTATAATTTTTTTAAATATAAGAAGAATAAGAAGTATTTAATAAAATTTATAAAAATTAAATAATAATACAAGATTTTTTTTAATTATAAAAAAAAAAAAAAAAAAAAAAAAAAAAAAAAATTATAAATTTTTAAAATTTTAAAATTTTATTACTAAATCTTTAATCTTAAGAAATTACTTGAATGATATTAAAGTATTATTAGAAGTGTTAATTCTTTTTTATTATTAGTATTATTACTATTATTAAAATTAATTCCAGAGTGTTGCCTTGTTCTTGATATTAATCTAGTTTTTTATTCTTGATTTAGTTCTTGTCTATGCAGTTCTTTGTTCTTGAAGTTATTCTGGTTTTGATTTCTTCTCCTTAGTTCTTTGCTAATCTGCTATCTTGTATCCCTGACAATTTGGCAAGACTTACTTACATAATCATATCAGAGCTTAGATCTCTTGATAGAGAATAGATTACCCCTTTTCAAGATACTATTGCGTTCTAGAGGAGTGCGGACTATCTTCCTCTAGATTGATATGTTTACTTGTTGTAGTTGATTTTTCTTTGGAAAGAGTGGATTATCCCTTTCTTAAGTTATATCACTACATTTTAGAGGTTGCGGATTACCTTCTTCTAAACTAACTGTTTCAAAGTATTCCTTTTAGAAAATACTAACGACTTATCGATTTTTTTTTTTTTTAAGATGGAAATAGTTCAGGTTAATGGAGGTGCATCCTCACAAATAGAGAATAGAATGGCAACACTTGCAGATCTTCGAGCCCTATTGGATACAATACGAGAAGAAATGACATTCTTTCGCAATCCAAGAAAAGAATCGCAAATGGAGCAAGTATCTGAAGAAACTAAGCGAGAGATTCATAACTTACAACAAGAGATTATTTGATTAAGAGAAGCGAGTGGTAAACAAGCTATGCACACAATTTCTCTAGAAGTTCCAAGGGTTGTCATAAAAGAGCCAAAAGCTAGTATGCCTGATAAATTTGATGGAATAAGATCCAACTTTCGAGGGTTTGTACAATAAGTGCGACTTAACCTATAACTATATCCATCTCATTACCCAGATGGATTCACTCAAGTTACTTTTGTGCGCACCCTTTTATCAGAAAGTGCTCGATCATGGTTTGCACCATTATTGGAAAAAAATTCTCCGATTCTGTACAGCTTAGAAGCTTTTATGGAAAGATTTATTGCTACATTTGGAGACAATGATCAAGAAAGAGTGGTAGAGAGGAAGATCCAAAATCTACGACAAGAACAACATTCAACTGCAATTTATGCCACAAAATTTTAACAACTTACTTGTGATTTTGATTGGAATGATAAGGCTTTTATGACTTGATTTCGTTATGGCTTAAAGGATGATATAAAGAATTTATTGATCATGATGCCAAGAGTTGAAAGCTTAGAGGAATTCATAGCTCAAGCTATTACTTGTGACAATCGCCTATTTGAACTACGACAAGAAAGGCGATCAATTTTCAGCAATACCTATTAAGGTACGACTGCTATATTTTTAAGAATATTAGAAAAGCCATTAACATATCCTAAACCTATGGAGATTGATACAACTCAATTTAAGCCATTAACACTAGCGGAAAAGACTAGACATCAGCAAGAGAATTTATGCCTATATTGTAGAAGACCCAATCATAAGGCAACAAATTATCTAAATAAGTCTAGAGAATTCAAGGCATGAGGTATAATATTTGAATTAGAAAGTTCAGAAAATGAAGACATCCAGCCACAGTACAGACCTTACAATTAGACACCCCCAAATCTAAAGTATCAAAAAAACGTTCTTTTTACTTCCGGATCCAACATCTTATTTTATACTTCATGTATATATAAGAACCTTGAAACAAGAAATTTTTGCTAAAGCCCTTTTAGATACTAGAGCCTCAGCATGCTTCATGGATAAGGATTTTGCAACCAAGCACAATCTACTACTTTTAAAGAAGACTCATCCTGCACCAATTGAAGTCATTGATCGACAAAACCTTGCATTAAGAGATGTTGTCAAAGAAACCCAACCATTGGAAGTGATACTAGGAGATCAAGTATCACAAATTCTTTTCAACATCATTAGATGTCCGACAAATCCTATTGTCATTGGAATTCCTTGATTTGAGCTACATAATCCTGATATTGATTGGAGTACTTGGAAGATTTTTTCAAGATCCATACATGAAAAGAAGAAACGAGGTATTGCTCTATTTCTTAAAACTAAAGCATTTATGCAAGCAGCAAAAAAAGAGATGCATTTGCAGTGTATGCTATCCCAATGAAAGATCAAACGGAGCAATTAAAGCAGGAAATTCCTAATCAATATCGCCACCTGGAAGACGTATTTGAAAAGAAAAAAGCAAACATATTACCCAAACATCGTCCTTATGATTGTGCAATCAAATTACTAGATAGAGCTCAACCTCTATTTGGTCCCATCTACAATCTGTCACAAACAGAGCTTACAGCCTTACGAGAATACATTGATGAAAATCTAGCCAAGAATTTTATTCGACATTCAAAATCGCTTGCTGGAGCTCCTATATTATTTGTGAAAAAGAAGGATGGTTCCTTATGTATATGTGCTGACTATCAAGGTCTGAACAAGGTAATTTTAAAAAATCGCTATCTATTACCATTAATCTCAAGATTATTGGAACAATTAGGACAAGCAAAGATTTTTATAAAGATTGATTTGAGAGGCGCTTACAACCTAGTCAGGATTAAAGAAGGAAATCAATAGAAGACAGCATTCCGCATAAGGTATGGACATTTTGAATACAATGTTATGCCTTTTAGGCTTACAAATACACCTGCAGTCTTCCAATATATGATGAATGATATCTTACGAGAATACTTAGATGACTTTGTAGTCATTTACTTGGACGATATCTTGATCTTTTCTAAGACTGAAGAAGAGCATGAATATCATGTATGGAAGATATTAAAGAAACTACAAGAAAGTGGATTATATGCCAAATTGGAGAATTGCTCTTTCTACCAACCATCAATCAAATTTTTGGAATATATTGCTTCAAAAAATGGGATTTCGATGGATTCAAAGAAGATACAAATTGTTATAGAGTAGAAACAACCGTCATCAATTAGAGATATACAATGTTTCTTAGGATTTGCAAATTTCTACAAAATCTTCATCAAAGATTATTCCAAGATTGCGGCTCCATTAACGCGACTTACAGGCAAAGATAAATTTATTTGGGATGATAAGGTTGAAGAAGCATTTAAGAAGCTAAAAGAATCTTTCACCTCTGCTCCTATACTTGTCCATGCAGATCCAACAAAACTATTCATTCTGGAAACGGATGCCTCAGATTTTGCATTGGAATCTATACTCTCTCAAACTGGTGATGATGGTCAATTACATCCAATAGCATGTCAAAAAAATTTAGTTGCAGAGATTAATTATCAGATCCATGATAAAGAATTATTGGCAATTGTTGATGCTTTTGAAGAATGGTGCCATTTATTGGAAGGAGCTCAACACAAGATCATGATATATACCGAGCACAAAAACTTGGAATATTTTATAAGTACTCAAGTTCTAAATCATTGACAAGCATGATGGAGCATGTCATTATCTCGATTTGATTTTGTAATTACATATCATCTAGGAAAAATAGATGCCCTTTCTCGACAATTATATTTTGCACCAAGAATAGGAGACATTGTATTAGATCAACAAAAATCAATCATTTGAAGCCATCCAATTTGCAGTTAAAGACATCGACGATATCTACCTATATAGATACAACTCTCAAGATGGAAATCTAGAAAGTAATGAAGATAGATCCATTTATAAAGAACATCCAATAATGTTTAAAAAACACACATGTGGAAGAAAACAATAATTTCAAATTGGAAGATGGATTGTTATACTTCAAGAATCTCCTATATGTTCCTCTAAGACCTACAAGACTTCAAATCCTTCAAGCTCGACATGACCTTCTAGCAGTTGGACACTTTGGCTTCAATAAGACCTTGGAATTGATATCAAGAGACTATTGGTGGCCTCAAATGTAGAAATTCGTGAAAGAATTCATCCAATCATGCAAAATTTGTGCTGGAACAAAGATTCCAAGACACCAACCATATAGACTTCTGCAACCCCTTTCAGTTCCTAAGGACCCATGGCAATTGTTATTTATGAACTTCATTACAAACCTTCCAATTTTAAATGGAAAAGATTCAATTTTTGTGGTCGTAGATCATCTTACCTAGATGGCACACTTTATCTCGTGCAACAAGACTATTTCCGAGGAAGAAACAACTAAGCTTTTTATTGATAATATTTACCGAATATATGACCTTCCAATTGACATTATTTCAGATCGAGGACCACAATTTGTATCAAACTTTTAGAGAGGATTATTTCGGCTTTTAAAGGTTAAGTTCAACCTTTCATTCGCTTATCATCTTCAAACTGACGGTCAAATAGAACGAGTGAATCAAATCTTGGAACAATATCTTCGTTGCAGTATAAATTATCAACAAGATGATTACACGAACTTTCTACCATTGATTGAGGTTGTATACAATAACTCCGAACATTCTTCAACAAAGCAAACTCCGTTCTTCTCAAATTATAGATACCACCTTAAAGCAGATCCATTCCAAATTGAAGATGTGGACTTTTTATAATTCTACTTTAAATAAATCCAATAAGTTTTTATCTCGAACTACCAAGTAGCATGCACATTCATCCAATCTTTCATGTCTCGCTTTTAAAAACCTATAATAAATCAAATATTGTTGGAAGAACTATTCCACCATTAACTCTAGTTGAAGTCAATCAAGAGATTGAATACAAGGTGGATGAAATATTGGATTCACGCATAAGACATGGATGATTGGAATAATTCATCTATTGGAAGGGCTATGGAGTTAGCGAAAGAACATGAGAACCCTTAGATAATCTTAAGAATGTACTTAAGAAGGCTTGCCAATTCCATCAACAATATCCTAAAAAATCTAGATTCAATGGTAATTAAAGATTTTGTGGATAATAACATCTCTTGGCTTCTAAATGACGCTTCCTATCAACAACAAAAAACCAATATAAAAAGAAGACAGCCATGCCAAAACCTGCACTTGTATTTTCCTAAGATAGAATAGATCTTGCTAGAAGCTTATTAGTTATCATGTCAAATCTTTGCGTTTCAAGGAAATTGCACAAACAAGAGTTAGAAGACTCTTCTAGCATACAAGTGGCTAGACAATCATTACAACTTTTACAATCTGCTAGATTTGAAGAACATGGACAAGATGAAGAAGGAGTATCCCAACGTCAAGCAAGGCCACGCTTAGAGTCTTTGGAGATATGGCCTCATCACAAAAATCTCGATTCAAATGCCCGAGCTTTGATAATACTCCTCGAAGTTGGAAGGGTGATTCCACGTAGATTAGAAATTATGTTCGGAGGATGTTTTGAAGGTCGCAACGAAGAACAAATTCTTGAATGGGATGTTGGTCTAATAGAGGTTATATCTGGAGGTCATCAATGCCATCTCAAGGGTCATGTTGAATCGATAACCAACGAACAAAAGACGGAATATGTTACTTCTCTACTCCGACAAATTCTAGAATTTCTACGCATATGATTTGATTATCAAATTGCTTCGGCTCCTCGTGAAACTTGTCGCTAGAAGGAAAGATGATGTCATAGACATACTTTAAGCCACTATTAGAACTTTTTGTAATCTTCTAGAATCTTCTATAGCTTTTTAGAATCTTTTAGAATCTTTTAGAATCTTCTAGAATCTTCTTCAATCTTCCAAGACCTCCCGTAGACTTTTTAGAGTCTTCCAAAATCTTTCTCAAGCTTCTAGGATATTCTAAGATATTCTTAGAAGGTCCAATAGGACATAAGGCCTCATAGTATAAATAAGAGGTAAGACTGAGGAGCACCTCAATCTTGCCAACACAAGTCTTGGAATAATCCAGAGTGTTGTCTTGTTCTTGATATTAATCTAGTTTCTTATTCTTGATTTAGTTCTTGTTCTTCTCCATACAGTTCTTTGTTCTTGAAGTTATTCTGGTTCTGATTTCTTCTCCTTAGTTCTTTGTTAACCTGCTATCTTGCATCCCTGACATTTTAATATGTTTATTATTATTAAAGTATTGTATTATAATATGGCTATAGGATAAAAGAACAAAAAAAGATCTATATTATAGAGGAGCTTAATTAAAGATTTAATAACAAATTTCTTTTAAAAATCATAGGCAAAAGATAGAAGAAAGTAGAAAAATTGCGTCTATATTGCTTTTTTTGTAAAAAAACTTCTACTTACTTTGTAGGACAATAAATAAGATAGATTAATAAAAATAATGCTATAAGCATCTATAAGTGAAAGTAAGGAGTAGTTTTTAGCAAAAATTACCTAAATAAATCTTAGAATGATACTTGGAGAGGACCAATTATGAATCATTGTTGAAATCAAATTCCAATGAACAAAATTGTATACCTATAGCAAATGAAGGGTTCTTTTGTTAATCAAAGAATAATGTTTGATAGCAAACTTGATAAAGTTTTTTTAAGCATTGGTTATAGATGATTTGGATAGATAATGACTTTTGAAAGCTTTACAAAGATAGAATTATTTCGGATAACTTTGATTTTTTTGAAATAAAAAAGAATTTATATTTTGAAGAATTGTATGCATTTTGTAGCTGTTTTATAATTAAAACTATATGGGTTTATAAAAATAATTGTATTAAATATGTTTTATGAATTTTAGCTTAATCAAACATTTAAAATTAAAGGTTATTGAAATTCAAGTAAATTAAGATCTCAAAAATATGATTTTAAAGGTCAATGAGTGTTTCTATGATTTTGAGCAATTTGTTAGTTGGATTGAAGTGATTTTCTATGAGCTAATAGTTGATTTAATTTTTAATATTTTTAAAATTTTCAAAAAAAAGTGAATAGTAAAAAAAAGAATTATTAACATTGGAAGATTGACATTAAGATTAGAGTAGGAAGACAACCAACACCCAAGTTGATTTGGCATTTTTTCTTCCAATTTATAAGTTTAATTCTTTTTAAATTTTGTATTCTTTTTTTTTAACTAGGAGACTGAAAAATATACAAAATTTAAATCAAGATCAATGGTTAATTTAATAATTATCAAGGATTTAAATCTCCAATAGGATTGGTTAGAGTTTGATTAAAATTTAAATAAGATTTGATTAAAATTGATTAGGATTGATTAGAATTTTATTGAGATTTAATTAAGATTTAATTAAATTTATTTAGAATTTGATTAAGGTTCAATTAGGTTTTTTTAGGATTTCTTTAGAATTTATGTAAGATTCTTTGTGATTTCTTTAGGATTTCTTTAGGATTTTTTAAAGATTGATTAATGTTTCTTTGAAATTTCTTTAAGGTTTTTTATAATTTCTTTAATATTTTTTAAAAATTTGATTAGAATTAGATTATGAATTAGATTAAGCTTCAATCAAGGTTTATTTAGGATTTCAATAGGATTGTTAGGTTCTTGGTTAGTTGCAAAATATGACTTTACCTTCTACAACTAAGTGCCTAGTGCATTTCCAAATAAAATAATATATAATATAATAATGATAATTTAATTGTGACTATATTTTTATTATTATTTTGGTATTTTTAATGTCATAATATTATTATTATTATAATAGTTATATATTATAAATTATTATAATTATTATGTAAAATAAAATTCACCCCTCAATCTAAATTATAAAGTGGCTTTAATTAAGAATTGTTTATAATTAGTGATATAAATTAAGAAGCAAAATTAATATGCAAAAAAAAAAAAAAAAAAAAAAAAACAAGTGAAAAGAATAATTTAAAAAATTCATGCTTCAAAATTAGATATAATTTATTTATTAGATTTTTATTTAATAAATAATAAAAAATAAAAATAATTTTTATATGTATATAATTATTTTATCTTTTTAATAGCATAAAAAATAGATAAATTCAAGTTATTATAAAAAAATTATGATAATTTGAATATAGAAAGAAAAAATTTAAAAAATTAGACAATTGGGATTTATCTCAAAAGAAACTTGATAATGTGGTCATTCTATATACATCTTCTTCTAAAAGGGTTAAGAGGCATTGGTCTTATCTTTTTAACTACCTTCAAGGTGCTATAATCTATATGAGACATATGTATCTAATTTCTTATTACTGCTACTACTAACTAATTGCTATTTTGGTTTTTTTAGTATTTTTTTGTAAACTTAACTTCACCATGGTATTTGAAAACACTCAATTAGCATAGGAATCACACAAGGCCTTTAAATTTTGTTTCAATTTTTTGTAATAGCTTCTAAAAATAATAAATTTATTTTTATAAAAATATTCAAAATATATTCTAAAATTTACTAATTTAAAAAATAAATTCTAAATAAATTCTAAAAAATATTTTAATATTTTAAAAATACTAATATCAAATTAAATTTATTTTACTAAACCTTGGTAATTTTACATAGCAAACAATCAATTTAAATAAACTAAAAAATTTATTTTTTAAATAAAATAATAAATAATCATAATATTCTTTTCATTCTTTTCTTATCTATTAATTATTATTTATAAGTTTCTAATAAATAATAGATATAAGTGAAAGATTATTTTAGATATTAATCTCAAGAAATAAATAAAAAATTTATAAAAAAGATAAAATACTAAATCAATTAAGATAATTATTTTTAAGACTTTTTAAAATTATATTTTTATAATTATTTACTTAACAAGATTCTTGTAGTTTTTATAACCTTCTAGATCCTATTCAATATCTAAAAAATCAAATAATTTCTATAACTTAATATTTTTTAATTTAAAAATATTAAAATATTATTTTTTAAAAATCCATCAATTAAGATACATTCGTGGAATTATTTAAAATTACTAAAAAGCTTAAAATAAGAGTTAAATTAAGATATCATGCTTATAAATTTATTTAATTGCTTATTATAAATAATCAAGTCTATTTTGAAGGTTTAAATTCTTTGTAATTTTTTTAAAATTTTAAGCACCATAAATAATAATCTTTATTCATTTTTGTTTAGAATTTTTGATAATAAAATAGAAGTAATAATCTACATAGTTAAGACTTTTTTATTGTTATAATGAAATTAATTTTATAATTAGTTGATTATTAGATTAAGAGTTTAATTGTTAACAACATATATTTTAGAAGTTCATAGAATCTTCTAAAACATTCTAAAGATTTTTTAGTTAGTGAAAGTCGATTGAAAAGCTTCTTAGTTGATAAAAGTAGCTAGAGAAGCTTCATAGTTAATAGAAGGAGCTTTAGAAGCTTCTAAGTTGGTAGAAAGAGATTGAGAAGCTTTCTAATTTAATGGAAGCCGCTCAAGAAGCTTTATAAATAGGAGTATATATTAGAATTCAGGTTGAAGAGTTCTTTAATCTTGACAACACATCTCTTGGAGTTCTAACTCACATTTTTTAGTGTTGTTCATGTACTCATCTAAATAATTCAAGTTCTTCTGGATTTCTTCTTGAAATCTTTTCTAGTTCAGATCTCTTATTTTGTATTCTTATATCGTTGATAGTTTGTCTAGACTACCTTCATCTTCAATATCAAAGTTGGATCTTTCTTGTTAGAGAGTGGATTACTCTTCTTTTTGAAGGTATATTAGTACTTTAAAGGTTGCGGATTACCCTCTTCTAAATTATTATTATATTTATATAGATTTTTTTTTTTTTTTCTTAGAATAGTTGGATGTCAAGACATTAGTATGATCAAATCTTCTAAGTCCAAATTAGATGCCATCATAAGCACTCTTACTACTTTATCTATTAGGACTATGGAGATCAAAGGGATTGTTGTAAAACTTCATAACGATGCAACATTGGGAGTACCACAACTTAGATTGCATCTACTTCCAACTTTTGTGCTTGAAGATATAGTACTATCTATATTACATTAAGAAAATCTACCTATTCAATAATGTAAGGAGCCTCAAGTTAGTCTTTTAGAGAAATATAATGGTACACGTTCAAAGTTCCGAGGATTTGTCAATCAAATTTGATTGATAATGGTTCTATAATTTCATACATATTTGAAAAAAGAATTAAGGATTGGATTGGTTGGTACCTTGCTTATGAAGCAAGCATTATCATAGTTTGTTTCCTTATTTGAAAAGAGATCATCAATTTTAAGCTACTTTGAAGTTTTTATAGAAGTATTTGCAGAAGAATTTGGAAAATATGACAAGGCTCATTAGGCAACAGCTAAGATCCAAGCATTGCAGCAATAGGCACAATTTGCATCAACCTATGTATCTAATTTTAAGCAACTAGCATGTAATATTAATTGGGATGAAGAAGCCTTGATGAATTAATTCTATTAGCAATTAAGAGATGATATAAAGGATTCATTATTATCACTTCTAGATCCACAATTACTTAATGAAGCCATTAGCCAAGTTGTGAAATGTGATAATTGGCTATTCTAACATTGTTAGAATCAATATTTATGGGCTTTAGGAAGACAATATGTAATTTGAAACATTCTTGTTATATTACCAAGTAGTTTGAATTCAATACTAAAAGATATGCACTTTGATGTAGTACATTTTAAACTTCTTAGTTTACAAGAAAAGAAGCATCGAGTAGAAGAAGGTCTATATTTATATTGTGGCAAGGAAGGCCAAAAGGCTTGCAATTATCTAAAGAAATAAAATTGATACATCACCAAAACTAAGAATGCAATCGTTCAAAAAAAAAAAGATGTTCAGCCACAATAGGGACTATGCAATTGGATAATTTAATATTGCAAAATTATTCAAGTTCCTCTCTTTTTATTCAACAAGCTTGTTTTATAATTCCTTTGTGTTTTGGCTTTTAGAAGCTTCAAGCAATTTCTTTGTTGGATTTAGACGCATCCCCTTATTTCTTAGATGAGGCATTTACTGAGCTTCATAAAATTCTTTTAGCATAGAAATCCAAATTTATTCATGTAAAAGTAATAGATAGATAAACTTTATCCTTTAATAATATCATCTATGAAATAATACCTATAAAAGTATTATTTAAAGACCATAGTAGTAAAATTATATTCAATATTATTAGGACTTCTTCAAATCTTGTTATTCTTGTACTTTCTTAGTTAAAAAAGTATAATCCATCTATAGATTGGAGGTCACAAAGAATGAAATTTCTAATAGATATCTCTATAAGAAAACTTCATAAAAAGTCACGAGTTGGTAAGCCTTTATTTGTTGGAACAAGGGCCTTTATAAGATTGATCAAAGAAGGTACACGATTTGTTATTTATGCCACTCCAACTAAAGAAGATTTGATTTTATTGACAAGTATTCTAGAGTAGTATAGTGAATTTCAAGTTGTTTTTTAGAAGAAAAATGTTGATATATTATCGGAGCAACAGCCATACAATTGTGCCATAAATCTTCAAGAACAAACAGAACCACCTTTTGGCCCAATTTATTATCTTTTTCAAAATGAGTTTTTAGTATTGAAGGATTATATTGATAAAAATCTTATAAAAAACTTTATTAGGCATTCAAATTTTTCAACAAACACATCTATATTCTTTGTGAAGAAAAATAATGGTTCCTTGTGTATATACATTGATTATTGGGGATTGAATAAGATAATAGTGAAAAATTATTATCCACTACTATTAATCTCAAGACTTTTGGAATAATTCGGCCAAGCTAAGATTTATACTAAGATAGATCTTTGTGGAGCATACAACTCAGTACGGATCAAGGAGAGAGACAAATAAAAGACCATATTTTGGACAAAATATGGACATTTTGAATATAATATCATATCTTTTGGATTAAAAAATGCACCAATTATCTTTCAGCATTTAATAAAAGATATCTTTTAAGAGCATCTAGATAAGCTTGTAGTGATCTATCTTAATAATATCTTGATTTATTCAAAAAATATGGAAGAATATGAAGAGCATGTAAAGTTAGTATTACAAAAGCTACAAGATATAGGTTTGTATGCCAAGCTAGAGAAATATATATTTTATCAATCAAAGATTAAATTTTTGACTTACATTGTTGAAGTATTACGTATTTTTTTGTTCGGAAATATGCCAGGCACCTGGAGATTGCAAGAAAATGTCCAAAAAGCGCACTAATGACACTCGGCTGCCAACTTGAAGATTGATGCAGAAACTCCAGTGGTGGTTTCTCCTTCTTCCATCGTTAACTTCAGCTCAAACTTGGTATGTAGTTCAACCTATAAGTCTTCTATCACCATACAAAGATTTATATTGATCCAATTGGTAGATCTTTAGTTATCATAGAAATCCTATCCAACCCTAAACTGCCAACTTTCGACAATCCTTTGTATCAAAGCTCAAATATCTCATGATTGCATTGCTAGATTAATACAAATTTTTGTATACACTTAGCATACTCAACAATCTACACAATACCAAATTTTGAATTATAGATGCTATACAGATTATATGAATTGCTCAACAATGCAAGCCATCATTGTCTTATATAAAATCCAAACACGAATACAAACCTTGACTTTGAATAGTGATTGCTAAGTCTTCCAAAATCCTACGGTAACAAGCTAAACGTCCTTGGAACTCCCTTTAAGCTAGCTATCCAATCCTAGTTGCCGATCTTCAAATGTCTTGAACACTTGCCTTTGGTAGTCATTTATGTGGTTGAAGGTCTGATTTCAACCCTGGATCATATCCGGTCACCCCCCAAGTATTGATCTAACTTATTTTAAGGGTTTTTAAACTTAATCCTATCCTCAATTCAACCTTGGTATCTACCATACTAACTTTTTACTTCTCTTATCCTATTTTTATTAACTTATGGCTTTTTTAAAAGCCATGAACTAATTTCTATAACCTAGAAGAAAATTTTAATAACTAACTTTTATCTTTTAGCTATTAGAGCAAGAATTAATCTAAGAGGCTTCTATAAATCTCTTCTTAAGTACCTTAAGTTTCTAATAATCCAAGATAACTAAATATTAAGTAGAATTTATTCTTATTCATACTTTTTACTATATAAACGTGTTACAACATGACATCATATCTACTAAAGATTTGATGATAGATCCTAAAAAAGTGGAGATGGTTATGCATTGGACCATTCCAAAGACTATAAGAGATATACAATGCTTTCTTAGACCTGCTAATTTCTATTGAATCTTTATTAAAAATTACTCTCAAGTTGCCATCCGTCTTACTCAATTGATATGCAAAGATAAGTTGAAATGGAGGCTTCAAGTGGAGAAGGCATTCCAAGACCTCAAAACAACATTCACCATAGCTCCAATCTTGATGCATCTAGATTTTACAAAAGCATTTTACATGAAGATCAATGCTTTGGATTTTGTAGTAAGGGCCATATTTTTATAAATGGATATAGATAATAAATTCTATCGTGTTGTATTTTATTTTTAAAAAAATTCTATTACTAAAATTAATTATTAAATCTATAATAAAAAACTTGCTATTGTAGATTTTTTTCAAGAATGGCATTATTTTCTCAAAGAAACAATGCATCTTATGATTGTATATACAAATTACAAGAACTTGAAATATTTTATGTCAGCTTGGGTTTTTAATCACCATCAAGCTCAATGAAATATGTCATTATTTTGATTTAACTTTGTTATTAGTTATAAATCTAGAAAGCAATAAGGATTTTCTAATACTTTATCAAAGAGATCATATCTTGTACCAAGGACAAGAGAGGCAATGTTTAATTAATAATATGTAATTTTATTGAAGCAAGAGTAATTTCATCTTTACTCCACTATTACATTGGCACCTATTGATTCTAGTTTTTTCAATGAGATGTGTCTTATAACCATTAATGATACTTTGGCCCTTGATATTAAGTGTAGCCTCAATAAAAATATCAATACAATCTCGTGTCATTCAAAAGAATAAAAAATCACTCAAAGATGGAATAATATTAACATTAGAATAGCTACTGCCAAAGACAAGAAGACTAGAGACTCTTGAAACAAGACTAAGAACAAAAAAGGCATTGACAAGAATAAAGAAGGTTTCATTCTTATCTCTATATATACTATCTATCTAAGAGCTATGTGGCGACGTTCTATAGACCTCCAACAGGTGTCTAGTTTGCAAGACACATGTCAAACTTGTAAGATAAGTTTCTTATATGTGCACTATTATAGTTATTTTTACCAGTACGAGTTTACTTTGAATGACAGGGGTTTGTTTCCAAAAAGGCGAATGATTACATTTTAGAATTCTCTAGGTGATTTTGGCTATGATTAATCTATGGATTTGCACATTTAAAGCTAATGAGAGAATTTTGTCCTCACATCCAATCCAATAATACTGCTTATAATATATTATAATTCAATCAAAAGGATCAAAGATATTCTTAGCACTGCTTTGTCTTCACTTCTTTTTTCTAATTGATGCAATGTATTTTCCATCTGGAATTTCATTATGTCTATTGAGTTGTTCTTCCGTTACTTAGTTTGCATTTGGTTTAGCCACATTCTCTCAATTGATAGAACATTTTGCTTTTCATGTGAACTATGATGATATCCTGTGCAGGTACAATAGGAACATATCTTGCTCGATTGTTGTTTTTCATGTAGCTTCATCTTAATATCTATTGTTTAAAAATTCTTATAATTTATTGAATTAATTGCTTCCACTCTTAATCTCCGATATTATGCATATTGGTAGTCTCTCTACTGAGGAACTCACTCCCAATTCCTACTTATCAATTGATTCAACTCTGATGCTTTGCACCCATGCTTACTCTCTAATTGGTAATTTGATTACCACTAGCTAATTCACTCAACTCCTCATCATCTATTTTTTAATTGTCATATTCTTAATTGGCTATGTTCTCTTCTTTTCAATGTGTATCACACTGATCTGACTTTTCTAATTGTTACACCATAACTTCAAGCTTTATACAATCAATCTTGATAAATCTCAAATTATAATTACTACTCCCTTAGATTACTAACATTCAAACAATTTCTATTGGTTCATTCTTACACTTCAGCGTATAATCTGAACTTTCACTAAGTCAATCCAACTGTTTTTTTATTTTATAAATTCTTCATCTCCAGTCTTAATTCATTCTCCAACATCCTATTTTCAACCAATCACACTTGAACTTTGCCAATTTAACAATCTTCCATCAATCGTATTTACTCCAACCACCAAAGATCTTTTAGCAAAGACACAATCTCCAATTGTATCTCCTGACTACAAATATGCATCAAATAGTCAATTTTTATGTACTACAGATTTAACACCAATAGTAATTATTACTTGTACAATTATTCTTCACTACTCATCAAAATCTTAGCATCATATCAATTCACAAAAGATTCATATAAAATGATAAAAATTGCATGGCCTTTCCGGCTCTCACCCGCAAGAGTCCCTTCTCTCAAGACAGATTAACTTTCAATCGGTTCTTCCTTGGCTATAAACAAAGCACTCCTTCCCATTGCAACACTTGCTTGCTTCCAATTGATTCTTCCAACAAACGCTTCTCATTATTCCATTGCTACTTATGCTCTGACCTCACTAATCTAAAATTATTGGAAACTAACCTTGGAAAAATACTAAATTATTTCCACCACTAGCTAATTACAAATATTTACTTAAAAAAACAAAAAATCACCTCAAGAACCAATAGGTCCTAAGCTCACATAGCCCTCTTCTCAGTCTTTTACACCCCCACAAAATAAATGTGTAAAGTTCTCCATCAATGCTTTGATGAGGACGCCCCACTTGATGTCGTATTGTGGTTTGGCTACCATGTGAAAAAATTGTACATTTATATTTAATGTACAATTTACTATACAGTTAAATGAAAGCTGTAATAGTAGATTTTATTGGTTATAGGATGTGATTAGGTTGCTAGTTTAGAAGAGATCTATTAGAAGGATTATTATTGAGGTTTATATAATCTTATTTCTTCTTTTTGATAGTAATTTTGAAGTTGATTTTATATTGATAATAACTTTTGTATATCTTAAGTCACCTTTGTTAAACATTAGTGATCCTTAAGATCTTATTTATTTCTTTTATTAGATATTTAGAATACATATTATAAAAATCTTATAAAAATAAGGATTAGAAAGGGATTTTTAGTGTAAAAGAGGGTAGTTAGACCATCCATGTAAATGAATGGAGATGGATGATAGAAGTCTCTATTCCTATTGGCCAAAAATCATGCCCAATGGACTTCAAGGAGGCTGCCCAAGGATTTATTAGGGATTAGGGTTTGTTTTTTGACAAGGAGTCAAACATTAGAGGCTAGGGTCAGCAAGTTTGGATTTTTGAATATGGTTTTGCTACAAATCTTGTATGATTTGGATTTTTTATGAAAAAGATATAGGCGCTCAAAGTTAGGGTGTTGAAATTGTACCTACTATCACTCTTTTGAGCATAACTCGTGTGTACAAAGAGCAATAAAGAATCGTCAACTAAGATTGAAAAGAGCACTTTTTTTACTACACTTTTTATATATGGATTGATGAAATCCAAGCTAGAATAAAGGACATATTAGAAGTTGAAGTTAGTGCTTGTAAGTTAAGGATAGTAAGTGACCTTGCTTAACTAATGGTTATATTTTGAGCTATATCTTAGTCAATTTGATAGATTTTTGACTCAAAATTTTTAAAAGTGTTTATATTTAAATTGCAAGATAATGTATAAAAAATTTTAGCATTAGGATTTTGGATTTGTAAAATATAAAGAAAATAGTGCTCAGGTATCTCTGAGCTAGGATTTTAAGCACTTATTAGAGTTTTTAATATATCACACAATTGGAAGTGAATTTATGGTTGTTTCTTTCTTATAAAAAAAATTAAAGAA
Source organism: Physcomitrellopsis africana (assembly GCA_036785485.1). Lineage (NCBI taxonomy): Eukaryota > Viridiplantae > Streptophyta > Bryopsida > Funariales > Funariaceae > Physcomitrellopsis > Physcomitrellopsis africana. The sequence goes on along the minus strand of JAWRVF010000095.1, from coordinate 515,539 downwards.
GATTATCTACACTTTAAAGAAAATTCTATAGAAACTAAATAGTTGGATCAAGAATTATTGAATTCTAAAGTTTAAAAAGAAATAAGTCTTTGTAAGTGAATAAGGTTTTGAAAGGTTTTGTGGCAATTTGAGTCTTTTTGTATAAACCTACTTAAATACAAAAGGTTCTATCAATAAAAATTATCTTTTTTAACATCTTTATATTTTTATTTTTTTTATTAAAGGCAAATCACTTATTGGATTCTTGCCAATAAGTTTCAAATGAATTCTCCATAGCTACGTACCTAGTGTATTCCTAGATAAAAATTCACACTATACAACATCGGTAAAATATAATCCACCCTATAGGTCAAGGACTCATCATGCCATTCCATTAGCATCTTTATAATTTAGCCACATTTACTTGTTCGTGCTCTTCTATTATACTTGTCCATTTTCCTATAGAGAGTCTAGTATTTATTCTTATAGAAGTCATACTCACCGGTCCTTTGCATCTGGTGGAATTATTCCATTATTGCATATCGATTGCCTTTAAACCCATTCAAAACCACATTATGCGCTCTAATTAAAAACTGGGTTGAACACATCAGCTCAAAAATTTATATGCACTTCATTGATAGATACTTTATTTTAGTGATCAAGTGGCCATCTTGGGATTGTTGAGCGCCCAATCGAGGTTCAATGATAATCCAAAATTCTTGACATCAATTGTCCAGGATCCTACAAAAAATAGCTTGATAAAAACACACAAGGTCATAATGGTTGTGATGTTTAGCAAAAAACAATCCATAACTCCCAACATACTTCTCCACCGTATCCCAATTTTCCTCTATTTTATACCAATTGTACTACATCGTATCCAGACCTGCATTTGGGAGCCATCCACAACGTCGTCGTGTCTTACACTACCTTGGATCCATCTCTATCAACTCTGAAATTCAAGGTTGATATAGATGGCTCTCTTTTTTGATTAATTCTTCCACTGAGTATAGCAGTGCCTTTGATTGGCTTCCAAAATCCTTCTTGATCTACAATAAGGCTTCTCAAGTAAGAAAATCTGATTCATGCTCTGACTGTGTGAAGAGATTATCATACTTGTCTAAATATTGATTATTTGCCTTGTTAGTTAATTGCGGCACACTCCAATTGTTGAGTTGTGGATCTATGTCCAATAGTACTTACAATTTAACCTACAACATTTGTGCACTCTTTAATCAGTACACCTTGTCCACATCAAAAGGGCCAATTGTAGTTGGAGATGAGACCTGCACTAACATCGTCAAGTGAGCTTGTAAGTACCAATAGGTATAAAAATACACTGATGGATGGACGTCCATCGCTATTGCTTCATTGGCATGCTCCTTGCACAATTCAATTTTCTTAGTCATCTACTCCTCATTGTCAATTCTTAGCGCCAAGTGTTGGATTCATTCCTTCCAGTTGGTCATCTCCACACCATTTTGAATTGCCTTGATAGCGATTAAAACCACTAACAATTGGTCATGTTTATTTGGCACAATTCACCATTCTACCAATTGTTGCTACCACCTTTGATTGCTGACGCTTATTGGCTTGCAATCGTTCCATATCCTGTCTATAAAGAAATGATTGTGCCGCCAAATCCCCCACCAATAGGTAAACTTGAAAATAATCATCTACTAATAGTTTACCCCTCACCATTATTTCTGCCATCAGATTTTGTATTTCAAAGGTGGCAACTCTCTCTCAAACTCTCTTCAATTGTATTAATGACAAGGTATCACGAAACTGAATATGATGCAATAGGAAAAAGACTTGACAATCAAACCAATAGGCTTGCTCAAAGACATGCGCTAGTGACAATCACTCCAATAGCTCCAAAATATCTTTTGCTCTCAGATCATACCTTTGCATTACCTACAAATTGTAACTTGCAGCTACCAATTGATTTTGACCACCTGATCCTTGCTTATCACGTAGCTTTGACATGAGCAATTATACTCAATCTTCCAATTGAGTCTTTTCTAGCGTCCAAGTTACTTGAACCTCTTCCAATTGGCAAATCCTAGACTCTAAGGCCCCTTTTTCTTCTCTCCTCATATGACCTTCATCTTGGGCCTCTCTTTTGTGTCGATTGGTCTTTTGAAGCCAACTTGTAAGCATTTCCAATCAGTGCTCAAATTTTACTCGTTCTTCTTATAGCTTCATCTTGTCCAATTGTACTACCGCTTCCTATTGCTAGATTTGGGCAGTATTTTCTACTAGCTTATCCCGCAAGTGAACCAATTCCTCCAAAATCTCCTCCTCTTGATGTGCCTCGTAAATCACTACTTCTAATTAGTCAAACTCTACCTTCATTTGCATTATCTTCTACTCCAATTCGGCCTTCAATTGACGTACCATCCCACCCAAACTCTCTTTGTCTTGCTTCACATAAACTTCCTGTGGCACCGATCGATGTGGTTCCACTGTTGACATTGTCATCAACATTATCAAGAGAGTTGGTGCTATTGTTGATGGACCGGCTTCTATAGAAGTCATTCCTGACTTCGGCTTTGGCTTCTTAAGTCCTACTAATTAGATCGTAGCTTCTTTCACCTTAGTGATCACACAACCATCTTTCCCTTGTCCTACCATGATTTTCCAAATGGATGCACTCATAATTGATATTATTCTCTGTCTTGAATTTTTCAACACCTCGGAATGTATTCAATTGCTATTTATGCATTACTCACTCTTACAATATATCCTTACGATTGTGCAATCCACATATTGCTCTCACGAAGAGCTAAATGCTATTTAAATTATTAGTTGTTCAATGCACTGTGATGCTATAATAATAAACACCTTCTTCTCATCATTGTTAAGTCTTCAAAAATAGTGACAAGACTTCTTTGTACATGCTTCTCTCACATGAAAGAGTAGAGGACCATGCACTATCAACTAGTTGATAGACATATTGATTATCATCATTATTTATTTTTATTTTATTTTATTATTTATTTATTATATATTTATTAATATTATTATTGTTATTATTTTAATTTAATTTTTTGTTATATCAGTTTGGGAGGGGGTGGTAGAAAATGATTGTAATGGAATTTTGAGATCTCAACAGATACAACCATTTCATCCCATGCTCCTTGTTAATCACGAGGACAAGCTTTGGTGCTCCAATATGCATTCAAATCCTCCCCTCTTTTTACAAATATAAAGCTGTCCTCGGCTTAGTTAAAATATAATTTAAGACAATATCCATTGATTTGGGTGGATAATAAATTACTCTCAAGATCTTAAAGTTGTGTAGATCTATTAGAAGAAATATCAACAATTATATATGGGCCTAATCAGTGTAATTAGAATTTATCAAAAAATTTGAAAAAATGACTATTATATAATAAATCGCACACTTGAAAGTGTTTAGGAGCCAATTTGCTATTATAAAAGGATTTTTGTTGTGATTGAATAGTGGCAGTATTCAAATAGGTTTTTTTTTACTTTTCATCCAAAGCTTCTAATTGAAATAGTCGTTCTTTTAAACTCTCAACATCATCCAACTGATTGTCTAAAGTAGCTCTCAATAATGGTAGTTCAAATTCAATTGGTAAAATAGCTTCTTGACCATACATCAATTGAAATGGGATAAATTGAATAGTTACCTGGTAAGCTATCCTATAGGCCCACAAAGCTCGTCATAGTTTCTCAATCCAATTAGTGGCCAATCCTGCAATAGTTTTTGTGATGATTTTACATAGTATACTATTAGTTTTTTTGATTTGTCCATTGATACGAGGGTGATAGGAGGAGATTTTTTAATATTTAATTAAAAAAATATTAGTTAATTTCTTAATTATTACATTCAAAAAATACGTTCTCCTATCACTAATTAATTTTTTAGGGCAAAAAAATCACGAAATAATATTTTCATATAAAAACCTAGCCACACTCCTAGCATCATTATTTTTAGTTTCAATTGCTTCTACCCATTTAATGGTATAGTCAATACCAACCAAAATGTAATGTTTTCTATCAAGAATAGTGGCTAGACTTATTGGTCTTACAAAATCAATACCCCATTTTTCAAAAGATGTTAGTGCCAATAGAGGTACTAATGGCATAGCAGAAGTGGGAGTAGGGCAACCTATTCTTTGACAAGGATCACAACTTCTAATATATCTATGGGTATCTTTATATAATGTGGGCCACCAATAGCTTGCTAATAAAACCTTTCGGGCTGTGGTATCACCAACAAAATGGCCACCGCAAGTATCTGAGTGGCAACCTTCCAAAACTAATTGGATTTCATTTTTATAAATGTATCTCTTTAAAATTCCATCACATCCCTGCTTATATAAACTATTGGCTATCAATGTATAAGGAACACTTTTGTGAACAATAGCCTTAATCTGTACAGGCGTATTATTGGTTAAAAATAATTGGATATTCAAGTATTGAAGAATTTTTGCATATTTTGGTTGGATCACATCAACCTCAAATAATTGGGCATGTGGGAAATTATCATCAATTGGTAATAAATTAGTTATATCAAAGGATTTCAATTGGGATGGATGATCAGTATTACTATGGAACTTTCCAAGATGTACCACAATTGCAAAATTAAATTCTTACAATAATAATATATACCTTACCGATCAATTGCTTAGATAAGATTTATTTATTAAATATTTTAATACATCATGATTTATATAGAATGTGAATTCATAACCCAATAGGTCATGGCAAAATTTTTGTATAACAAATATCACCTCTAAGGCTTCCTTTTCAATAGTAGTGTAATACTTTTTAGCTGCTACCACTTGACAACTTGTAAAATAAATTGGATGATCCATATAGGTGATATTCTTTTGACTTAGTATACAACCAATTACAACATTTGAGGCATTCATATATACATGGAATGGTTTATTCCAATTGGGAAGAATCAATACAAGGACTCAAGATAGTTTATCTTTTAGAACTAAAAAAGCCTGTTCACAATCGGTATTCTGCACTAGACTTGCTTTTATTTCCAATTTTTTCAACAATTTGGTCAATGGGGATGTTATACTCTCTTTATTCACTATATGTCCCAATAGCCTGCCATATGGCACAATAAACTGGCATTTTATTACATTCAAAGAATATGCCATATTCATTATATTTTTCAAAATACAGTGCCAATTAGCCCTTATGATTTCTCTTACTGCCATATATACAAAAATCATCTAAAAATATTTCTATAAACCATCGGAGATAAAGTAAAAAGGCTATTATCATGATTTGTTGAAATGTAGCTAAGGCATTACAAAGACCAAACAACATCACATTAAATGCATTGGTTCTCCAATCAGTAGTGAAAGTTGTTTTTAATTGGTCTTTTGGGATAATCTTAATTTGATTATACCTACTAAATTCATCTAGAAAAGAGTAACATTCATAACCTGCTACGGCATCTAATATGGTGTTTGTGAATGACAATGGAAAATAATCCTTCTTTGTAGCTTTATTTAACTCTCTAAAATCTTAACAAATCTGTATTTTTTTTATTTTTCTTGAATATAATTATAATTGGACTAATTCATATACTATAGGATACAAAATAAATAAAATCAATCTCAAGTAATTTTTCAATTTCTTTCTTTATCAATAAGAAATATTTTGGATTAAGATGGCATTGACTTTGCCTAACAGGTTTAGCATTTACTTCTAAATTAATATGATGTTCACATACCTTAGGGGAGATCCCTTTTGAATCTTTATAGGTCCAAGCAAAGGATGCTACATGTTTAGAAAAAAATCTCTATCATATTGTTCTTTCTTGCTTAGATAATTGCTGACTAATTTTAATAATTTTAAATTCATCCCCTATCTTACCAATGGATAGGTCACAGCACTGTCCTTCAGGGACATACTGTGCAACCAAGATAAACTTCAATCCGTTAAGAATGTCAATTTTATTGTCACCCATAGGACTGTTCAGCTCATTCTCACTATAAATATACTAAACAATATAAACAATCTTATCTACTATCCATACAAAAATGCACTTATTGCTATTATCATCTTCCAAACATAAAATTATATATTCTCCAAGCCTTACTTTCTTATAAGTAGACCCAATAGAATTCAATATGCAAATGAGGTGTATTGGATTTAAATACAATATAATCTATAAAATATTCAATATTAATAATAGTTGTCAAAACTTTAGGCAAAACTCCCAATAGCCTCACTTTACTTTGATTAGCCATCTTGAGAATCAATTAGATTTTCTGTAAGTCCTTGAAATTTAAATCTGCAATGGTATTGGTATTTATTAAATTTACACTAGATCCACCATCTATTTGGACTTCTTTAATCAATAGACCTTTTATTTGAACATCTACTATAAGAGCTCCAGGATCTGGATTAAGAGATATTTTATTTACTACTGATTTATGTCTTCTCCTGAATAGAGTCGATTACAATAAGGCATGGCATTAAGGAGCAACATTCAATAATTGCTTAAAGATAATATCAACTTTAATCTTTTCTAGGTCCTTCAATAGATCATAAAATATGATATCTTATGTTATTCCAATAGTTTTTAATTTCTTCATTTATCTTTTTCGAATCAGATGGAACTAATTATCCATTGGTTTTGGATGTGTTATATTATCAAGCATCCAATTTGTTTTCTGAGTGCCAATAGGATCCAGTAGTTTCACACCAATTGGTACTATTGTAAGATTCTCTACAAATATGATTGGTTGACTTTTACTATTATTAGGGGCTATATTATTTCCAATTTTATTTTTTTCATTCTCAGTTTGATTCATAAGAGTAGTAGGTACTACTGACATAGCCACCAATGGATTGGAAAATTCCATCAAGCATTTTGGAAAATCTATATGTACAAGAATAGCACTACCAATAGATTCTTTATTAATTATTACAAGATCTAGAGGATTTCCACCTATTGGATTTTCCATAGTAGATCTATTCATTATCCTCTTATAATTAATAGCCAATTCTATTTTATCAAGTTGAATTAATTGTATACCTTCTGGCCATTGCTTGACTAATATCCTACAAGTACTAACACCTACAACCTCGTGCACCATATTCAAAGATCGTACCAATGGGTTTGACCTATTGCTCTTATTCTCATAAGCATCTACTTTATTCATAGACCTATTATTATTCTGATTACTCTCATTGCTACTACTTGACATCACATAATCATCATACAATTGGACTAATTTTATGTTGTTATCCTTTATATTTCTCCTATTACCAATATGTCTAGGTCTATTCTTCCTAGGGCCATTATATTTTTCAGCCATATAGCCTTGTTGTTTGCAATTGCCAAAAATTGGTATATAAAGGATCTCAGCCCTAGCATTTAGGCAGTTGAACCAAATATGACCTATTTGATTACAGTTATAATACACCACACTGTTATTTATTCAAATGGGCTTTCTTCTCCCATAGATAGAATCACTCTGATTAGTATTGCCATAAGACATTTGCTTCCATCCTTGTAATTAGAAATTTAGATTTCTAGGCATAAATTGATTAGGATTATTATCATAGCCCCTATTATTAAAACTATTTGTAAAAAAATTGGGATTTAGATTTCTGAGGATTATAAAATTATCACTATTATAATTTCAATTGAATCATGGTCTCCTATTGTTATTATTTTGATAATTTTCCATGTAAATATTCCTTCTCTTATTATTTGAATGACCATGGTTGTCTTCTACCTGAAACACTGATTTCTTAATTTATCTTCTATTATACCCATCTTCAACCAATTGGTTATATATATCAATGTCATGACTACTTCCATAATAGCGACATTTGGAAGGCACCCCTTGTGGAGAGGGACCATCCTCTTTGTAATAGCCTTGGCCCTTACAATTGGTACACCAAATATTAGCCTTGTCCAATTGGGGCCCTTCACTGGGTGTATAAGATCCATCTCTATTGACTTTTAACTCATTCATTAATGTGGCCAAATCACTTATCACATCTGTAATATTTTAGGCTGCTCTACCTATTGGTTGATTGGAAACACTTGATATTATCATAAGAACCTTAAGTTGAGGAGTCAAATATTGTAGAGCTGTAGTAGTAGAGAGAATTAGCCTCAAGAAAGCGTTGGACTTTTGACTGCCACTAATAACTCAATCAAGATTTAAAATAACAAAACCTCAAATTTATATGAAAATCTTTCATATAGGGCTATTGCATCTTATATACAAGTCTTGTTTTATAAAACACTCAATATATAGCAAGAAACTCTAAACCCTCATTCACTCGTAAAAAAGAGAATTCTTCCCAAACTTCACTAATCTATAATTCTTAATCTAATTATCTAAATCTACTCAAAACTTATAAAAAAATATTGATATAATCTTAAAAACTACCACCTCAAATTTCAACTATTGATACATTACCAATCTTTAGATATTGCCAAAACTCTAGTAATAGCTTCAAACTCTTATTTACAAACACCCGTATACTAAATTCTTCATATCTCATAATCTAAAAGTCTAAAGGCTATGAAACTTTGATATATAGCTTTTTAGCATAATAATACACCTTTTTAAAAAATTTGAGATGAAAATTCATCTAGAAACTTAAGATTTGGCAAAACCCATAACTATCAATAAAATGCCATATTTATTGCCTTAGAATTCAATTTGCTATCTTTGATTTCTAATATCTCCTTCTTTAGAATTCTAAATATAGTAATTTTTCTATATTAAGTGTAGAGCTTGAAATCACCTCTCTAGTTGCGCCTCCCGGTCTTCAAAAGCTTTTATATAACTCCTCAAATCTTCAAAAGAGTGACAGTAGGTACTATTTATATACCTTCAAGTGCCTACTTCTTCCTCATAAAAACTCCAAATCTCTCAATTTTTACACCAAAATTGTAGTTCAAAAAACAAGCTTTTTAATCTTAGTCTTTGATTTTGGAATGGCCTCCTTAAAGTTGCCAAAATCCTTGTTCTTATTGCAGGCAACCTCCTCAAAGCTTATTGGGTATGACTATTGACCAATAGGAATGAAGAACTTCACCCCTTATCTTCATTCATCCTCACTTTATCTTTATCCTTCCAAATAAGCCTCTTAGTAGTTTAATTCTTCTTCTTTCGATTCCAATTGCCTCTCAAGGCTTTACATTAAATATTTAGGTTCTATATAATTTAAAAGCCATAATCAAACTAAATAAAAATTTAAAATAAATTTTCTTATACCAACCCCGTTTAATTTACTTTACTAATCATTCTAATACATATCTAAACTTATAAACATATTATGCATTTTGAGTGGATTTTACAAATTATAAGCAATTACAATACAACATTGCCTCATAGTTAAAAGGTGGAATATCATGGATCCCCTATGGTACTAACTGTGTCACTACTAGCTGTATTGGAACCACCTTGTTATAAGACACCAATGTAGGATTATAGCTACTAAAAATTTTTGGATTACTTCAGATATTTTTATATAGTTTTGTCATATTGTAGGCTGCAAATAATGTCATAGGAGATATTTTCTTGACATAGCCTTTAAATTTAAAAGCTACTAATCCATGTATAAAAATTTCTATTTTTATACCATCATTGAAACCATGTCCTATACGTAGTCTCAAAAATAAATCTTCCATCTTGTCATACTAACTATCAATTCTTTCATTGGTGTTCATTTGTAATTCATATAAAGATTCATTCAATCTTTTCACATACCATATTGGCCTAAAATGTGCCACAAAGGCATCCCTTAATGCAGCCCAATCAGCAAAATGGCCTCTTGGTTGCCTTAAAAACCATTGTTTTGCATGGTCCTCAAGAGTGGTCGGAAATATTTCATACCAATGGCTCTCAGTCCTAACATTATTGGTATTGCAGTTAATTAGAAATTTGTTTATATGCCTATTGAGATCATTACCAATATAGCCATGAAATTTAGGTAAGGGTACTAGGGACGTGGGTCTATCCTCTAGAAGATCAGCCCTCATAACTACATACAATAGTAGCTGAGCTACCATCCTCCAATTGAAATTTGTTTATTAATATTTAAACGGATATTAATTCTAATATCCTGTTGATTTGTTCCAATTAATATAATAATATCCACTAATTTCTTCTTAGGATTATTATTGATCCTATCAAGAGTTACATTGTTATCGCTTAATTCCTTTAGCCACTCTTGTTCACTCATTGATTTATGAGGATTGGACATTAATCCTATTTCTTGATTTTTTATTAATTGACCTCTATTGGTTTTATTGAATCCTTCATATAATTGGTTGACATGTCGCCATTCAATAGATACTTCCTCCGATTGATCGCTTTTGCTTGCCTCTTCTTTACTATCGCTTGTCAAATCTCTAATAGATTCTTACTCAGCTATCTGATTTCCTTCACCTTTTATAAATTCTCCATAATCTTCATCAATTTCTTCACTTGGCACTACCATTGAGATTTCTTTATTAATTGATGAAATTAAAAATTGATTTTTTTTAGCAAACAATCGTACTAAGTCAATTTTGCAAGCAGGTGATATAATCGGAGTCTGTAGCTTGGTCAATACAATTGGGCTTAGTGACTTTGCTACAAACCCATCAGATTATGATTGCTCATAACAACTCAGACTTTCTTAATTTATATTAATGACTAACAATTGGGATGTAGTTTTGATTGTTGATTTATTGACACCTATAGGTCTTGCTACTTCCTCCTGACTTGAGTATATAATTGATTTTTTCAATTGTTGTGGAAATAAGGATGCACTGCTTTCATCTTTATTCCATCGAGAAAGGGATTTTAATTCAATCCTTAAATTCCTTATTCTTACTCTTTTTACTCTAGAAGCCTTTTCTCTGACCTGCTTCACTTTATTTATTTATTTTTTATTCCATTGTTGGCTCATTAAAGTCTTTTAACAAAATATCTAATTAACCACATTTCTTAACTGACCTATAAGGAAATCCAAAATATTTTCCATCAATTGCCGCCTCCTCAATAGCAGTGCCAAATATTATAGTGGTTTTTACTAGTAGGAGTTTATTTCCAATGGTAGGGATTTATTTGTAAGGAGGCAAATGATTGCATTTTAGGATTCTCTAAGTGATTTTGGCTATGGTTAACCTATGGATTTGCACATTTAAAGCTAATGAGAAAATTTTGTCTTCATATCCAATCCAATAATATTGCTTATAATATATTATAATTCAACCAGAAGGATCAAAGATATTCTTAGCATTGTTTTGTCTTCACTTCTCTTTTTTAATTGATGTAATGTATTTTCCATCTAGAATGTCATTACACTTATTGGATTGTTCTTCCATTACTCAGCTTGCATTCAATTCGGCCACATTCTCTCAATTGATAGAACATTTTGCTTCTCATGTGAACTATGGTGATATCCTATACGGGTGTAATAAGAACATGTCTTTTCCAATCGCTATTTTTTTCATAGCTTCATCTTAATATCTATTGTTTAATAACTCTTATAATTTATTGAATTAATTGCTTCTACTCTTAATCTCTGATGTTATACATATTAGTAGTCTCTCTATTGAGGAATTCACTCCCAACTCCTACTTACCAATTGATTCAACTTTGATGCATTGTACCCATATATATTCTCCAATTGGAAATCTGATTACCACCAGCTAATTCACTCAATTCCTCATCATCTATTTTTTAATTGTCATATTCCTAAATGGCTGTACTCTCTTCTTTCCAATATCCATCACACTGATTGGACTCTTGTAATTGTTGTACCATAACTTCAAGCTTTATTCAATCAATCTCAAAAAATCTCAAATTGCAATTACTACTCCTTTAGGTTACTAACATTCAAACAATTTCTATTGTTTCATTCTTACACTTAAGTGCATAATCTGAACTCTCACTAAGTCAATCCAACTATTCTTTTATTTTACAAATTCTTCATCTCCAGTCTTAATTCATTCTTCAACATCCTATTTTCAACCAATTACACTTGAACTTTGTCAATTTAACAATCTTCCATCAATCGTATTCACTCCAACCACCAAAGATCTCTCAACAAAGACACAATCTCCAATTGTATCTCATGATTATAAATATGCATCAAACACTCAATTTTTATGTACTATAGACTTAATACCAATAACAATTATTACTCATATAATTATTCATCACCACTCATCACAATCTTAGCATCATATTAATTCACAACAAGTTCATATAAAATAATAAAAACTATGGGAGTTTCTTCTCTTAAGACAAACTAACTTTCAATCCGTTCTTCCTTGGCTATAAACAAGGCAATCCCTCCAACCGCAACACTTGTCTGCTCCCAATTGGTTCCTCCAATAAGTGTCCCTTGCTATTTCATTGCTATTTACACTCTAATCTCACTAATCTAAAATTATTGATAACTAATCCTAGTAAAATATTAAATTATTTCCATTGATAGCTAATTACAAATAATTACTTAAAAAAATAAAAAATCACCTCAAAAACCAATAGGTCCTAAGTTCACATATACCATATACTTAGCTTATTCTACAAGCTACCAACAAGTACAACAAGTGGCTAACTTGTTGGCCAAGTTTCTAACCTATTAATCATTTAAAGATATATATTAAGATAAAATCTTGTCTATAAAGCTTTTAAGAAGCTTCTCTATAAGATATTAATATATTAAACTATTTTTATTTATTTCTATCTATCCATATTACTTAGATAATTATTAAAATAAATCTTATGTCTATGATATTATCCCTCTTTCTAAAGACGAGTTCCACAAAGAGAGGTGATTACATGTTAAAGAAGTCTAAGATTCATCAAATTATATTTGTTACATATTTTGGTCTTTGTTTCCTTTGAAGGTAGTTGATAGGTCCTCTTAGCCATTAATAGTATCTCATAGTAGGGCAGAAGGACTATCCTAATATTTGATTATTATTAAGGCTTTTATAACTTCTTTCAAAGAAAATATTTGGAATACCATCAAGAGTAGTTCCTACGTCTAAAAGTATCACCAAACAATGGGAGTCTCTTCCAAGGTCGTGATATCAAATACGTTGTATGTTACCATCAATTCAAAAAAGAATATATTATTCTTGAGGATCTTTATTTCTATTTTTTTGTCTTAAAGGTTCTGACAACCGTAATGTGTTGTCTAATAATTCAACAAATAATAGCTTTTGAATTGAATTTGCTGGTTGTTGATTCTCCATCTCTTTAGTACTAAAATTCAAAGAAATAATAAACAATGATATAAGATAGAATAAAATCTCCACTAAATCTACTATCATATATATACGAGTTATTTTAATAATTATCTAGATAACATGGATAGATAGAAATAAGTAAAAATTAGTTAATTTATTAATATCTTACAAAAAAACTTTTTAGAAGCTTTATAGATGTAGTTTTATCTTTATGCATATCTTTAGGTGATTAGTAGATTAAAAACTTAGCCAATAAGTTAGCCACATGTTGTATATATTAGTAGCTTGTAGAACAAGTTAAGTACATGGCACATATATAAGAAACTTATCTTGCAAATTTGACATATGTCTTGTAAATTGGATACGTGTTGGAGGTCCTATAAAATATTGCCACATAGTTCTTAGGTAGATAACTTATATAGAGACAAGAGTGAAGCCTTCTTCACTCTTGTCAATATCTTTTTTATTCTGAGTCTTATTTTAAGAGTCTCTATTCTTCTTATCTTTAGCAATAGCCATTCTAGTTTTAATATTATTCCATCTTTGAATGATTTTCTATCCTTTTAAGTAACACAAGAGTGTATTGGCATTTTGTTCCTTTATGATTTATATCCTTGGCAGTTTGACAAGAGTGAAAATTTATTATTCTTATTTTATATTTAAAAAGTGAATGAATTATCCCACTTTTATTATTGTATTTGAAGGTTGTAAACTATTTACTTTTAAACTAATATTCTTTGCTTTTTAATCTTGATTGTTTCCTTGAAAGAAAAGGGATCACCTTTCTTTGTAGAAATTTTTATTTGATATTAGAGGTTGCGGATTATCCTCTTCTAATTAAAATTATAGAATTATTAAATTGTCTAAGATGGAAGGAAAGATCATAAATGCTACACTTAGTAGAAGTGAGAATAGATTTACAACTATTATAGATCTTCAAGAGCTTGTCAATACTTTTAGGATGGAAATTTCACAAATCACTAATATCAATTTTAGAAGTATTATTCTTACGTCTATAGAAGAAATCCAAAACCTACACTAAGAATTTGTACAATTGAGGGAAGTAAGTAAATTGGCCTCACAATCAAATCCAAGAAGTCTTGCTTCTATAAGCATGAAGGAAGTAAAGATTAGTATGCTTGAGAAGTTTAATAGAACCAGATCAAAATTTTGAAGATTTTTATAATAAGTCAAGCTACATCTAAGATTGCATTCTTTCCAATATCCTAATGGATTTATTCAAGTTAGATTCATAGGTACATTTTTATTTTGAAGTGTTCTTTCTTAATTTGTAGCTTTGATGGAAAAAGATTCATGACTTCTTTATGATTTGAATTCATTTTTTAAAGTGTTTACAGCCACATTTGGAGAAAATAATAAAAAGAGGGTAGCAAAATCCAAGCTCTTATCTTTATAATAAGAATCACGATCAACCACAATATATGTTGTAGAATTGTAAAATCTTACTTGTAATATAAAGTAAAACAACAAAGCCCTTATCAATCAATTTTGTTATGGATTAGAGGATAACGTCAAAGATTTGTTACTAACAATATCAAAAGTGGACTCTTTGAAATAATTTATTGCTCAATCCATTGCATGCAACAATTGATTATTTAAAATGTAACAATTGATTATTCAAAATGCATCAAAAATATAGATTTGGTTGAAGAAAAATGAATCAATTAATAATAATAATTTCTAAATTTTTAAAAACTTATTTGACTAAATTAGAATCAATGCAAATTGATGCAATATGTTTTAAATCTCTTACCAAATAGAAAAAGATTCAATGTTGTCAAGAAGGTTTGTACATATATTATTGAAAAGCCAAATACATTGCTCAACATTATCAAAAGAAGCAATATAATCATAAAATGAAGAATATGGTGACTAAAGAAGATAATATGTTAGAAAATAAGTTTTTCTAATTATAATAAGAACCATACAACTGAAATCATATACAACACCTTGTAAAGATCCTATTCTTTCTTTAGATCCTTCACCTTGTTTTATAATAGATATATTTTTTGGACCTAAAAATCACAAAGTTTTTACCATATTAGATTCAAGAGCCTCAATTTGTTTCATAGACAAAGATTTTGTCAAAAAACAAGAAATATTCTTAATCAAGAAAACTTAATCCGTACACATAGAAGTTATAGATGATTGTTCATTGTTTATATTAGTCAAGTAAATATATATAATTCTAATACATCCAAATCTTAATTAATAGATACAAAAGCTTTCATATATGTGGTAAAAAAAGGATCATCTTTTGTTATATATACCACACCTATTTTTGATGTTGAAAAGACTACAAGTGGTATTCCTAACTAGTATCAAGATTTTTAAGATGTTTTTGAAAAAAAAAATGCAGATATTCTTTTAAAGCATTGATCTTATGATTAATCAACTCATCTTTAAGAGGGAGCTCAACCACCATTTGAACCAATTTATAATTTATTACAAAACAAATTGGCTACATTGAAGAAATATATTCATAAGAACTTGGCTAAGAACTTCATATGCCATTCAAAGTCTCTAACAGGAGCTTCTATCTTATTTGTAAAGAAAAAAGATGGATTGTTGTAGATATGCATAGATTATTGAGGATTTAATAAGATTACCATCAAGAATAGTGATCCTTTACTTTTGATTTTAGGACTTCTCGATCGATTTAATCAAACAAAGATCTATACAAAAATAAATCTGTGAGGAATATATAACTTGGTCGGCCTCAAAAAAGATAATAAATAAAAGACTACATTTTGAATTAGGTATGGGTATTTTGAATATAATGTCATGTTTTTTGAACTTACAAATGCACCAACTATTTTTCAACATCTTATAAATGATGTTTTTTGTAAATTTCTTGATGATTTTGTTGTCTATTATTTAGATAATATTTTGATCTATTCTAAGAATACAGAAGAATATGAACTTCATATTTGTTATATGTTATAAAAATTTAGAGATGCAAGATTATATGTCAAGATAGAAAAGTGTGTATTTCATATTACTCAAGTTGATTTTTTAAGATATTCAAATGATAGTCTCATGATTTTTTAAGATTATCAAATGATAGTCTCATGATGGATCCTAAAAAAATTCAAATAATTATGGAGTGGAAAATTCTAAAAATAATAAGAGATGTATAATATTTTTTAAAATTTACTAATTACTATCAAATCTTCATCAAGAATTTTTTTCAAGTTATAGCTCCACTAATATGCTTAATTTGTAAAAAAAAATTAAATAGAATAAAGAAATAGAAGCATTATTTGAAGCTTCAAAGATAGCTTTTACTTCTATATCAATCTTGTATTGCATCAACTTTTCCAAAGTATTTTTTATGAAAATAAATACATTGGATTTTGCCTTGGATATAATATTATTATAAATGGGAGTAAATGACAAACTTCATCTAATAGCTTTTCATTCAAGAAAATTTTCAGCAATCAAGGTTAATTACAAGATCCACAACAAAGAACTTCTTGCAATTGTGGATTCTTTTCAAGAACAGCGTCACTACCGAAAAGGCACTTTTAATCTAGTCATTGTATAAATAGATCATTAGAACCTTAAATACTTTATATCAGCATGTATTTTGAATCATTGCCAAGCTTATTGGAATATGTCTTTGTCAAAATTCAAGTTCATTATAGCTTATTGGCCAAAAAATAATAAGGTTTATCCAATATTCTTTTTAGATGTTCTTATTTTATACCAAAAGAAAGAGATGTAGCTTTTAATCATCAAGAGATGATCTTGTTGAAACTAGAATAATTTCATCTTTGAGCAATGAAATTAACATTCATTATTGATTCAATTGTTTTTAAATAAGTCTAGTCAAGTATATTTTTAGATCCTCTTATTCATGATATTCATAATAATTCATCTAAATCCAATGATACTTCCAAGTTTAAATTCAAGAATAATCTATTCTATTTTGAGGAACGCTTATATATTCGAGAAGAAAAAACATGACTACATACTCTTGAAGCTTGTCACAACTTTCCTCCAACAATCCATTTTGGATATAAACAAGACTTTGAAATTAATATCAAGATATTTTTGGTAGCCTCAAATGTAAAAAATAGTTAAAAAATTTTTATAATTATGTAATATTTGTTCAAGATCAAAAATTCCTTATCATTGATCTTACAAACTTTTTCAACTATTACATATATCAAAATAGCTATGGTCTTCTATTTCTATGGATTTTATTATAGATCTATTAATTTTAAATTTATATGATTATATATTCATGATTGTAGATTGTTTGACAAAGATGGCACATTTTATATTATATATAAAATCTATCATAGGTGAAAAAACAACTAAATTCTTCTTTAGCAACATCTATCACTATCATGGATTGCCAATGGATATTATATCAAATAGAGGGATGCAATTTGTATCAAAGTTTTAGAAAATTATTTTTAAGATATTGAAGGTGGACATAAAATTATCTTCAATCTTTTAACTTCAAATTGATAGACAAACGGAATGGACAAATCAAATTTTGAAGCAATATTTAAGGTATACTATCAATTATCATCAAGATGATTGGACAATTCTTTTACCATTGACAGAGTTTTCTTGTAATAAATTGGTATATTCTTCTATTCAACTAACACCTTTTTTTGTCAATTACAATTATCATCCATGACTTGATATTTTTAACTTCTCAAAAGTTGATAATCTTGTGATAAAAGACTTGGCAAATAGATTGCAATTATTACAAAATTATATGCAATAATGAAGATACAATTAAAAAAAGCTTCAGAATGACAAAAGACCAACACAGAAATTTGTTATAAAGAATAATTCTAATTTCAAGTAGATGATAAGATTTGGCTACTTTGTTGTACTATTAAGACTATTTGTTCTTGTGACAAGCTAGATTATTGAAGGTTTGGTCCATTTTTTATTTATAAATAAGTCAATGTAGTTGCTTATTGATTAAACCTATCAAAGTCTATGAAGATCCATCTTGTATTCTATGCATCTTTACTTGAACCATATAAGATAATAGATATACAAGGAAGAAGACAAATGCCATTGCCTCCTATAGAAATAGACAATAATGAAGAATTTAAAGTGGAAGAAGTCTTAGATTTGAAGCGGTACTAAAATAGGTTAGAATATCTTGTATATTGATATGGATATGATATTAGTGAATGCATATGGAAGCCATCCAAGAATCTAGCAAATACATTAACTAAAATTAATATATTTTATTGATAATATCTATCAAAATCAAGATAAAGAGATAAGAAAATATTTGATATAAAGCAAAGAAAATTGAATTGAGAATTTATTCTATCTTGTATCATTGTTTCTTATTTTTTTAGATTTTAGTACTAAGAAGATGGAGAATCAACAACTAGCAAATTCAACTCAAGAGCTTTCATTTGCTAAATTATTGAATGAGATATTATGGCTATCACAACCTTCAAGATGACAAAATAGAGATGAAGATCTTTAAGAATAATATATTCTTCCTCAAATTAATGGCAAGATACAACGTGTTTGATATCACAACCTTGGGAGAGACTCCTATTGTTTGGTGATACTTTTGAAAGTAGGAACTATTTCTAATGGTATTCCAAATATTTTCTTTGAAAAAAGTTATGAAGGCCTCAATAATGATTAAATATTAGGATGGTCTTCCCGCCCTAATATAGGACACTATTGATGGCTGAAAAGACCTATCAAGGAAAGAATCAAGATTAGAAAGCAAAGAATGTTAGTTTAAAAGTGAGTAGTTTACAACCTTTAAATGTAACAATAAAAGTGGGATTATTCATTTACTTCTTAAATATAAAACAAGAATAGTAAATCTTTATTCTTATCAAATTATCAAGGATATGAGTTATAAAAGAATAAAATATCAATACACTCTTATATCACTTAAAAGAATAAAAAAATCACTCAAAGATGGAATAATATTAAAACTAAAATGACTATTGCCAAAGACAAGACTAGAGACTCTTGAAATAAGACTAAGAACAAAAAAAGGTATTGACAAGAATGAAGAAGGCTTCACTCTTGTCTCTATATATACTATCTATATAAGAGCTATGTGGCGATATTTTATAGGACCTCCAATACATGTCCAATTTATAAGACACGTATCAAACTTGCAAGATAAGTTTCTTATATATGCGCCACATACTTAATTTGTTCCACAAGCTACCAATATGTGTGACATGTGGCTAACTTGTTGGCCAAGTTTCTAATCTACCGATCATCTAAAGACATGTATAAAAATAAAACTACATCTATGAAACTTTTACAAAGCTTCTTTATAAGATATTAATAAATTAATTAATTTTTTTTATTTCTATCTATCCATATTATCTAGATAATTATTAAAATAAATCTTATGTTTATAATAAAACATTAAGAAGTTCAAGCTTGAAAAAGACCTTCTATACCTTGAAAAATATTTGTATATGCTAAAAGACTTAACATGACTATATATTCTTTAATCTTACCATGACTTCCTAAGCATGGATCATTTTGGATTTAATAAGACCTTGGAACTTATTTTCGAAGATTTTTCATGGCCTCAAATCTGAAAGGCAATAAAGGACTTTGTGCTCTCTTGTAACATCTGTTCAAGATCTAAGAATCCTCAACATCGTCCTTATGAATTCTTACAGCCTTTGCTTCTTCCAAGATGGTCATGGTCTTCTATCTCAATGGATTTTATTATAGATCTACCACCATCCAATTCATTGAATAACATCTTTGTGGTGGTTGGTTAATTCACAAAGATGGCTCAATTTATTCTTTGTAAGAAGACTACTTGTAGTGAAGAAACAGTAAGGCTCTTTCTTGATAATATATATCAATATTATGGCCTACCGGATGATATTGTATCTGATCAAGGACCCTAGTTTATATCTAAATTTTAAAGATATCTTTTTGAAATATTGAAGGTGGACATTAAATTTTCTTCAACTTTCCATCTTCAAACTAATCGCGAAACAGAATAAATGAATGAAGTTTTAGAATAGTATTTATGATGCAACATTAATTATTAATAAGATAATTGGCTTTCATATCTATTGTTAATAGAACTTGTATATAATAATATTATTCATACGTCAATTCAATAAATACTATTTTATTCTAATTATGTATACCATCTAAAACTTGATCTATAAAGTACGTTAAAGAATAATAATCCAATAGCCAAAGGATTTACAAAGAATCTATCACAACACCAAACAACCTTGAAGCTTCAATTGCAAGCAGCTTAAGATGCTTATAACGCATCTGTAGATAAATTCACAAATCAACTCCCTACTTTTTATATTTGAAATAAAATATGGCTTCTTTGACGAAATATCAAGATTAAAAGGTCATGCAATAAATTGGACTATCGAAGGTTAGGACCATTTTCCATCCACAAGCAAAATAACATAATAGCATATCACTTAGAACTACCATCTTCTATGAAGGTACATCCAATTTTTCATGTTTCTCTTTTAAAACCTTATAAAGAGTCACATATTCTAGGAAGAATATAATAGTTGCCACCTAGTATTGAAATCAAAGATCATAAAGAATATAAGATCAAAAATATACTTGATTCATGGCAAAGGTGGGACAAATTAGAATATCTTATTCAATGGCACAGTTCTGGTATTGATAAGCACACATAGAAACCAAATTCAAATCTCACTAAGGCTCACAAGTAGTATATAAGGGTATCCTAGAAAGGCCACAAGGCCTTAGTCTTATACTCTTACCTATATCCAAGGTGCCACAACCCATGTCGGACTTATGCACCTTCTTTCTTACAAAGACTATCTAGCTGCTAGTCCTCCTATTTTCTACTAGTAGAATTCATTTTTTTTATATTTTTGACTTCACCATGGTATTTAAAAATATTCAATTAGCCTAGAAACTTTAAATGGCCTTCAAATCTTGCTCCATTTCTTCATAATGGCTCTCAACGCACTAAACTTATTTTTACCAAAGTTTTTCAAAATTGTTCTAAAAATTTCTAAATTAATTCTAAATTAATTCTAAATAAATTCTAAAAATTTTAGAATATTTTTAAGATAATAATATCAATTTAAGACTATTTTATTCTATCTTAATTATTTTTTATAATAATAAAATTAATTAAAATCAATTAAAAATTCTATTTTTTATATAAATAACTAAAAAGATATAAAATTTATTTCTCATGCTTCTTCTACCTATTAAATAATATTTATATATTTCTAATAAGTAATACATATAGATAAAAGGCCAATTTAGATATTAATCATAATAATTAAATATTAATTCTTATAATTAAGAAAAAATACTAAATTAACTAAGATAATTGCCTCTCAGACTTACTAAGATTCCATTTCTTCTCCACTAATACTATTTTCCTTCATTTAGCATCCTCTAAACACATTTCTACCTAATAATTATAATTTTTGCTCTCTAAATGCATTCTTTTGTCCTAAAATAATTAATAAATCAATTTGATGACTCACATGCACCTTAAAAGGTACATGAATTTCATCAATTCTATTTTCACACATCCAAATATGTTTGATGATAACTTTTTGGTGAAGATTGGATTCAAGGAATATCTATAAGAGGGGGAGAGTCAAACTAAAGCCTTCATCAATATATAATCATCTATTCTAAGATAGAATAGAATTATAGAAGCAAGTCAATCACCATATCAAACCTTCAAGCATTGAAAGAATAAGATTTAGAAGATTCACTTGCTATGCAAGCTTCAAATAAATTAGTACAATTTTTATAGCCTTCAATTGAACAAAGTGAAGATGATACATTTCAGCACCAAGTATGTCTATGGTTGGAGCCATTAAGAGCAACATCCAATCATGCAAGTCTTGATTCCAATGCTTGAGCTTTAGTGATATTACTTGAGTTTAGAAAGGTGAATCCTTTTAAGCCTAAAATCTTGTTTGGAGGATATTTTGAAGGCCACAATAAACATCAAATCCTTGAATAGGATGTTTCAACAACAGAGGTACTAGTTTAAGGCCATAAGCAATTTCTTTGAAGACTAGTAGAACATATTATTTAAGAATAAAGAACACAATATATAACTTCATTGGTATAGTGTATTCTTAATTTTATATATATATATATATAGGAAGATTTCCAAAGGGATGAGCTTCTCTTAGAACTCGTTGCTAGAAAAAGAGATGATGTTAGGAACATACACTTTAGAAATTTACAGAACCTTCTAGAACATTCTAAATATTTTTTAATTAATAAAAGTCGATTGAAAAACTTCTTAGTTGGTGAAAGTAGCTCAAGAAGCTTCATAGTGAGTAGAAAGAGCTCAAAAAGCTTCCAAGTTGGTAGAAAGAACTTGAGAAGCTTCCTAATTTGATGAAAGCTGCTTAAAAAGCTTCCTAGACAAGAATATATATTGAAATCAAGGCTAAAGAGTTCTTCAATCTTGACAACGCATCTTTTGGAATTCTACTTCACCTTTCTTAGTATTATTCATATATTCTTCTAGATAATTCAAATTCTTGTTGGTTTCTTTTTAAAACCTTTTTTAGTTCAAGTCTCTTGTTTTATATTTTCATGTCCTTAATATTATTTACCTATATACATTAAGATATGCATCACATATCTTCTAGTTTCTTATCTTTATTTAGATACTTAAATCAATGTAGGACTTGCTATAAAATAGACTAATAAGAAATACTATGAAGATTTTGAAGAAGATTTAACATTTAATTTTATAATTTATGATACTAATATACATATAAAATTATAAATTTTTATTAAAAAACTAAAATTGATATCAAAGATAATAAAAGAAATTCTAATTTTCCATCTTTAATAATTGATCTATTTAAAAATTAAAATATTAATATCTTTAATGATATAAAAGATCATAGTAGTAAAGCTATAATTTGAGATTGTTATTAGGAAAGAATTAAAGGCATTGTCTTCAATAGTTAAAAGACCATGTTTTGATTTTAACAAAAAATTTAAAAATAACACATCTTTTATTTAATAATTATTATATACTTAAATAATTATTTAATCATTTCAAATTTAATACATAAAAATCCTATAATTCTTGATTTAAAAAATATAGAAATGATCTTAATAAAATAAAAAAATAGTGGACTAGACAAATAAAAATACTTATTAGATTGAAAAAAAGATCTATAATTTCAATAGCTCTAGCTTTAAAGAGCCATGATATTGGTGATGATAACAATAAGCATGAGATTTTAGACCCTATTACAATACAAGCTATCAAATCTTATATTAGAGTTGCTTTAGGTATCACTTTTAAAACTATAATGAACTTCTTTTCTTGATTTTTTAGACCATCAACTAAAACAATAGCAACCATTGAGCCCTACCTCAATTTTATCTTTTTAGATTATTCTTTCAAAAACTAAATGTAGAATTTGATGGCATTTGAGGTTGTCATATTATAATATAATTACTTAATAAAAATATTAATAAAGATTTAAGATATTTAAAAAGAACTTAAGTATAGATTTAATAGATATTTTTGTATATTTTAATAAATAATAAATCAAGCTTAGCTATAAAGTTTATATTTTTTATACTATCTTTTGTATTGAAAAGACTTTTACTACCTTAATAGGATCATAAATGAATCAAAATAAAATAAAATAGATAAAAAATTACTTTTAAAAAAAATAAAAGTAAGTTTTAACAAAACTTATCATAAAAATAATAATATTGATATCAAAGAGATGACCATATATAAAAAAAAGGTTAAAATCTAATGACAAGGTACAAAACAAAAACCTACAACAAATAGAGGTTCTTTTAGAAGTTTGAAGAGTGAGGTTAAAAAAATTGGTTTCAAGAGTATTATAAGAATATAAGATTTGTAAGATTATAATTTTTAAAAATATGCTTATGAAGCACTCAAAATTAGGATCTTGTAGGTAAAAATATTTTTAAAGATATTAATAACTAAAGTAAATATTAGATTTAGTTTTAATACTCTACATATGATTTATAGTTAATTTTTTGTAATTATATGGTTGTACAAGAAAAACATCTGATTTTCAAGTTTTGTATCATTTTAATGGTACAATTGGGAGATGTTTGATCATATATATAAAATTTTATTAAAATTAGGCCATTCAAGACTAGGTATAATTTCTTAAATATTTGAAGATCTATAATTTGGATAAATAAAAAAATTTAAGATGCTAATAGAAAATATTTTGACTAATCATGTATCAAGTTTGAATTAAAAATTAACAATTAAGTTACACAAAGCAACTATTTGATGTTTTTATCAAACTTGAAGGAAAAAACCAAGTAATATCAATAAGAGTTTTATTGTATTAATTTAAAATTTATAAATTAGATCTTTTTCTTTAAATTAAATTTACATATAATTTAGAAAAAAAAAAAAAAAAATTACAAAAAATTACAAAAAATTACAAAAAATTTGAAACTAATCCAGTAGTTCTAATAGAAATCATATCTTATTATAGTTCTTTGATTAAAATTTAGAATTTTCTTAGAATTTATTTTGGATTAATTAAGATCCTCTTTAGATTTTTAGACTTTAGTTTTTTAAATTTAGGATTTAGGATTTAATAGAGTGTAGGCTTTTTAATTGATAGAATATAGGATTTAAGATTGCTTAAAATTAAGATTATGTGGGATGAAATTCACTCTTTAATCCAAATTTAAAAGGTGGCTTTAATTTTTTTTAAATTAAATATATAATAAGATTTCAAATCATAAAAATAATTAGCCAGTAGAAGAAGCAAGAAAAAAAAAATAACAAAAAATAGATAATAAAGAGAACATAGATTGTTTGTTGAATATAATTAATAAAAAAATTAGAATAATCACAAAAATAATATTAATATAGTTTATTTTTTTATCTTTATAATAATATTAAATATAAGTAAAATAGATTTATAATTAAAAAAATTATTATAAATTAAAAATAAAAGATAAAATATAAAAGAATAAATTTAAAAATGATAACATACCTCAAGAATAATATTATTTAAGAAGTTAAGAATTTAAATTCTACCAAGGCTTGCAAGTACTATAAAAGGATATCTTAAAAAGACCTCAATGTCTTAGTCTCATTCTCTTACAGACTCCTAAGGTATTACAATCTATATAAGATTAATACATTTATATCTTAAGTAGTTATTGCCATGCTATTTTTTCTTAGTAAAATTCATCATTTTGTAACTTGGATTCCATTATGATATTTAAAATTATCTAATTAGCCTAAGAATTTTAAAAGGCCTTCAAAATTGACTCTAATTCTTTATAATAGCAATCATATTTAAAGAATTTCTAAAATCATATCTTAAATTTGCTAAAAAATATAAATAAATTATTAATAGCCTTCTAATATTTCTAAGATATTAGTATAATTTTTTGGAAACATAACTAAACACATTAGTGTTTGTAAGATTACAAGTATAATCTTTTATAATATCTTATTAGAATAAGAAGCCTTACATTTTATTTGTTTTAGTTATGATTCTAGATTAAACAAGCATGGTTTTCACCAAAGTAATCACAAGAAAATAACTAAAAGGAAGTTATTTATATTTTCTTTAATAGCATGGTTAGCTTAATTATACTTTGGTAAAAACCATGCTTGTTTGCTTATAATTATTGGTTATTATAATTATATATAATTGTATTAGATAATTATGATAATTAGATAAAACCATGGTTATTATAATTATATATATTTGTATTAGATAATTATTTATAACAAAAACTTATTATTTAAGGATAATTTGTTGGAAAATAACTCACTTGTATAAAAAAATATATAAACACTCACTCAAGTTAGTGTGTTTATAAAACGTCTAAAAAATTTATGGTTGGTAGACAAATAAAATATTTAATAAAAATACTAATAAAAAAGATAAAAAAACATCTTTAGAAATTATAACATATCTTATAATTGTTATAAAAGCTAATAGAACTTCACAATGATCTTAGAAGTATTATTTTTGTTGAACTATTTATTAGACTTGATATAGGTGGATGGTAGTATTAGACGCAAGCTTGTCAATATATAATTATTTGTATGAAAAAAATAATATCATAATGAAGAAAAAAACTAAGCATTACTTGGAGCAATTATACTTATGATATATAAATCAATTACTTGTAAGTGCAATTCAAGGTTGTATGTCACAACTTCTAGCAAATATTACTTTATTAGTCAAGAGCATCTTCAAAGATTGAGTTCTATGGACCATGTAGAGGTTGGATAGTCTTGTCAAAGACATTCTTGAATAGAATATGGTTTAGGATTCTAAGACCTATTCTTAGATTAATTTTTGAAGTTCTTTCAACTATTACATTGGTAAAAAAAAAAAATAAGATAAGCCAAAGCAAATTTTTAGTACCTAGAATACTTCCCTACATCCTTGGTTGTTTTATCAATAATAACTCCTAATCTATAATTCTTCTTATACTAAAACTATAAAAAAAATATAATTAATTTATATTTATAAATAATCCTAGATTTTAATTAAAAAAAATTCAAAATGGCTACTAAGATATAAGAGTTCAAACTTTATACTTCTATTTATAGGATTAATAAATCTCTTTCACTTTAGTACTTTACTATTGCCAAACCATATCCACCTAGCAATTCAATCTTCAACTCCAACCAAATTCCACTATTTTTTTAACATCTTTATTTTAAAATATCTCTCCATTTCATATTATAATTTAAGTTTTATTTTATTTTATTATTTTATTTTTATCTTTTATACTAAAATTTATAAATTTATTATATTTTTTTAGTAGTTTTATGTACTATAAAAAATTATAGTACAACAACTTTATTGATGGAGATTGCTTGTGCTTATTGATGTATCTTGGTCATAATAGAATTGCAATCAAATTGAATTTAAGACAACAAATATTCTATAATGCAACAAAAAAAAATTAAATCAAATTATTAGCTTTTATTAGATATATATTTTTATTTTTATAAGGCCTCTCTAAAGCATTATATAAGCAACATTCTAAATATGTAAGTAATTTAGTGAAGAATCAAAATCTACTACATCTTGTAACATTTTTTTCAATATTTCTTTACAATGTTGATTTGATGCAACAATGATGTGAATTTGTGCTCATTACTTCCATTAATATTTTCTCTCTTTAAGTGAATAACTCTAACAACAATTGAAGAGATCAAATTTGTGAAAAAATATATCTTACAACACCTTCTAATGTATTTTTGATGCCACATTTATAATATTGATTTCATATAATGATGTTATAAATTTATAAGGATATAATGATATTACAATAGAATAAAGACAATTTGATTGAATAATACTATGAAGCTTTACAAGGATGCAATCCTATAAACTCATATACTTTCTCACAACATCTAATTTTTCTCCTCTAAGAAATATATGCAAATAGGTGGATGAATATATGGATGAAAAAATGATAAAAATTTGGATGATTATTGATTTAGATAGTTGTTGATTCAAATAAATAAATGAATATATAATAAGTAAATAGATACAATGCTCTTTGGATAGATTCACACAAACAAACAAACCAACAAACACCATTATCTTTAATATATAAGATATATATGCATTCATTCACTTATGTATGTATAAATATGAATATATATATTTTTTCAGCTATAGTTATATGTATTTACATAGACACCTTCATCCAGTCAGTCAGTCATTGTAAACCTTCATACATTTTCACCCAAGAGAAACCAGACATTCTCTTTCAAAGAAAATCAATCAACAAAGCACACCCCAACCAAAGCATGTGGGAGAGATTCCAATCTCACCGCAGCATTTCCTCGGTCGGTGCATGCACACCACTCCCACCTAGTGGCATGTCGAAGATGCGGGAAGCGATAGCGATGGCGATGACGATGCTGCCCATCCAGAGCTTCGGATCCAAGCAGGAGGACCCAGCCAAGCCTGCACTCGGGTTGTGGCACGCCCCGAGACGAGGCTAGAATGGGCCTGCACGGGGAGGAGTGAACGGCAAGCAGCGCTGGGACCTCTCGTCGATGAGCTTGTTGCGTGTGCAGCGTCTTTTCGTGGTTTGGGACTAAAAAAGCTCAGTGATCGCAGCATTGCTCTCGCCAAAGCTCATCTAGGACATCAGCTTGTTGCGGCTCCATGTCAAACCCTGAACCCTAGCAAATGGCTCGAGTTAAGGGGACCTGAGAAAATGTCCCACTCCGATGGGCTCATGGGGCCGCTACAGTTCTCTGCCGCGGCAAGCGATGCAGATATTGAAGACTGATGAAAAGCTACAGACTACGCGGATTACACAGTTGGCAGTCATCCAGATCAGTAGCCCACTTGCGGAATGCACGCCATTGGATTCATCCGGTGCACAGTGGGGACGCATGCGCTCCGAAGGTGTGCAAGCTGGCTGCATGTTGTGGCCCTCCCCCGGAGCTTGCTTCATGTGAAGCTTGTGTCCTCCTACCGATCGTTATTCCCATTTATAAGTCGCTCGTGGAAATGTTGTGCTTCGACGAGTGGTGCTAATGTGAGTGGCTACTGAAAGACTAATGGGCAAACTGGTGTGGTTTGCTCATTGGGTTTTCTGTGACTCAATCTTCAGCCGATCTCGATATGTGCGTCTAGATTTTATTTCTCAAGAGTAAAACTCCATAGCGGTCCAAGTTCCATCGGGAGAGGTGGGCTGTGGTGATGTTACATGATGAGCTCCAGATTCGAGGAAGCATCTTCTATGTTGGGCACGATGAAGAAGCAACATAAATTACAAAGTTGAGATTGTTATGTGGGTCGGGGATTGGATTCGCATGTTCAAACGCATTCACACCAAATCTGCTCACCATTCTCAGCCATTGCACCAACAGCAGCAGATTGGCAATACTAATAGAATCCTGCTTTTGCGCCTGACTAGGGCCATGTAATCTAAAGACCAAGAGGTTTTGTGTGCATCACTCCCTTGCCGAAAAGCAAGAGAAATCTTGATACCATGGCTCTCCATAAGATTAATTTCAGAGTTTCGGTGGCACTTCCGCATGACATAAACCGAAAATCTAGCAAAATCTGGTGGATTAGTGTAAGGTATACGACTGATTTTGAGTCGTGTTTCAGCGAACTGTACAAAGATCGCTTTAGCTTAAAGCTTTTGGAATGTCAATCGTCACACCAGCTGGTGGTCATGACATGGACACATTGTACATCGTCGTGAAATGCGGAATATCATACATAAGCAGCCTCACTTAGTCGGAAAAATTAAATATTTTTAACCCGGGTCAGAGTGCTGGAATATTGTTGAAGTAACAAACATCGATCTTAACAAGAATATGCTCTACATCGTGAACTAATCTTCACCAATGGTAATGACATTGGAACAGTCCATCTTTTGAGCATATCCTTCTGAGGGGCTAGAAATCCGTGACTAAATATTTCCATCTCAATATGCGGCTTCGATCAGATACATGCACAGGCAGAAAAGGCTTCAGTTGGAAACCGGCGATCGTTGGCACACGACGTACACACGAAGCTGATTGGCGACGAGGGCGGATTTATCCTGTGCTTGTTGTGTGCCGTGAAATTTTACAACACTGACCAGCAGCTTGCATAGAATGACACAGGATCTGGGTGGAGTCGGAAAAGACTTACAAAATGGAGCTACCTGGTCACAATGAATCTAAACTGAGTAGTACTTTACTTATGGCCAGGCCTACACTTGTCAGGACCCAAAAGACATCATTCCCTGGCAGCTAGGTGGCGTCCGATTTAGTTAAAGGCAAAAAAAGGAGCCTCAAATATGTTTTCTAGAAGATTGGTTTTTCCAGCAGGTACAGACGTAGCAGACACGTTTGCTGCACCTCATGCATCCTACAGTTTCCCACTGCGAAGCAAGTGCCGTGACCCCAGATGCTTCCAGATTGGTCGAATCCTTTCCCCCACCGCCTCATGCTGCCCAAGGCTCCTCTGTGCCTACGATGCTCCAAAAATGATCGCCAGCACCGACACCAGTTTATCATGAGTAATAAGCTCGCGGCTGAACTCTGATTTTACATCATGCCTCTGATCAAAGTCGGTCCTTCTACATGGATGTCGCTTAAACTTCCGGCATCGATCAAGTCCTTCCCTGTCGGAGGATGTCGTGTAGGTATTGTACATAGCTGTCGCTTGATTTGATGGTAACGTTAAATCAGATCTGCGTAATCTTTCATATTTTTCATAGATTGCTACTAAAATGATTATTTCGCCATCAGAAAGTGGTGTGGATGACCCGCGAGAAGCTAGCTTTATGATTATTGGTTTTTTGTGAGCTTGGAGATTGGGTTCCAGTAACTGATTGATTACCTTTCGTTTTGCTCGACAGAGACGACACTGGGATCTAAGCATGACTGAAAACAATACTGACGAAAGATTGAAGTTTAAATGTCGGATCACACAAATCCTTTTCCGAGATCCTTCCAGATCGATCAGTCAGTCACCGTAATGTAGAATACACATGTGTGCCAACAAGTTTATTGATAATGATTTCAAATTTGTAACATGATTTAACTCTGATCTTTCAAAGAAACATTCCTTCAGAGCGAACATAAACCATAACAATGGTATCATGAGTACTAAATAGGGGATTCTCGGGGTCCCTTCAACACTACGGGCAAGATTTGGCTTACATGAGCTGCAACATAATCTCAGGACAACAAAAACACGCAGTCACAAATATTGCACATGTTCACGGCGAATCGTTTTCTCTCATTTTTCCCTCTTTTTTTTCCTTTTTCGGTTTGTTTGTTTGTTTGTTTGTTTGTCAGCCTACCGTGGAGCACCAACATTTCTCAAAGTCATGCTATTGTTCTGGCCCTTTGCGCAGAGATCCACCTCATTCTCTGGAGTGTCGTTCTTTGTCTCTGCAATGTCTCCTGTAGCTGCGGGCTTGTTTCATTCGGCAACGTCCTGTTGACGACTAAATTTGCAGCTCATGTGGTACCTTGCACTTCTTGACAGCTGAATGTTGTGTGCAATTGAACTCTGGCTCTTATTCATAATGTGCTGATGAAGCTTGGCCTACGTTGACGTCCAGAATACAACCTTCTTAATGATCCAGAAACTCACCACTTGAGGTCCCTGTGATGCTATACATTCCAGAGATGACCGAATCCTTCATGGTTCGTCGACGCCGACGAATTGTCCGAAGACTGCCGGCTCTTGAGATCAACATGGTACGTTACAGCCGCCAATGTCTGGTCGCGACGGGCCCCAGCCTTGCTAATCCCCCCATCCAGCATCCAATATTCAGCGTCGTTGTGATGTGCCAAGGCGGACAAGGATGAGCCATCTTGAGTGACGCTCGACCTGGCATCGTCGAAATCCCTCAGGGAAGTCGACTCGACTGGGAATGGCACCGTAGTGTACTCGGCGTGGTCCCGTGATGATCTCCCGCTCGTGCACGCTGGTTGCAGGCTCCGAAAAGTGGACGATACCGAAGGCGGCAAGTAGTTTTGGTGGCTGCTAGCGTCGATGGACCTGTGAAACTCGTGGAGGTGGAGATTCTCCATGAAGGGGTCACTGCTGATAGGAGTGCGGTAGTCTTCAACACTGAGCTCCTGCTTGCATGTGAAACTGAAGTGGTGGAAATGGGGGTTGTATTGGACCTCGCCGCCTTGACTGCTGGGCCCTCCACCGCCCGCGGAATGGCTCATAAGCTCCGGCAACAGCTGCTGGTCCTCCTCGAACGAGCACGACGTCTCGTGACTCTTTGTTTTAAAATTCTTCGTTTTCCGGAATACACGACACACTACCCACCCGTCTGATTCCTGTACAGTGAATCGCACGGTGATCTTACTGAGGAGCCCAAGAACATTACGCACTGAATTGCTAGAGAAGGTGACTAACCGGCATCCAGTAGAATTTACAACATTGAGAGAGGTCTGAATGAATAGGAGGGACGACGCGTACGTAATTTGGAGCGACACCAGGACAATCGTCCAGGCGAAACTCGTGCATTATCCAGTCCGTTTTCTGACCATTAGGAGCGCGCCCCTTGTAGAACACCAGCGTCTTGCGCATGCCAATCACCTGACGCTGCGTGTGGATGGGCTTGTCACGCCCAGTGGCCTTCCAGAAGCCAGCAGTTGTGGCGCGGTTTGCACGGTTTCCTGTGGGATACTTCTTATCCTTGTGGCTGAAGAAATACCAGTGACTTTGATTCTCCGGTGCGTCGTCCCCGATCCTGCACACTTCTGATCGGTGCAACAAGTTTTTGTCAATACTGCTGGACCATTGCATGCCATCAATAGACGTTGCAGCTCTTGATCACATGTTGATCACAATTCAATGGTAGTACTGTTTTTTCTTTTTCTTTTTTAACGAAACAAGTTGAGGAGGTTTGACACTGCACCATACTAACTTCAGGATTCCGATGCTTACCATGGAGGTCCCAGGGCTCGATTTTGTAAAGGTCCAACTCCTGAATGAGCTGGTCTCGCTGAGACCTCCCCACCTTGCCGTGCAAGTAGTACCCGACTAGCTCCTCGTCAGTTGGATGGAATCTGAACCCCACGGGTATGGGTGCTTTGTTGTTCATTGCGAAATGTACCTCACAAATCTGTCACGTACCAGGAAGATATTAGAGTGAGAAGCCCTGTATCGATTTCTGTGAAAGTGTGTCTATTAAGGAAACACTGAGTATACATCACTGAGTCTGATTTACAACCACAGTGACGGATTTAAAGACGGTCAATTAACTTGGCAGACATGTATTCAATTCAAACATAGATAATTATTTGTGTCCAGAGTCAGTCCAGAGTGTGGGCGAGGCGGTCTCGATCGAGAACCTCGAGTCCGGAGACTAATTATGGTGTTCTACAAGAACGTACAGTTAGGTGATGGTTGAAAGCACTTGATATAGAGTGTCTTCTCCCCAGCCAATATTCTTAGATACGGCACAGTAATGAAAGCTCAAATTTGTCAAGAGATCTTTGTCAGCCAGGTTGGTCTGGTGAAGCCATCTTCTAAGAGGTTGCCAGACCAACTACGATTCTTCGAACAAAGGACCCATCTGGTTGGACAAAGTGTTCCACGTACCCACACACCCACACACCCCCCCCCCCCCCTCCCGCACCCTGATGACAATCCAACCTGCACTTAGACTGGAAGCATACTAAGTATATATTAATAACTCGATTTTTGTATATTTCTAATTCAGGAAGCACCAGCCATACTGGTAATTAAACTCGTATTGAACTGATCATTTCATCTCTCTGACAACGCCTCCGATTGCCTGAGTAAGGCGCATCTGAGGTGAAGCACGAGCGAGACTGACACTAATCCACTTGGCAGGTATTTAAGGAAAAAGGAGGACCGTCTGCAACTAGACCGCGATGCATTAAGTGGTATAGATCAAAGATCTAAAGTACGCACTGGCTGGAACTCCATGGTTTAGAAAATCGGCCTCACTAATTCAAAGTAAACATTGACACAGACCAAGATTGTTCCTGAAAACAGGACGCCAAATGTAGAGATTGATATGCTAAGTAGATCGCCTTGCCCTATTCAATAAGAAAGGTGAAATTTTAAAACTGAATGCTAGCACATAATAACTGCACTGGATTGTAATTCTCTTACATTTATTGACCACCAAGGAAATTAACTAATCAAATTGCTAATAAAACAGAGAGGTTCATGAGCTTCACCCTTCGCAATGACAACGAGAAGAAATTTAATGACCTTCGACAAAGACAGTGGACTGGGTCTAATATCGAATCCAACAGCAGGCAAGGTCTTTTTCGAACAATCTTCCGCTGCATGCACCGAACAGATTAGCTTGTCATCAACTGGGTTCCAGAATATCTATGATTTCATCCTCTTAGTTAATTAGTGGACCTAGTTAGCCGCGTACCCCACAATCCATCTGCCAGACTCTAGTATTTCAAGCTAGATTATCGTAATGATCCCACTTCACCATCACTTCAACAGTTGCTATCAACATCTCACTTGTCCATGATGATGGTTCATGTTCTAAACGATGAACTGGTTAATAATACGCTTCAATCCTGGCATGACAAAGAAATCGGACTCTTTGAATCACTCTACAGGACAGTAAGCGGGGCAGGTGACCCGGAGAACTGAATTCGCCAAACTCAAGAGCTAGAGCATTCAAACGGGGGAAAACTAGAGAACGGACGAGTGACTTTACTGGTTAGAAATTTATAGGAATTAACCTGGCTACGTATTGTAACGCTCGAAAACGTCGACGTCATTAAGGTCTTGACGTGTTATGTTTCTTTCTGTGGACGTTCGGTTTAAGTTATGAAAACTCATTGCACACACTACGCTTGGAAGTCCCATTCAGTTGTACTCCAATATTTTGTTCATGATGAATATACACTCTTCCTTCACTGAGTTTCTTTAGATTCTCAAGTATGGTTTTCTTAGAAAATCATACGGTGAAAACAGTAGTCGTCTCATGATGCAACTACTTAAACCTTCCATTCAAACAGTTGTTCCGGCTACATCTTCAATTCTGTCAACTAGAAAGGGAGCACTAAATTTAGTTTAGAAGCAAGTATTCACCATTTGTGTATACGGCTTGGAGGTTGAAGCTAGCATGGGACGAACTGGATACTAGAGTTCATTTCAGGCTCTCCCAGCACATTTGAGATCATTGGAGTGGCGCATGATTCCACTTACAACCCCGATCTGTGCGAGATTTAAAAGCGCCGCAACCGAAAATGGCGAGGTTTAATACAAGTGTGCAGGTGGATGAATTAAACCTGATGCATCAGAATGCTTGGGATCTGGTCAGAAAACCCAAAAACTTGAGTAGAGTGATAGAAAGGGCACATGGGCAAACCTTTGAAGCAGTTTTCAGTGCAGGAAACGTGCACCGCTGGTTGCGTCGCAACTTCTCTGGTAGTTCCTTGCACACAAAACCACGAGCGAACCTAGATGCTTGCGTTGGATAGCTAGCTACGTCCACGGTATTGATCGCTTTGTGCGGAGTCAGTGCGCTTCCCCGCTCCCCTAACCTGTCAGCAGCAGTACAAAAGCAATCTACTGCAGCGGGGAGGCGCGCAAGTGGAGACTGTGCACTAGGATCGGCCGAAAGCTCCGCACTGAGTAGTTTGCAACTCGTTTGATCACATCCTCAACATGCAATTCCACTAAAGCCTCGCAAATCCATCTACAACTACAATTTTTTGCAAATATCCACACAGGCCACCCTAGCACACAGGTTGAGCTACCAGTGCATCTCTTGCTTGCAGTGCAAGTAACCTAAGAGCAGCCGTTCCGACCAGGATATCGGCAAACTCATCAGGAATCCAATGATGTCACCAAGAATCGATCAGTCTAACGTCGGCTGCAACCACACCAAATCCCTCTCCTCTCACCTAGAACCAATAGCATCAACAGCATCAACGATTCGTCAAGACTCGATCATAGCCAGCTTCTCCGACAAGCTTCCCAAACGGACAGGACATTACAATAAGCTGATAGGCCGTGGCAAACACACTTCGAACTGCAACGAAAAAGCGGCCGCTAGCATGCCTAAGAGCTAAAAACGGAGAGCTGGGTGATTCGGAGCCCGCCAGGCTTTGTTTGGGTGCTGCGTAAATGGGATCAGCGATGGGCTTTTGTGTCGACGGGATCGGAAGAGGAGCTGGAGGAGGGACAAAGCCAATGGGGCCACCACCCCCACAGTTCCTCAACGATACCAGAGACAAGTGACAGCGCTGTCTGCACAGTTTAACCTCATTCTTTTTCACCACATTTATATATATAGTCTTTTTCCCCCTTCCTCCATCTCTCTTGGTGGTAATCTTTACCGTGATGGGAATTACCTCTAAAATGTTTACAATAATGGCATTGAATATTCTTATCCTGGAGCCTGGTGAATGCAACGCTGGGACGGCCATGGTGGGGCTGCAGCATCAACACCGAAATAACCGCAGGAAGTGGAGTCAAAGGGGGCCTCGCAGGCCACCATACCGCCACCCCAGGATGCCACTTAACATATTCATTTCACTTAGCACTGCTTGTGTCTACATGTGAATGTGTATGTTTAATTTCCTGAGATCGGCACATGGTACGCAAGCATCGGCTGAACAGCTCCCTCCGCCGTGTGAGGTCCACCGAGGGGAAATTAACCACCAGGAGCTGTGCAGAATCGGCTCCTTTCGGCACTCCATGCCATTCTTCACAACTACCTTTGCGAACACTCCTGACGAGAAAAAAGGCGCAGATGCCTAAATTAAGGTGAAGAAACAAGGGATGTTGCGAACCGCATGTTCCACACGAGGGCTCACAAGTACCGATGCCTGACTTGGCATTTGATCTACAGTACCCCACTTGCATTTTCTATGGCTGCTTTGGTGGATGGCCGCTGAGAGCTCCAGCAATTGGGTCACAACGCCGAGACTTGTGATGTAGAGAATGATCTTGGTTTTGTTCCCCTAATGCGGTGATGACAATCTCGTTAGAATATTAGATGTATTCCATGTCTGAAGGGGTTTTGTTGAGAAAATCAACTAAAAGCCATAAATAATAATAATAACAATAAAGATCAAAAATTGTAGAGAGAGAGCGTGTGTGTGTGTGTGTGTATATATATATATATATATATGCATGCATTCTATGTAGGTGATTTTTCAATCTTTAAAGAAATAAATTGCACTAGGAAAAACTTTATTGTAACAAAGATATGCACATGTTTCAATCAAAAACGTATTTCTTTTGATTGAAAAAAATTAGAAAAAGAAAACGTGATTTAAATAGTAAATTCATTTTAAGGTGTTGACAACATAAAATGTAATGAAACAACTCTGAATGCATCCAGTTGTGTATGTTGTTTGATTTGTTAATAGCTTAATAATGTTTCAACAAATCACGATTTTGTAGAAATTGATACTTGTTGTTTGAATGATGTTATCCAATGTAACCCCACAAAAAGCAAATAAGTGAAATGAAATGGATTCTCACTTCTACTTCTTTTTTCAATTCAAAAAGGTATGGTTTTGGTAGAGTGTATGTATATGTGCATGTATATTTATTATTTATTTATTTATTATTAAAAAATAATTTATAACATTGATTCAATTCAGATCATTCTTTCAAAAATAATAAAACTAATTTTTATTTACATTATAATTTTAAATTTATGTAGAAATATATGTATTTTTATTTTTATTTTTAATTCATTTTATCTTAATTTTGGTATTATATAAAAAAAAATATTCCACAAAGACCATTTTAAAAGTTCTTTTTAGTTATTTTGTTGTAATAACAATAACAATAATACATGTTACACTCAATATCACAATATGTCATACTATACTTGAATTATAGTGTATTAATCATACAGAAATATATTGAAGGATTAAAACTTAAATTGGATCATACAAAATTACACTAATTTGTACAAAACATGCTCACAACAAATCATGCACAGCATCATTTCTAATTCATGTTTATATTCACATACTTGATTAATAAAACATTGTACAATGTCTACAATCTAGCAAATCTATCGTTTTATCTCTTTTATAATTGGCAATAATCTTCCTCTTCAAAGAATATATGTATATATACATATATATATATATATATATATATACACACATAGAGAGAGAGAGAGAGACGCACACACTCACACAGATGGATAATCTCTACAAGTCCATGTGTATGCTAATGGGTGTTTTGCTCTCCTTTGTGGCAACCTTAAGATGCAAGCTCCATTCATGCTTCTATTGAGAATAACAATAATAAGAAGTAAAGCAAGCTAGCATTTCTTCCAAAGCTGGTGAAGTACTATTCAATCAGCTTTGGCCCAGCCAAGGTCTGAAAAGGCTGAGCATGCGGCAAAGGCATTGGTGCTGGAGTGAGCTTGCATGCATGTTGGATTCATCGTCATCTCGGAGGAGCAGGTCAGGGGATGCGCGATAAGCTTCTACTCGTGCTCGCCAAGCCATGACAAACCCCGCAATACTTGCTGCAAAGGTTTCACTGAAGGGACATGTGAGGAGTGCCCACATCCCCATGTCCTTAGTTGCATAAGTTAGGGTGGACATGGTAACCAAGGAGATGGTCACTCTGGTACTGGTATCAGCTTGTAGACTTGTTCCAGAAGCTAGTATCAGAGCATCGCTGATGGAGCCGCAGACAAGCTCCCTTCTATCAGTGAAGAGTAGTACCAGTCGGGGTTGAGAATGTAAGTGAAAAGAAAATCCGTTGGCGATTTGAAAAAAGGGAGTTCACAAAAGCTTTGTACTTGGAAACCAGCTTTTCAGATCCACGTTCGAAAGCGCTGAGAAGCAGCGTAGAGTTACATGGTAGCCCTCATGTTAACCTGGAGTGCAAAACGCCGTTCGTTGCAGTCATGTCTACGATGAGCCAACGCTTCAGAGTAATCCAAACCATGCCCCAGAAATACTTTGCGCCGCCCCAAAGTCCATGTGAGGCCAGCAAAAGGGCTGTGGGGGGGGGGGGGGGGGGGGGCAGAGAAATAATTATCACGATTTTCTTGCCCTCGTGGCACACTCCTTTCACAACTGCATCCTTCCTCCGCCCGAATACCACAGGAAGCATGTACAAAATCTGCAGCAGTGGCATACAATATGAAGTATGTTGCTTTCATGTGTGGGGAGGCGCTGAAACGGAGAACAATTAGTCTGGAGATTGCGCTCGGTGGCACGGGATAGGACCAGTAGTATTTATGACTGTACGCCCGCTTCTCATTATTCTTACAGTGACCCAACGGATGCGCCCATAATGGCGATGGTCTGGGTCCCTCCGGTTACACACACACACACACACACACCCCTTGCTGGACGTCCACACAAAGCCTGTAATCATGCGGAGCCCGCCATCGCGTCGCGAAACTCAAAACCGAGCCCTGGGGTCCTGAACTGGAGCTTGCAATCGCTACAGTTGTGCTGGGGCCACAGCTTTGCAGCAGGCGTCTTGGCGCTCTGCGTTCCCTGGCGTCTGCCTGCGAGTGACGGGTTCCTACTTCTAGCTGCCGCACGGTAACAGATTTCTGGGACCATTGTTGCTAGGAGGCTGTGCAATGAATCTTGTTGTACCCAATTGGGGCAAAAGCGAGTGGGTGAGGTGGGGGGGACCGCAGGGATTGTAAGGCAGGGAGGGAGGGGGAGGTTAACACTGTGCAGCTTGAATCTCTGCGGACTCGCTCGTGTGCGCCGCACGTATATCTTGAAACCAGGGAGCGGCGACATGCTGAATTCATATCCCCAGATTCCAATCGGTCGCGGCAATGGGTGATCCTCCTCGCTCGGCTTGTCATGGCGCGTTTCGATGGCGCAATCTCCACGCAA
Source organism: Physcomitrellopsis africana (assembly GCA_036785485.1). Lineage (NCBI taxonomy): Eukaryota > Viridiplantae > Streptophyta > Bryopsida > Funariales > Funariaceae > Physcomitrellopsis > Physcomitrellopsis africana. The sequence goes on along the minus strand of JAWRVF010000095.1, from coordinate 475,991 downwards.
GTTCTGCGTCTAGCGTAATCGGTGCTGTCGATTCCCAGGTTCGGCGATGTGGGTCTCCTCTTCACTGGATGTTCGGCGAAGCTTCGTATGGCCAGATCCCTCCCCCTTTCACATCTATCCATAACCCTCTTTTGTGTTTCTATATTGCCACTCACAATTTTATTTCTCTATTTCTACTCCCTTTCTATCCTATTATGTCCAAAACATTTGGATTCTCATTTTATAAGGAATTTGACACCCTGATCTTTGTTCAATGCAGTTTGGTACTGGGAACCCTTTCTTTTTTTTAGCTTGGAAAATGTTGCGTTTATTTATGTGTATTTTGGATTTAAACTCTGGTTAGACCTGCATCGGGTTGTCTACAGTTGATCCAATTTTGAGGAGAAAATGAACAACGATAGTGCATGGAGAGGAAAGAAAATAATAGAATCGAGACAGACCATGGATTGACAGTTAAGAATGCTCCTAATTCTGCAATCATAATAATACACTTTGCTAACATCTGCATTGTTTTTGGCACGAATATTGAATTTCCCAAACCTCGTGCTATTATTTATTTCAAAATATATATACATATATATATATATATATATATTTGTATGTTTTCATCAATGGGAACTCCTCGTGACAAACTCTGGACCTTGTTGCCTCCAGAAGTCACTGGCAAAGGGGTGAAGAGACGGCTGAAAGTTTAAACAAAGCGTTAAAAGTAAAAGAAGTATTCTGCCACGTCAATTTCCAGATCGGCCGATGTGGATGACCGGGCACTCGGGGGAGGAGCCCGAGGTGAGAAAGATGCCTGCCCGAATATTATCCCCCCCCCCTTCCTTTGGATAAAAGGCATTCCCCGCCCACTGGACCCCACACGTCGATTTTGTACCTGGGCAAGGTGCCGATGTCTGCCACGTGTACGGGAGACATCAGAGCTGCGGCTCTGCGCTTGACTCTGAAAAGGGCTGGTTCGTGTGGCTCCTGCGTTCATCCATATCCACCACCCCGCAACGGAATCATCCATCCAATAATGGAGTTTGTGGTTAGTTCCATGAGGAAAAGGGAGGTGGCCACTTGCATAAATATACTTAATAGGATAAATTTAGTTTCACAACAAAAAAGAATCACGAACATATATCTCTACCAGGAGTATAAAATTTCAATTCACACCATATGTTTGAAAAAGTATTTCTTTAACTTTTATAACTTTAATTTTTTAGATTGTCACAAAATGTTTCTATGTATGTAAGTTGGTCTATATAGATAGATATGTGCATATATATATATATATATATATATGTGCATAGAATGAAATTAAATGATGTTATTTTAATTTGAAGAACTGTCTTGGATCTTTTAATTTAAATTTAAAATTTAGTCTTTTTTTTCTTCTTCTTCGTTTTTTTCCCAAAGTAATGTTATAGTTCTTACAAAGTTATGAGGATTTCAATATAAAGTAACTTATATAAAATTAAAATTAGAATGCCACCATTAGTCTCTTCAATGCTTTTCTGAAATTTTATATTTTACGTTCTATTATCTAAAATAATCTGATAGAGCAATCAATAATTTGTAGATGTATTCCATCCAGCCTTGAAAAAATTTATCAAAACAATCCGTGCTCATGATTCAATTTGTATATATATATAAATATATATTGCACAAAAGAAAAAAAAGAAAAAAAAGAAAAAACAATGACCATCCATGACTGATATCCATTGATTAAGAAATTTGATGTGTTAAATGTAAATTATATAAATAGATCTTTTGCAATTTTCATATATATATGATATTTTTAAAATTTTGCAAACTATTAGTAGATTCTGAATCAGTGTGATTCTGAATCCGTTTTTAAAGTTTAAAACTATCCCACATCAAACTTATGAATATTTGTCTTTTCAAGCCCACCTTAAAAATACTTCTTGTAAACAAAAAATTTAATACTGTAGCTGACAAGAGTTTTTAAATACTAAAAATAGATAGTAAATATGTTACCCTCTTCCATTTAATATGAGTAATATATATATATATATATATATATATATATGTATTTATTTATTTATATACAATACAACCATTCAAAAATTATTGAAACATGAAATTCTAATCACATATTTTTTAGCTTTTTTTATTATATATATATATATATATATATATATTTGGTAAGATAAATAAAATATTGCATATTTTGATTTCAAAGTTTAAATTATATGTTAAAGAAAAAATAAATTAAGAATCTAAAACATAAATTTTACTACCTTTATTTTTAAACAAGTAATAAAATTTATTGACCATAGCTCAATACATAATTAATAAATTTATATAATATAATTATAAAAAATAAATGAATTGAATATTTTATACAATTTTTTAATAAAAGTGCAAGTAAATCACTAATATGATAGTGTTAGAAATTTGTGTTAGAAATCAATAATATGCAGAGTGATGGATGATAAATATGATTTAGATTCAAATAAAGATTAAAGGATAATTGACCAAAGTATAAATAAGTAGATATTGTTATTTTTTGCAACTTATTTATCAAATATTTTTTCACATTTATAGCCATTCTAAACCCAACTTATTTTAAAATAAAATTTACTTAGTATGTACTACTACTTGTATTTTGGACATGTGCTCAAGCATATAAGACATTTCCAGATAAATATATTTATATTTATATGTCTACTTTTATCTAAAATTTTAATACATAATACATGATAATTCCTATAATAAGAATGTTGAGATATTTTTTAAGATTAATTACTTCAAAATTCTTCTTTATTAGCACTTCAATTTTATAAAATGAAAAATAAAAAATGCAAAAAATAAAAACTAGTATTCTCAAATACTACATAATAAGTTTAGATAAAATTTATTATAGTCTAAAAATAATACATAATTTTTTTTTTAAAATTAGCTTTGATTGTTATATATATATATATATATATATATATATAACTTATTTAAATAAATTTTATTATTTATTAAAAATACTAAAACACATCATTTTTTATATTTATATTACATTTCTGTGAAGTTACATAAAATGAATATTTTTTTATGCAAAGTATGTATTAAGGTTGGGTAATATATTTTCAGTTTTAATAATTAGCATAAATCAAATAGCAACATTTTCTATACAAGAAAACTATTTAATACAACACCATATATTACTTTAAAAAATTAAAAAGTTAAAAATATATATACACTATTATTTTTTTGTCTTTTTTAATTGCTCCTAATTGTCACTTAATCCACACATTTTCTCCTAATTATTCATTTTCCAAACTTTCCCTTCTATAGAGTATATTTTTATATTTTTGTGGTTCTTTTTTATGGTTACCTACTTTTCTAGATTATGTTTCTATTTTAAATTATTGTTTTTTCCCCTTTTGAATGATTCAATTACAATCTTTTTCTTTTTTTCTTGTCATGGTTTTATTTCTCTATAAAATGTGAAACTGAGTACACTTGAGCTTTTTTGGTGGCATTGAAGCCAAGCTTCAGAGCATGGTAACCAGCAGCAAGAATGAATTAATTCATATAATATCAGCTATATATATATATATATATATATATATAATTTCTTCCTATTATAGAGGAAAATAAAAATAATAATAATAATAATAATTTGAAACTAGTAATATGTTAACTAAAGGAAAAATCATACAGATTCAAATAAAACTGTATAGACAATATGTTGGGATGGTAGATTAGAATGGGCATAAGAAACATGGGAAGGAGAACCCTTCATCTAAGTCTTGTGAGTCATTGGAATGGATGAAAATCCCACATGACTGCATGAATCAGAGTGGATAAATGTGGTTCTATGTGTGTGTTCCACTGAATGGGAAGCCATATGGCTGTGGCATGATCATCAATCTCTCAACATAAATTTCTTCTTTTACTTTAATATGTATTTTTTTAAGTATAATTTGAGTGTTCTTAGGTTGGGTCCCTGCTATTTACCTCATATAGCAAGGGCTACAACTCAAGCCAAAAGATTCTAACTTAGAAGGTGGTTCAATGCTCTATAACCCCCTTTTCCCTTTATTCAATGAAAGCATGGGTGTTGCTTATGTGCTGAAAAGAAAAAATCCCCCATTACTTGTCTTGCAAATGAAAAGCACCCCTGCTCCACTTGGAGTGACAATCACAAGTCCCTAATAATAATACCAAAGTAAAAGTAAAAGTAAGTGAAGATGGAAACAAAGAGTCAAGGAATTTCAATGCATTATGCAAGTGTAAAATAGTGGGCATGTTGGAATAACATTGTGGATGGGGTCCTTCCACTGTAGTCAACTATAATAACAATAATAATAATACCAAGAATAGTATCTGTGTGGGAGTCTCTATTCCTTTGGAACATGAAGGAGAAAAGCTTGAGTGGTACTAATGAACGAACGAATGAAAACAGTTAGTCTTCTGCAATGACAACAGCTGCTCCAGTGTGTGTTGGACTGAGTGAGTGAGTGAGTCAGCAGCTGCAGGAGTAATAGTAAAGTGGTAATAGTTGCTGTTATTATCCTGATTCTGCCATCAGCTGGCAGCAACAGAACATTGCAATACCTATATGTAAATACTGGGTATATACGTATCTGTTTGTTTGTTTGTTTGTTTGTTTGTGGTGTGTGGTTCTGGGTCACATGGGCATGCAATAGTTTAAAAGTGAATGGCTGCCATAGTTCCTTTAGCTTTATAAATAATCAAAATATTCAATAACACAATAGTTACAAGAACCTGGCAGCAGAAAAGAAGGAGAACAAACAAGAGAGAAAGAAATGAACAAAGAAGAAATAAAGATAACGATTAAATAAGGAGAAAGAAGACGGAAAAGAGAAAGAGAAGCTGTATAATTAAGCAGCACCGCCAGATTCATCCATTTTTTGAATGAAATTAATGAATGGGATCCATTATGCTTCTGCTTGATCTTTCTCGCGTTTTCTTTTTCTTTTCGAATGAAGAGCTAGTTTTAACAGTGTAAGTAGCTCTTCATAAGGATTTTATATAAGCCCTCTCTCTCAGATACAAACTGACCCTCTCACTACCAATGGATGGTATGTGGTAGCATTTTCCAAAGCATGTAAAGTATTTGATGAAAATTAATTAATGTAGAATCTGATTATTCAGTATCACTTTGATGGACTCTAATTGTTTTTAATTAGTGTAGTTCTACGACTTAAGTTCCTCATAAGGAACCTTACTGATGTAATATTTCTATTCTTTAAATAATTAAACTTTTCCTAATTTTTCCTTTTTTTTTTAATTTCCTTTCTCAAAGATATGAAAAAGAAAAATAGAAAAAGAAAACCATAAGTAATGATGATCTTCAGATCTTCGTATCTATTTTAAAAAACGCGACCTATTAATACACCCTGAAATACTAAAAAAAGTAGGAAAATCTTGATACAAAACAATGTTGACTTGATAGCTTAGATTTTCTGTAGTACAAGTTTAAAATTTGGAATCTTTTTTCCCTTTTATTATGATGTAATATTTCATTTTTTCAAAAAGGCTATTTGCCAAGCACAGGAGACAACCTGCATTAAATGAAAGGATGAATGTTGGTATCTATTGCAGCTATCTATTCATCCGTCCATCTTTCCCAGCACGTGTTGGGTTCTTACCTTGAGGCAGGGTGGACTCGTGACCTCCTTTTTTTTGGATGTTTCTCCAATTGGTAAACTGAACAAATTAATTAGTGTCAATTAGATTGTAACTATTGAAACCAGTTGTTAAGATGAAATGATGATAATAAAAATAAAAAATCAATATACTTTTAAATATAAAATTGTTGATTTTATAATATAAAACTATTAAAATTTTATATTAAATATAATATTATAAAATCAATAATTACTATACTTTTAAATTTTTGACTTAAAAGGGTGCAAGTTTCGATGTTGTTTAAATAACACCAGATAAAATATTTAAAATTTTGATGCTTAGATTTGAATTTATACTACCAACACCAGGGTATATATATATATATATATATATACACACACATACATATATATTTAGTAAATAAAACTGACCATATTTTGAATTTGTATCTAGTATACATAACATACTATAAATACCGTTGAAAACTTTCAAATATTGATTTATTCTTTTATTACAGACATGTTTCTGTAGATGAATGCAATATCCTCCAGCTTCGGTATCTAAATTTTAAAAAAAAGAAAAAATGAACTACAAAAGAACACTATAAATGTATATTAAGAAAACATGAAATGTACAAGCCATAAAAGTTAAATGAAAAATTGACAGGATTGATCATGGCCTCGTCAACATCTCTCTTTATTTTACTTCGAAAGCTAAAATTTCATTTTCCATTTTTCTAATGACTTGATACACTTCACATTAGTTTATTTATTTATTTATTTATTTGTTTATTGTAATATACTCTTAATAACACTCTTTTTCAACCTTTGTAAAAAAAGTATTCCTTAAAACATCACTGTAAACATGTATAAAAAATTGTTACAGTGATGTTTTAAGGAATACTTTTTTTTAGAAAATTGTTTAGAATGACACATATACTATTATTTTTTCACATATGTTTATTTTGAGACAATTATTTATAAAAATAAATAAAATAAAATAGAATTACACAAAATACACATAGACATGCATATATATATATATATATATATATATACATATATATATTTAAAATAAAATATTTTGGTTACATGTTATGTTTTTTAAATTAGACCCAAGGTAAGTCTGTGATCTATAATATCAACAATAGTATGCAATTGCAACATTGACCAACTGCATGAATAATTAGTATCTATTCCTGCATTCATAAACACAACTTGAAGGCTATTTACAAATATTTAAAGTTAAAGTTTGAATAATTAACAAAATTCGTGATGTAGGTTCAATGCCAACTTCACAAATCCAAAAATAGATCAATGGAACTTCAAATCAATTTTAGAAAAAAAAAATGTATAAATTAATTCATTATATATATTTAAAATAATATTAATATATTTAAAGTGTAAGATTTTTTTTGAAAAACCGTATCTTGAATAATATTATATGTAATGTTGATAAGATTTACATATATGAGCTTAATTAAAAAAAAACACCCAATTCAATTTAACTATTGCTTGCATCAATATTATCATATATAATATTATTTCCTTAAAATACTAATGACGTCATTTTTTATTATTTTTAAATAATGGATTTATAAAGGATAATAGTATATGTGTCATTCTAAAGCAATTTTTTTCTTTGAAATCTTATAAGTTATCCCTCAGACCTTTACTTGAAGTAATCATTGGTATTTTGACATTAAGTGTTTATATAATTTGCTAGGAACTTTATTTTGCCTTTGAAGAGAAGTACATCACATGCCGTGAACACTTAATTATAGTAGCTTACCAAGGTGTTCTCTAAATTAGCATAACTAAGTAAATTTAGATTAATGTGCTCACTAAGCATCATGTGCTCAATAATCTACATTAACTGAATCAACAAAAGTTGTAAACTTTAATTTAGTTACTGTATTTGACATAATCCGTTACTTTTGATTTTATAAAATAATGATATTCCTTTTTCTTGTGAATGCACATTGTTTCAGTGTTTCCCTCAAATCAAGTAAGGGAGGATCCCCAACAAGCATCAGAAGAAGCAAGGAATGAAGGAATAAAGAAAGGATAGGTGTTAGAGTAGATGAGAAGAAAAAGATAAAGAAAGGAAGAAAAACACAAGCAGGGAACGAATGAACGAAGGATCGATTTAATGAAGTTTCGTTTCAAAAGTATTGGAAGTGGGGATGGACCCCTTCGTCGCTCTCGACCACAAAAGGAACGATGTTCCAACAAGCTTGGCCTTGTTCATAGTTTGGTGCCCATTCTGCCACATCAGCTCCCAACATGCTTTGACTGCTATTGGGACACGACACGTGTCATTAAAGAATCTAGTACTGGAACAGGGTGGCCATCAGTCCAGCTGGCGTCGGAGATGACGTGGATAAGTTCTTGGTCATCACAAAGCACAGAATGCTTCATTCATTGCGACAAGATCAGAATATTACTTGCCATATGCTCACCAAATCACTTGACCACATCAGCTATCTGGGAGGCCACGTCAACCATCTTCCTAGCAGAATGGTGAGGTGGCAATGTGTCCCTACAAGGGACTGATAGTGAGAGGGGAGTTCCCCATGTTCTAGGTGGGGTTCAACAGAGGGTTCCCCACTAGTTGTTGGAAATCATGTGCGAGGAGGCTGCAGCTATTGCTTTAGTTCCATCTTTTCCCCAATACCCTTCACAGCCTTCTCTCAAGGGAGCCTACTGGGGTCCAACCGGGCCACGTCACAGGTGGTCGGAAAATATCTTCCGATGATTAGTAATTTCACTAGTGAGCCCTGCACTGTGGCTCAGAAAGCACCCTGCATAGAAGGGAGCGCTTCGGACAAAGACCAGGGGTGCCGCTCAAGAACATTCTCACGTCCACGTCCACGTCCACGTCCCCGTCCGCACCCGCAGGGCGTGCGTGGCAACACTTGCCGACCAAAGGGCGGCCCCCCCACCCCCACCACCACCTACCCCCCGCCTGCCGCCCCGACCCTGTCCAGCCTGGACTAAACCCCTTATTGTTTATTCACAGCTTTCACCTTGAGATCTGCACTATTTGGCTCACTGGGGATTTTACATGATATCAAATTGCAAAACAAACGTGGCTTGCCTCCACAAAACACACACGTACGAATTGGCGTTAAGTTTTTTTGCAGATTTCATGAACACATTAAAAATGTAGTTAAATTTTAAAAATCTACCCTTGCACGGTCATCAATAGTTTGGATAAGGAGGACACTCTCAAAGACCTTTCTTGATCTTGTTTTTCTTTCATTCTTTAATTCATTGTTTTAAAATTTATATAAACAAGGGTGAGACTTGGAATCCATTTATTGGGCAATGAGTGGCACCAAATTCAAAAACCCGTGTTGCTTATTTTGGATTGATTCTATGGATTTGGGGTCGGCACATACTTGTGTGCAGGTAGCCAATTTGTTGAGATTGGATTGACCTTTCCTTTTGGTGGCATCCAGGCCATGTCATGACTTAGTTAAAAAATTGGTTTGAAGTTCATAAACATTGGAATTGGCACTATAGACATCCACACGTTGAACAAATCATAAAAGTGGGCACAAATGTCAAACCTTTTTATTCTATTTGGAAATAGGGTTATATTTGTTTTGAACCTAGGTGAATCTTAAGTCATTTATTGGTTCTTGGGTTTGCATATTGAAAGTTGACTTGCATGTCTCTACTTTGTTAATATTATGCCAATATCTACATCTTTGACTATAAATAATTCAAAGCTAGGATTTATTATTGAGATTTGTACATCAAGAAATTTAAAAACTGATTGTGACCACCTTGGTTTGTGATCAATCGTATAAAATAAAATATTCTATTGAGGTGGAATTATATTAAATTAAAAATGAATACCTGTTGACTACTTTTTGATTTCAAAGGTAAAGTTATAATTTTATATGAGGAAATGAAGAATAATTTCTTAAAGAATGTACAAGTATAAATAGAATTTCTTGGCACTGGGTGTTGTTAATGATTATAAATTGATATTATTGATTTTAAAAAAAAATCTTGATAAACTGGTGGATTGTAATTTGGATAATTTTATTTATTTATTGGGGCTTATTTATAAAAAATAAATTTCACACACGTATTTTGAGTTTTTTTTTTTTTTTTGAATAAAACCCAAATCATTTTGATCAGAAATTTATGTTCTAAAAGATTTGATTGAAAACTTTACAAAAAGGTGTTTTATTTGATTGAAAAATATTCTTTATTAATTAAATTGAATGATAAACACATCTAAGAAAAAATTGAAAGGGAAGGTTTTACTTAAAAAGTCACATCCAAAACAATTTTTTCAATAATAAAAAATAGAAATGAAAAAAATATATTTTTAATTTTTATTTTGAAATATACGTATTTTTGGAAAAGATCATACAAATTATAGATTGAGATAATAATATTTGGATTGTCTCATTTTTGTCAAAATTATTTCTAAAATTAAAAAAATGAGATTTAAAAATCATTTTAAGATTTCAAATTTTCAAAAAAGTAACAAGGTGTCTTGACTATTGAATTAATGTAATAGCTTCTTATAATTAGAAGAGTGTATATATATATATATATATATATATGATAGTATTACAGTATTCTTTTAAAACAAAAGACTGATACTTCAAAGATATAACTGCTTTAAGATCTTTTATTGATAATAGTTAAAACAATCTACACCATCATCTATGTGATTTATGTTTGACGATTCAAGGAACATATCTTGAGAAAATAAAGATGAGATATTTGAGGGTGTATGTGCACGTGCACACACTTTTATTTATTTGTATATATATATATATATATATGTGTGTGTGTGTGTGTGTGGGGGGGGGGGTGTGTGTATTAGTCCAACTAATTGGAGTAAAGTAATATGTTAAGATCTAGGGCTCTTCGTCTCAACTGACACGTGGTCACTGACACGAGGTCCGGATCCAGATCTGTGCGACGAAGCACAGTCTCGGACATTGACTCAGAGGCAGGGCGTGCTGAGCTCGCAGTGCGGCACCGAGATTGTTAGCTTCCCCCGTTTTGGTTGCTTCTAGATCCACTGCATCCCACTCCGGTCCCTTCACCGCATCGAGGCACACATTCCACCCTGATCCCACCCCACCCCACCGCATTCATCACCCTCTCTGACCCACCCCCACTCTGCCTGCCCTTCGCCGATCCACCCTCATGTGCCTTCACATCCATGTTTCCGTCGTCATCGTCGTCCATGCTTCCAGTTCAAGTTCCCTGAGCCAGGCAAACCACTGGGCTAAGCTTCACAGCGATTGCAGTGGACATGGAGCAGCTAGAGCCCATGGCCTGATTCATGTGCAGGGATCTGCCTTGCAGTGATGCTAGATCAAAAGATTGGTCAGTCTTAGTATTCTGCATCGCCGTCAGTTTGTTTGACTTGAGGTGGTCTCACTGCGGAAACTAAAATGGGTCTTGATTGTCCCGTGACTAGATACGTGAGTCCGCCAGAATACGATCCATGCGTACTAGGTCCGTGCTCCGGTAATGTGTACACGTTTTGGTCCGAAGTAGAGCTCACTGAGCCAGATCGATGACTTCCTTCTATGAAGTGTGTTTCCGACAGGTGATAACTAGGCATCGAAGACGACCATGACAAACTTTTTTTTGGAAAGGCTGTACCTCTATGGCAGTTGCTCTTCTGAAGCGGTTGAACCTGCATTCAAGCCTCTGAAGCTTGCAGCCTGTTTTATAGACTTCGTCGGAGTGCATTGTCGCTGCAGCTTCGGTGCTTTTCGTTTCTTTCAGCATCCATCAATGAGCACTTTGGGACCGAAAAGGCTAAATCGCCTAACTGAAGAGTCCTGCAGGCAGGGCAGCTCAAGTCTTGGGGACAACGGATGACATGGATGCAAAATGATTATCTACCCTAAGCACAATCAAAAGCTAGATACGGAGTGGAATGGATCGAGACGGAGGGAGATTTTTAACAGAAATATTAATGATCGCCAACCTCTTTGAGTTAACCTCGTAGATGCCATGAAACTGATGCATATAAGAGCTGGGCAGAGAAGATGGTAGGTAAAATTTATTCGTGCGAACTTCTTGAGTTCTAATTCATCGGAAAGAACTGGTATTGGTCGAATACGAATAATTGCTCCTCTGATTCCTGCAGGCATTTCAGTGCATATCAAATGATATTGCTGATACTCTGGATTGGTGATACTCTGACCCTAAACACGCCCTTCGTCAACAGTTCAAGCACCCTTCGGTAGAATAGGGTGTTCACTTCGCTAATCGAATGATGTATGATCGATCAGTTATTACAATCATAACCAGAATCGTGAGAGGTTGAATTTTTGCGCAGGTTGAATTCATTCGAAGGAGGGACTGTTGTTCACCGGCATTACATGGACTGCCGAGCACCCAAAACCCTCCTTGGATCCCCACTGGCCTTTTCAAACATCTTGTTTCAAGTCTCCCGCCAGATAGAAAGCTGCACAGTGTTGTCGATTAGATCCTGTGAAGGATGTTGGAAAAATCTCCAGGTTTACAAGCTGCGGATGAGGGGAACCCTTTAAAATCTACGGAGAGAATCACCTAGTCTTCATCCTCAGTAGTGGTGAAGCCATCCGCCGATCCCCTCATTGTGCCTCAAAGCCAGGGTGGATACATGCAAGCCGTCGTTTTAGAATGAGACGAATACAACGTTGTGATCGATCCTAAAATAGGTAGAACTGCTTCTAAAGACTCCCTGCAACTCCCACAGCAGGCTGAAAGCAACGAGAACGTTGAATTGGTGTTAGTATCCTTATGCTCTGACCAGACTGTAGTCTTACTCAGGTAATCTTACTCGTCACTACTCCCATTCTAAATATTGGGGACATATCAGTCCCTTCTGTCAACTGGAACTCCTTTCTACAAAATTTGTGAGAATCGTTTAGATTGATCTCTGCTTCTGAAAGTTACACATTATATCGGCTGCTTGAAGCAACTTTCATCACATACACTAGCAACCACCCACTCTCTCATGTAGCTAAACCGCCCGAAAAGCGAGATACTGAGCTAGAGCAAACGTTGAAAATACATGATTTCGTAGCAAGCATGAACTCTCAAACCCGCTGGAGTTTCTGAATGAATGCACAGCAGTGGAGCTCACCCATCAGTAACACACCGAATCTAAATTACTAGGATCTGATTTGATCCCTGGTGTCGTGAATCAACTACATTTATCAAGCTCAGCCCAGTGCAACATTCATGTTTACTCAGCTCCAAGCACAGCTTCGGTGGTTTGCAACGGCTGATGTGGTGTGGATTCGAGAGGGATTCACATCTCTATAGACGTTAATGGTAGAAAGGAAGAAACCAGATCTTGTGTGTATTACGAAGCTACAATGTTTGAATATTTTGATGTTCATAATGTTTTAACGAATCCCTTGTTCCACATCGTCTTCAAAGTCGGAGTTCAATTAGATGGACACAAAGGTTTGTTGCCATATTATCTATCTAGTATTAAAACATTTGCACTTGTTTGGCATAATTGACTTTTACAAGGAAAATATATCTACATAAATATGTGTTTGTTTTTATTGTGTGTAGTTCAATTTTTTTTTTTTTTTTTTGAGAATCCAACTTATCATAAATAAATTCATTTATCTTTTGTATCATCAAAATTAATTGGTCTTTGTTTTCTATGTTTGTTAGGTGCTTGATTAAGTTATAGGTTCTAACATATTAGCCTTAGTTATCTAAAGTAATTTTTTGCAAGTAAGTTTGATTTTTTTTTGCATCCTTATATACTTAATTTAGAAGTCTATAATCCAATCTAAGGAGAAATTAAAAAAATAGAACCTAAAGGGGTCCATAACCTAAGAGAAGACAAAGAAGGAAAATTAGTCAAAGGGAGAGTGAAGTAGTCAAAAAAAAAAAAAAAAAAGTTATATGAATGGGACAAGTTTATACCACTTGTGCTATCGCTTGGATTTAACTTATAAACCTTGTATCTAATAAAGAAAGCCTCTACTATCTATTTTAGTAGAATATCACTTTTTGATTGAAATTACTAATTTATATTATAATTTGAAGTAGTCACTAAGGCATGAATTTATTTTAATCTAAATTATAAAATGATATCATTTAAATTTTAGATCTATTATATTTAAGATATTTTAAAAGTGCAAAATATTCTACACCATCTTTAATTTTTTTAAAATTTAAATAAAATTTAAATAATACAATCTTAACCTTTTATTAAAAATATATATTTTAGCATATTTACATATTTTATTTGCTATATTAGATTAAACATAGAAATTTTAAATATAATTTTAAAGATATATATATATATATATATATATATATATATATAATATAATATAATATATTTTATATAATATTTATTTAAAAAATATTAAAATTAAGTTCATAATAAAATTAAAATTTAAAATTTAAATCAAATTCAATATTGATTAGTTTTTTAATATATTTTAATTTTACTCTAATTTTATCTTCTTTAATTGGTCTTTTATATTATAATATATTATCCTATATTAAATATATTAAATTTTAAAAATCTAATAAATTTTAGAAATCACTAAATAGATACCTCTTTTTTACTATGTGGACACCTCTTACATATAGATAGTAATATCATTTCTAGATGATGATATTGTTAGTATTGAGAAGAATTATTTAAAAAATAAAAAAAATAAAAAAAAGATTAATATCTTATTTTTGTATTTGAATGATTGATATCATATTTTAAAATTTAGATGTATGTTCCATATCAAAGAAAATAAACTATAAAATTATGAAATCAACTTATACAAATGATTAGAAGTATAATAATATTTGTTTTTTTAAAAAAACCTTAATAAATTAAAAGAACTACATGGGAGGATGTCCATGCAATAAAAGAAGAGGGATGTCTAGCTAGTAGTTTTATAAATTTTTTATGTTTTTTTAAATATATTCAAAATATATATTTTTATAATTTAATTTTTTAAAAAAAAATTGAGCAAAGAAAAGAAACTTAGATTTTGTATACAAAGTCAATATCCAACCAACATATTAATTTTATTGATTAACATCTAAAATACAATAAGATTATAATTTAACAACATAATTGGCTTATTTCTTCAAGATTAGAGACAAAATTCTATTTGTAACTAAGATCTTAAGATAAAACTATCTCATGCTACAACTTAATCAAATATGTCAATATTATCATACTTCTATTTACTAGTAATATCTTTATGACTTTAATTAAAAATTCTACATTTATCTAAAATTATAAAACAAAAAAAATTCTTGTTATTTATCAAATTTTAAAACACTTCTACATAATATGATTAAGCCACCAACTCACAAGTATGTGCAATCAATCAACAAAAAGATTTCAATACTAATCACAAAACTTAGACATCTCATGCTATTAAATAGAAGTAAAAAGAAATGATCTCTCTTATATTTTTCTTTGTGATTTTTGGCAAATTCTCCTCTCTCCATTCTCTTTTGCATACTTAAATTTTTTAATAAAACATTTATTTCAGTTCACCTAAGAACTTACATTTCAAGATGGTGGTTTGCAAAGTTTCCTGACATAATACTTGATACAACTTCAAGTAAAACTAAGTATCACTTTATTGTCAATTACTTATTGTCAATTACATTGTATTATTTATGTATTTAATTTCATTGATTTATGAAAAAAGGTATGCCATTTCAAATGGATCATGTCATTTGCAAAAGAATCATGCCACGTTATTGTCCCCTACCATGTGTCTGCAGCTCCAACACCTCTGAAGCTTCTGCAAGTTTCATCCCCTGAATCATCAGGAGAACATGTTACAGTGACTCGAAAACCTTGACCCATCAACTATACAATCCTGGAAAACAATGCTTTCGGTGCAGTCTTCGATGATGCAGATGGCAGTTGATCTAGGTACATCTGCACAATGCGAAGTTTCAGCACCATATTGTTTCGTAATTATAGTAGTTTAGTCTCATAACTTTGTTCATCAGGCCTTGCGGTGAAGCAATCCCACAGCTACTTACATTTTTCTCTATTTATCAGGTTAGCCACATCCAATTCACCTCATAATGAGCTAGTCGATATGATACAACTCAAAGCGCAATTGCAGTTACCAAAGCCATAGTCGACACACCAACCCACATCATGCAATGAACACTCTAAAGTTGCACATACATGTTAAGATTAACCAATGTAGCGTGTTTTTTTCATTCAACTTCCACAGAGAGGTCATATCATGCATCGTGCGGGTGTTGTGAGAAAACAGTCACCATAAGAACCAGTTTCCGATTAAGAAGATGCTCAAAGAAATAGCTAAAAAATTTAAAATTCAGTACTGTTAATTTATATACATTGAAGAAAGCAGCAACTCATCACTACGCTGAAAGGTTGATGTTACATGTCGAGTGATGGAATTGATAAATTGTATGTCCTGCATTAGACTATTGGACTCTTCACATCTATGACTTGAGAAACAACTGTCTGTATGTATATGTTATGTTCAAGGGTGCAAAACTTAGTTGAAGAGCTTTAATCTAAGGAAAGAGTTCGATGTAACCGGTGGCCACAGCGAAGCCTAGGATGAGAAGGGGTGGAAGTATGACGAATCCTGCAACGGTTGCGAAGAATGGAGCGTCGTTGCGCTCTGACACCTTGTTCAGATAGTTTTGGCGCCGGATGTTGCGTTTCTGAGAGATTGTCAGTTGAGGAGGTGTTGGCTCTTTCTCCTCGCTGACCAGAGGAACCACCACTTCTTCAGCTTCTGGCTCAATCTGGCTCGCGAGCTGATCTCGGATCGTCTTCACGTCGTCGCCAGCTGACACAACCACGTCTAGTGTTAGCCTGACATCTTTCCAGGGTTTCAAGTTGAGAAACAGAGCCCATTGAACTTTTGCAGTCAAAGGATTAGATTGGTAACCACAAGAACTTTTCATGCATTTGTTGAAGATGTTGAAGTATCCCCGCTGAAATTGGCAACTTGAGTGTAGTTCCATTGCACATTTAAATTATCAAGAAAATTGCAGAGGAATATCCTTCCAGAGCTATAAGGCTGAACTCCTGCTGAGACCCGGAAATTGAGAAAATTTTCAAGCAACAAGTGTGAATGCTACACACAAGAGCAAATATTACCTTGGGATGCAGTTGAGTTCTCCGTCATACGCTCCAACAGGTCCAGATGGGATTGCGCCTGAGGTCCTGCACCAACAAAAGTCTACTTTCAGTACTAAATCCAATCCCCCCCCCCGCTTCACATCCTGTCGCGCTGCAGAACTTAAACGAGAGAGAACTCTCAACTTCAGATGGTCATAGCCAGACCGAAGAAAACTAAACCCTAGCTAACAGCTAATTGCTACTCTTGCTATGGGAAAATCAACACCCAGCATCGAACTGAATGAGACTAGCCACCGCAATTTGTAACAGTAGACTTCCATGCCAAGAGACTTGTACCGAGGGATGTGCTGGTGCTTGCAGCAGACTCGGGCGAATCCACTGACCCTGATTTGGAAGCCCTAATCGCAGAGGCTCTCTTCCTCGAACCATTGCTCACTGTACGCACTTCTAAACTTGGTAACCCACCAAGCATCACCCGGCAGCTTGACACCCTAGGTGCAAACCCACGCAGGTTCCCTTGCTTGCTCGTCGCAGGCCCACCATTCTCAATAGCTAAAGCGCAGGAAATGCGAGTAGTGCCATTCATAGAAAGCAGCAAAGAATCTCCCAAACCCATCGCAATAGATCTCCCACACCAGCCCACTTAAATTGCTCCTAACTTTCTCTCCTCAATCACAAGCAATGCAGAAGAAGAATACTACAGGGGTTACGACGAGGCGAAACTCAGACCTAGGCAGCACAAACGATGCAACAAATTGCATGAATTCTGTGGAAGACGAGATTTGTAAACGGATTGGAGGAAGGGGAAGGAAAAGGTGGAGGAGCAAGGCGGCAGGCACATGGGTAAGCGGAGCAAAGGCACATGTTGGCTGCACCCAACGCCCAACGCCCAACGCCCAATTCTAAAGCACACAGCACTTCTGGACACCAGCTATGCATCCAACGCACCCAGTTGGGGCTTCACCTACAGGAATCGCGGCCATGTGTGGCTCCTGTTCGACATAAACTTGCGAGGTGCATAGGCAACGACAAATGGCGGAGTAGCACAATTGTGCGGACGAAAAGACACTCTCGCTGACAGGAAACAATGAACACTACTTCAACAAATACAAAAAACACGATAATATCTTTCTGACCGGAACTCATTTTCTGATCTTCTGATCCATGCGAGCCTGGTGGGGAATGAGGTGGCCACAAGTGCGTCGGTTTCTGGGCTGCAGTTGCCACTACCAGAGAGCCTCTCAGTCGGCATGCTCAGCTTAGAAGATGCTCATCTGAAACCCTTCTTTCTAATCATCTTCATCACCATCTCTGACACCAGATGCAACACAACTGCTCTTTGTTTTTTTGGAACATCGTAGAGTCATTTTCTGCTAGCGTTTATCAATCAATCAATGTAAGTGATTTGCAGCTGGGATTTGAGCTAATGTGTTGAGATTTCACAGTGCTAACATGCCATCTTCTGGAATTTTTTCATTAATTTTTTTTTTAGCACATAAGGGGTGAATTTCTTTGTTGATTAATAGTATTTTCACAATGACAAGGTATTAGGTTAAAGCATTGATATTAGGTGTACTATGTGTATTTTTGAGGGAGGGGGAGATATACAGTTTCATTTTATGGAGGAGATTTCACTAAAGATGGCTAGTTTGTCTTTTATAATTTATGTCTTTTAAACTTTTTAAGATAACATACTTCAATTTGAAGTCTTTTACAAATCAAGGTCAATATTTTCTTCTAAAAAACTCTATTGTAGTTTATAAGTTTAAACCAAATAATTTTATTTACCTTTTAATTATACCAACTCTCTTATTTAAATATATGATCATTTTATTGTTTCCAAATGGTCTAGAAGCATAAACCTATAATTAGAGGCCATAAGATCTTTATGTCTTAGATATGAGTGATCTCATCTCTATATATAGCTTGTTATAGGTTGAAAGTTGACTATTTGCTAACTCTTAGGATTTGTTTGTTAAAAAAAAAATGATATTTGTTTTATAATTTTGTATATATTGTACTTCTAGGTACTCCTAAAATTTATGTAATTTTTTTTTGTAGTTGTTGAAATATAACAAGATAAACTTTGTTGATACCAAAGTTAAGTTTTTATCTCTATGCATTTATTGCTATACTCTTATGACAAATATGCTAGATAAGCCAAATAAATATTAATAATTTTTTAATCTAATATTGTTCTATAAAATAATTATGCTTTTGTCATGGTTTGGAAGTATTATTTCCTTTCATTTTTTGATTTGAATTGATACCAACGTGATACATTTCTATAGCGATTTCTTGTTTTGTTTTTTTTTTTTTTGTTTTTTTTTTTTTTTTTTACATTATATTTTCTTTAAAAATAATCACCACTCCAACAAAAATCTATGGAGCCAAACTTTAGCTTAGCAAAGAGGCCAAAAAAAGATAAAATAGATTCTATCTAGCTAGATAAGAATCCTACCATATTATAACCATGCATTAAAGAATATATTTAGAATCTATTTATATTTGATGTAGAATTCTTTTGTAGTTTGTTAAGAATGATTACAATTGGATCTTTTTCCAAAATATGAGAAGGATTTTGTTAACTACATAGATATTTTGGTTTAGGTTGGAGCCCATTGAAAATGAATAACTATCAATACTTCTATTTTTGGTTAAAAAAACTTTGAATATATAGATTGGATACTTCACTTAATTGTGTAGAAAAATCCCTATTTAATCCTTGACTTTAAAATCTAGAGGACATTTTAGTAGAAGTTATATCTATTATTGAGAGATTTGTAATAATATAAAATCCTATAATAGATTTTGAAAGTCCAAAAGATTAAACTTGTTGGTAATTATATCCAATTATATAAGGTATTTGGTTTATTGACACCAAAAGTGATCAACTTATTGTAAATGAACCTTATAGAGGCATATGGTTTTTATTTTTAAAATAGTAGAACCATATAATTTAAACCTTCTTTGTTCTATTGCAAAAAACTTAGAAATCTATTATAATTATTTAGAAGATTTTACTTTAAGTCCTTTACTACAAGTTTATAAGCATGAAATTTTTTTATTCAGATTTTAGAGCTTGAAGCATATTTTAAAGAAGAATTAATAATCTACTAAATAATTACAAGTATTTTAATTAATACCCTTAAAAAATTGTATGAATTAGATCTTATATCAAATAATGTTGATTGGAAAGGGATTATTAAGTAGAAATGCTTTAAACATGTATTTAACTAACAAAGCATTTAAAACAGCTACAAACTCTAATAGATTGAGCCTATTGTTTTAAATGCATTATCTAGCTATTTTTTATGTTGGTATTTTAGTAATGTTTTCTTTCCTATCCAAAAATAATTCCTTGCTAAGTATTTGATTGTTTTTATTGCTTAAAAAGAGATATTATAAACCATTATAAAATAAAAAAACTAAAGTAAGTATAATATAGTGTACAATAAAAAGTTGTCTAGCCAAATTAAATCTTGTATAATATTAATATTTGATTTTTTTTACATATTTTATAAAAAAAATGATCTAATATCAAAGAAAAAAGATCATATTTAAATAAGAAGTCAAAGAAGATGCTTAGTATATTGTTTTTGGTCTACTACTAGGAATATTTTTTAATTTGTTAAAGTTTGGAATTTCTTGAGCATCAAACAATTGTTATAATTTATAAATTTATTTTTAAACTTGAAGAATTATTAAATATGGTTATGATATCAACTATTATATTAATATCTTATTTAATATCATTTTAAAATATAATAGTTGTTTGTAAATTAATTAATAATTTTTTGATTTTTATTTTTAAAAAAAGACTTTTGATTGAAGATTATACAGATGCCATTTTGAAATTAAAAATTAAGACTTATTTTACAATCAAGTATAAATAGAAGGTTATTAAAAAATATTTTTTCATTTAGAAATTTGATTAATATTGATAAATAGAAGGCTATTAATGTTGATATAAGCTTCTATCTTTAAAAATAATAATTTTATTATATTGATGAATTAAGGACCAAAACCATATGTCTTTATTATTTTAAAAATAAAATTTAATATAACATAGTCAAATAATTTAATAAAATCTAATTTAAAAATAATAAAGACTAGGTTGGAAGAATTAAAATAATTTTTTTCTTAACAAAAAAAAAAAAAAAAAACTTTGTTACAATGCACTAATGAAAAAAAAGAAAGAAAAAAAAAGTGATTTGATCTTGATTTATAAGATATCAAAAAATTGCTTGCATTTTAAAGAACCCTTGAAAATATTTTATAAATAAAATCAAGTAGTAAAATAATCTAATAATTTCTAAAAAATTATTATATTATTTTTGAAGATTATAATAAATAGTCTTTTTATAATTATTGAAAAAAATCTCTTTTGTCTAACCATCCTAGATTTGGATTTTTTTCTTTGAATCTTAAAAAATTTTATATCTTATATATTGTCTTGCTCCTTTGCATTGATTAAAGAATAATAAGATATCTTGATGATTTTTTTGTTGACTTTTGAATGCTATTGTTGTAAGCTTCAACTTATAATATGATGTTAGTCTTTTCAAGAATAGATTCTTATACTTGATTTTTTTTTTTTTTTTTTTTTTTTTTTTTTCCTTGTAATGATTTTATTTTATAAAAATATCTATAGAATAAGATAGATTTTTTAAAGTTAGTAAAACAAATCCTTTATATTCTTCCAAATATCTTTAATAAAAGTCTTAATCTTATTTTCTTTTAAATATAAGGGATTTGATTTGTATTAAAAAAATAGACAAAATATTATAAGAACAAAGAAATAAATATAAAATAAAGTTTTTTTAAATTAAAATTTGAAATAGCATATATATAAGCGCTATTGTGGTTCTACCAAGCTATATTTTAATACTATTGAAATCCTTAAAACTATCTAAAATATATCCTAAGTACCTACCAATAGGACGTATATTATACTCTAACGAACAACATCCTTGCTCTTTCTTGCCTCTTTTAAGAATCTCTATAGAGGCAACTTGATTATATGGCAAATAAATCCACTATATACATATATTGACTTAAGTAATATATGAAATATTTTTATAACAATCTCAAAATTTGAATTTTATCTTAATAAGTATAATTGAATATTAGTATAATATATACCATACATTAATATATGCTCTTCTATAAAATACATTTCAGACTTAAAAAACTTAAATACAACTTAAAGTTTTTAATTAGCACTAATTTTGTCAATATATCTATTGCATTTATTTTTGTATATCTATCTTTTTTAAGCAAACTTCATCATTTATAATGACATTTGAAATATAATGATATTTGATATTTATGTATTTTTTAAAAAATATATTTTATGAAATATGTAGCACTTTGGTTGTTATAATATAGTAAAGTCTAATCTTGCACCAAACTAATTTCACTAAAAAGTATTTTCAACCATATTATTTTTTTAGTTGTTTTTATAAAAATATATACTCTACTTTAGTTATTAAAAGATCTATAGTAGATTGTAAACCATGCCTCTAACTTAAAGATCCACTAAGCATTGTAAAGACATAATATATAATAGATCTTCTTTTATCCAAGTTATTAACAATATTAAGATCAATTTTTTTTTATAATACTTCATTCTCTCTCATTTTTTGGATTAAACTTAATGCAAATGCTTACAATGTCTTTTAGATAGCAAAGTATCTACTTTATTACTTTTCAATATTTTTTCTTTGGATTTTTTATATATTTGCTAATCATATATAAAATATATGAAATTTCTAATTTAATATATATTATTGTATATATGAGATTGTTCACTATTCTTGGATATAAGATATTAGAAATTTTCTCTATTTCATCTTTAATGCTAAGACATTGTATAGAAGATAATTTAAAATGAGATGTTAGAAGATTATTTAATTATTATTTTTTTTCAATGCCAAAATATATCAACACTTTTTTTATATATCTTCTTTGTGATATCTAAAGTTTATATTCTCTTTAATCTTTATAGAAATCAATTCCTACTTTCTTAGTACATCTTAGATATTTTATATCAATTTCTTTACTTAATTGCATCTTTAATTTATTTGTATTATTATTATTTATTTTATTTTATTTGATTTTTCTTACAACCAACATGTTGTCAATATACAATATGTCACGATCATAAGATTTATTTCAATAACTATCTAATTAATATATATTAATAGAAATAGATAAAATAAATTAATTTGATAATATCTTAAAAAGAAGCTTCCTAGAAACTTCATAGATATAAAATCACCTTTATATATGTCTATAGGTGATTGGTAGGTTAGAAACTTGGTCGAAGCTAGCCATGCTAATATATTGGTAGTTTAAGTAACAATGCCATGTATCGCTGAGACGGTAGCTTCATGAACAAGTCAAGCACGATCACAAGATATAAAAACTGCCTGTAAGTTCGACAAGTATCTTACAATTACAGTAGGGGAGGTCCTATGTATCACCGCCACATAATTTGCAGACAGATAGTATAAATAGAGACATGAGTTGAGCCTTCACTTTCACAACCCTTTCTTGCTTCTAGTCTAGTTCAAGAGTCTCATGTATTTTCTAGTCTTTGGCAATAGCCATTCCAGTTTCTTCTTGAATATACATACTTCTTTATTTCTATCTTGTTATTTTCCTTTGACATAGTTTTTACTAACTTATGTATCTGGTTGGGCTTTTCAGATTCCATTGCATTGACAAGAGCTGGAGTTGGTTAAAATATAGAACTTACTTGTTTGCTTTAAGTGGATTAATTTCTTCCATACATATGCTATTATAGAAGCTATGGATTATCCACTTCTAAAATTGATATTGTTCTTAGAAATTTTTTTTTTTTATTCTAGAATATTTTATTTTATAATGAAAGTAGATATATTTTCTTTTTCTATTGTGGTATCATGGTAGAGCTTGTTGAAATGAAGAGTGCAGTGGCACAAATGCAAGGGCAAATGAGAGAATTAATGCTCGCAATACATCAATTCAATACACCACCACAAGAAGCAACAAGATTAGTAGGAAGCAAAGATATAGAGATGATTCAAGCTGCTTCAAGCCATATTACTTTACCTAAAATTGAACATCATTCAAGCATCAAAGAACCAAAAATTAGTTTGCCGAAGAAGTTTGATGGCACCAGATCTTAAGTTTAGCGGATTTAACAACTGCTGTACAATTTGGCGATTGAACTTCGGCTAATTCCAAAGGTCCAACCTTGAGCATACAAGTCGCCGAGATGGAACACTACTAGGGTTTTACTTATCTTTCTATTTTATCCTTTTCAACAACAAAAAAAGTATTGATAATCCGTTATGCATTTTTAATGGAATTTGATCTATGAAAACATAAATGTAATTTCAGGTCGCGAACTAATCTCGATTCATCTTCAAGAACAAAGATAATCAATTAGTGATATCATATGCTTACTAATTTTATACCAGCACCGACACCATGTATGATACCCATATTATTACTAATTTTTCATAGATTACAATATATATGTTAAATGATTTCAACTTATCCTGGGATCCTCAAATAAAGCCAAGCAATTGATTCTGTGAGCCAAGGACAATCGCTTTTTGAATTTCGATCGCAATCGCACAAGCGGAAAGCTCCAACGCTGTTAAATATACTATAAACATCAACGCCTTTTCAATACATATAGTATATTCGCAAGTAGAAGACATACAAATCAATATATATGTTTCAAACCTCTACTAAACAAGAAGACTATTAATGTCGCTAGCGATTATATATATTATAGAGAACCTAATCAACACCGCCAAAGATTGCTTGAAATACCACGAATCACAGACGGCGAGTACGGCTATCAAAGCACATAATGCGTCAAAAATGGCTGGTTTAGTTATAATAGGAATCATTGTCGTGTTGTGGTTTGGCTATTATGTGAAAAAATTATATATGTATATTTAATATACAATTTACTACATAGCTAAATGAGAGCCATATCGGTGGGCTTTTATTGGTTACAAGATGTCATTATGTTATTAGTTTAGAAGGGATTTATTAAAAGGATTATTATTGAGGTTTATACAATCTTATTTCTTCTTTTGATTGTAATTTTGAAGTTGATTTTATATTGATAGTAACTTTTATATATCTTAAGTCACCTTTATTAATCATTGGTGACCCTTAAAACCTTAGTTTACTTCTTTTATTTAGTGCTTAAAGCACAAAGTATGTAAATCTTATAAGAAAAAGAGTTAGAAAAGGATTTTTAATATAAAAAGGATAGTTTGGCCATCCATGTGGATGGATAGAAGTGGATGATAGGAATCTCTATTCTAATTCGCCAAAAATCATGCCCAATGGACTTCAAGGAGGCTGCCCGAGGCCTTATTAGGAATTAGGGCTTGTTTTTCAAGAGAATCAAATATCAAAGGCTAGGATCATAAGGTTTAGATTTTTGGATATGGTTTTGGTACAAATCTTGCATGATTTGGACTTTTTATGAAGAAGTTATAAGCACTCAAAATTAAGGTATTGATTTTGGACCTACTATCACTCTTTTGGGTATAAATCACACATACAAAGAGCAATCAAGGATCAGCGACTAGGATTAGATAAAACACTTTTACAACTATCTTTTTTCTATATGGCTTGATAAAATCCAAGCTAGGATGAAGGAAAAATTGGGGGTTGAAGTTAATACTTGTAAGCTAAGGGTAGTAAGTGATCCTACTTAACTAGTAGTTACATTTTGAGCTATATCTTAGGCAATTTGATAGATTTTTGGCTCAAAATTTTTAAGAGTATATATATTTATGTCACAAGACTATATACAAAAATTTTATAGCATTAAAATTTTGGATTTGTGAGATATAATAAAAATAGTACTTAGGTATCTTTGAGCTAGGGTTTGAAGCACCTACTAGGATTTTTAAGATTTCAGATGATTGGAAGTAAATTTATGGTTGATTCTTTTTTTTAAAAAAATTTAAAAAAATTACTTATAATTTAAAGGAAATTTTATAGAAACTGAACAATTGGATTAAGAGTTATAGAACTCTAAAATTTAGCAAGAAATAAGTCCTTGCCGGTGAACAAAGTTTTGAAGGATTTTTATGGAAATTTGAACCTTTTTTGTACAAACCTATTTGAATATAAGAGGATTTATCTATAAAACTTTTTTTTTATAATATTATATTATTTGTCTTTTTTATTAAAGATAAATCACTTATTGGAGTTTTTCCAAAAAATTTCAAGTAAATTCTCTACAACTAAGTATCCAATGTATTTCCAAATAGAAGACCATGCCATACGACACTGTGTAGCTAGAATCTTCTACAATTCTTAATAAAGGTCCTATCCTCTCTTAAGAATCTTTTCCTTGTTTTATGATAGATATCTATTTGGGACCTAAAAATCACAAAGCCTCTATCTTATTAGATTCAAGAGCTTCAACATGTTTTTTAGATAAAGAGTTTGTTAAAAGTCATAGAATACCTTTAGTACAAAAAACTAAACTCGTATATGTAGAAGTCATAGATGGTCGCCTATTATCTTTTGGAAATATTATTCATAAAATCTTTCCTATAAATGTAACAATACATGGTCATAATAGTTGTGTAGTCTTTAATATAATTAAATCTCCTTCTAATCTAGTCATTTTAGATTTATCATAATTAGAAAAGTATAATCCTTAAATAGATTATATTTCTTGTAGACTTATCTTTTTTCAAAGTATTAATAAGAGTCCCATAAATTAAGTAACAAATCATAAGTCTAATATAATAAAATCCATATTTATAGGCGCAAAAGCGTTTGTGAATGAAGCAAAAGAATGATCATCTTTTGCTATTTATGCTACATCCATTTTTGATAGTAGAAGGACTTCAAGTGGCATTCCAAGCCAATATCAAGATCATTAAGATATTTTTGAGAAGAAGAATGTAGACATTCTTTTAGAATATTATCTATATGATTGCTCAATTGATCTCAAAGAGGGAACTCAGCCTCTATTTTGGCTGATCTAGAATCTATCTTAGAATGAATTAGTTGAACTCAAGAAATACATTCATGAGAACTTGGCCAAGAATTTCATACGCCATTCAAAATTTCCAACAGGAGCTCCTATCTTGTTTGTAAAGAAGAAAGATGAGTCACTACGAATGTATGTAGATTATTGAGGGCTCAACAAGATTACCATCAAGAATAGGTACCCTCTACCTTTGATATTTAGACTTCTTGATCAATTGAATCAAGCCAAGATCTATACAAAAATAGATTTAAGAGGAACAAATAACCTAGTGCACATCAAAGAAGGTGATAAATAAAATACTGCATTTCGAATAAGCTATGGACATTTTGAATATAATGTCATGCCTTTTGGACTTACAAATGCACGAGCTATTTTTCAATATTTTATAAATGATGTATTTCTTGAATTTCTTGATAACTTTGTTGTCTGCTATTTAGACGATATTTTAATCTATTCTAAAAATATAAAAGAACATGAACTTCATATTTGTCGTGTATTATAAAAACCAAGAGATACAGGATTATATGCCAAGATGGAAAAGTGTGTATTTTACACTACTCAAGTTGACTTCTTAGGATATATCATTTCAAATGATGGTCTCAAAATGGATCCTAAGAAAGTCCAGACAGTAATAGATTGAAAGATTCCAAAAACAGTAAGACATGTGTAATATTTTTTGAGATTTGCAAATTAGTATCAAATCTTCATTAAGAATTTTTCTTAAGTTGCAGCTCCACTTACAAGCTTAATTTATAAGGACAAACTTGAGTGGAATAAAGAAGCAGAAGCATCATTCAAGGTTTTGAAGACAACTTTTACTTCTGCATTAATATTGTATCACGTCGACTTTTTCAAGGTATTTTTTATCGAAATAGACACATCAGATTTTGCTTTGAGGTCAGTATTGTCACAAATGGGAGTAGATGACAAACTCCACCTAATAGCTTTTTATACCAAAAAATTTTAAGTAGCAGAAATTAACTACAAAATCCATAATAAAGTACTTTTTGTAATTGTGGTTTTTTTTTTAAGAATAGCATCACTATCTAGAAGGTGCTTTTAATATGTGAATGTTGTTGTATTGTGATTTGGCTACTATGTGAAAAAATTATATATGTATATTTAATGTATAATTCATTATACAATTAAGTGAAAGCTATAATAGTAGATTTTATTGGTTACAAGATGTAATTAGGTTATTAGTTTAGAAAGAATCTATCTAAAAAGATCATTATTAAGGTTTATACAACCTTATTTTATTCTTGATAGTAATTTTGAAGTTGATTTATATTGATAGTAACTTTTGTATATCTTAAGTCACCTTTATTAGAAAATGGTGATCCTTAAGATCTTATTTATTTCTTTTATTTGGTATTTAGAACACATATTATGTAAATCTTATAACAAAAAGGATTAGAAAGGGATTTTTAGTATAAAAAGGGGTAGTTAGGCCATCTATGTGAATGAATGGAGATGGGTGATAGAAATCTCTATTCCTATTGGCCAAAAATCATGCCCAATGGGCTTCAAGGAGGCTGCTAGAGGGTTTATTATGGATTAGGGTTTATTTTTTGACAAGGAGTCGAACATTAGAGGCTAGAGTTAACAAGTTTGATATTTTGGATATGATTTTGGTACAAATCTTGTATGATTTGGACTTTTTATGAAAGAGATATAGGCGCTCAAAGTTAGGGTATCAAAATTCTATCTACTGTCACTATTTTGGACATAACTTGCGCATATAGAGAGCAATACAAGATTAGTGACTAGAATTAAAAAGAACACTTTTTTTACTATACTTTTCACGTATGGTTTGATGAAATTCAAGGTGAGGTGAAGGAGATATTGGAAGTTGAAGTTAGTGCTTTTAAGCTAAGGGCAATAAGTGACCCTACTTAACTAGTGGTTATATTTTAAGCTATAATTTCGGCAATTTTATAGATTTTTGGCTCAAAATTTTTAGAAATTTATATATTTATGTCGCAAGACTATGTACAAAAACTTTGTGGCATTAGAATTTTGGGTTTGTGAGATATAAGGAAAATAATGCTCATGCATCTTTGAGCTAGGATTTTAAGCATGTGCTAGGGATTTTGAGATATCGGACAATCAAAAATAAATTTACGATTGAATTTTTTTTAATAATAAAACTCAAAAAGATTGTCTATACTTTAAAGAAAATTTTATAAAAACTCAATAGTTGGATGAAGAGTTTTTAGACTCTAAAGATTAGAAAGAAATAAGTCCTTGCGGGTGAATAAAGTTTTAAAGGATTTTTGTGAAAATTTGAACCCTTTTTGTACAAACCTATTTGAATATAAGAAGGTTTATCTATATAAATTTTCTTTTGTAATATTATTGTATTATTTATCCTTTTTATTAAAGGCAAATCACTTATTAGAATTTAGCCAATAAGTTTCAAATAAACTCTCCACAACCAAGTATCCAATGTATTCCTAGATAAAAGTTCATGCCATCTAACACCATATATACAGTGTCGTGTTGTGGTTTGGCTATCATGTGAAAAAATTATATATATATATTTAATATGTAATTCATTATACAATTAAGTAAAAGTTATAATAGTAGGTTTTATTAATTATAGGATATGGTTAGGTTGCTAGTTTAGAAGAGATATATTAAAAGGATTATTATTAAGGTTTATATAACCTTATTTCTTCTTTTGATAGTAATTTTGAGATTGATTTTATATTGATAGTAACTTTTGTATATTTTAAGTCACCTTTGTTAAACATTGGTGATCCTTAAGATCTTATTTACTTCTTTTATTTGGTGTTTAGAACACATATCATTTAAATCTTATAACAAAAAAGATTAGAAAGAAATTTTTAATATAAAAGGAGATAGCTAGGCCATCTATGTAGATGAATAGAGATGGATGATAGAAGTTTCTATTCCTATTGGTCAAAAATCATACCCAATGGGCTTCAAGGAGGCTGCCCAAGGATTTATTAGGAATTAGGATTTATTTTTGGAAAAAAAGTCGAACATTAGAGGCTAGGATCAGCAATTTTGGATTTTTGGATATGGTTTTGGTGCAAATCTTACATGATTTGGAGTTTTTATGAAAGAGATATAGGCACTCAAAGTTAGGGTATTGAAAATCTACCTACTATCACCCTTTTGAGCATAACTCATGTGTACAAAGAGCAATCAAGGATAAACAACTAGGATTAGATAGAACACTTTTTTGGCTACACTTTATATATACTACTTAATAAAATCTAAGCTAGGATAAAGGAGATATTGGGAGTTGAAGTCAGTGTTTGTAAGTTAAGGGTAGTAAGTGACCTTATTTAATTAGTGGTTATATTTTGACCTATATCTTAGGCAATTTGATAGATTTTTGGGTCAAAATTTTCAAAAGTGTATATATTTATATCACAAGATTATGTGCAAAAATTTTATAGCATTAGGATTTTGAATTTGTGAGATATAAGGAAAATAGTGCTCAGGTGTCTTTGAGCTAGGGTTTTAAATACCTGCTAGGGGTTTTGAGATATCAATCGATCAAAAACAAATTTATTGTTGATTTTTTTTTGTGGCAAAATTCAAGAAGATTATCTATATTTTGAAGAAAAGTTTATATAAATTGAACAATTAGATCAATAGTTATTGGATTTTGAAGATTAGGAAGAAATAAATCCTTACGGATGAATAAAATTTTGAAGGATTTTTGTAGAAATTTGAACCCTTTTTGTACAAACCTATTTAAATACAAGAGGATTTATATATATATAACTTCTTCTTTGTAAGATTATTGTATTATTTTTTCTTTTTATCAAGGATAAATCACTTATTAGAGTTTTACCAATAATTTTCAAGTGAATTCTCCACAGCCAGGTATCCAATGTATTCCCAAATAGAAAATTGCGCCATCCAACAATAGATCAAAAAAACTTCAAGTATTTCATTTCAGCACATGTGTTGAATCATTGTCAAGTTCATTGGAGTATGTCTTTGTCAAAATTCAAATTTATTATTACCTATCGGCCAGAAAAACAACAAGGTTTGTCCGATGCCCTTTCTAGATGTTCTTATCTTGTACCAAAAGAAGGAGATTCAATTTTTGATCAACAAAGAACAACCCTCTTAAAGTTGAAGCAATTTCATCTTTGAGCAATAAAATCAATTTTGTCTGTTGATTCAACTTTTATCAAGCAAATCTAGTCAAGTATGTCTTCATACCTTCTTGTCTATAAGATTAAGAATAATTCATCTAAGTTTCATGATACTTCCAAGATTTAATTTTAGAATGATCTACTCTATTTCGAAGGCCACATATATATTCCAAAAGACATGGCATGACTATGTTCTTTGGAAGCTCGTTACAACCTCCCTACAATAGGATATTTTGGATATAATAAGACTTCGGAACTAATATCAAGAGATTTTTGGTAGCCTCAGATGTGAAAGGTTATTAAAGAGTTTGTATATCAATGTGATATTTGTTCAAGATCAAAAATTTCTTGCCACCGACCTTACAGACTTCTCTAACCGTTACCTATATCAAAACAATCTTAGTCTTAAGTTTCTATAGATTTTATCATAGATCTTTCAAAGTCAAATTTATATGACTCTATATTCATGATTGTAGATTATTTTATCAAGATGGCACATTTTTTATTGGGTACAAAATCTATTACAGGTAAAGAAATAACTAAACTTTTCATTGATAATATCTATCGCTATTATGGATTATCAAGGGATATTATATTAGATAGAAGAATACAATTTGTATGAAGATTTTGGAGGATTCATTTTAAAATATTGAAGGTAGACATAAAACTATTTTTAGCTTTCTATCTTCAAATTGATGGACAAATAGAATGAATAAATTAAGTTTTGGAATAATATTTGAGATGTACCATCAATTATCATCAAGATGACTAGACAATTCTTTTACCATTAATACAGTTTATTTATAATAATTTGATACATTTGTCTATTCAAAAAATTCCATTCTTTACAAATTATGATTATCATCCACGACTTGATATTTTTGATTTTTCTAAAGTTGATAATCTTGTGGTAGAAGATTTGATAAATTGGCTATCAGAGTTATATGCAACAATAAAGGCACAATTAAAGAAAACTCAAGAGCGACAAAAAATCAATGCAGATGTCTATCGCAAGGAATAACCTTGATTCCATGCGGGCAATAAGATATGATTATTTCGTCGTAATATCAAGACTATCCATCCTTACGATAAGCTGGATTATCATAAGCTTGGACCTTTTTTGATTTTTGAATAAATCAATCTAATTGCTTATCGATTATGCCTATCAAAATTTATGAAGATCCATCTTGTATTATATGTTGTCGTAATACGTATAATTTTGCTCAAAAATGCTTCGGGCACCTGGTTGTGGAAGATAAAAAGGAAATACATAACAATAAGATCCTAAAAATTCTAATAGAATCTTAAACAACTTCTATTAAATCTTAACAATATTAATCAAACTTTGATCCAATCTTAAAAAATTATAAAAAAAGAATAAATGAATCATATATTAAAGAAAATAACATATAAAATGATAAATTTAGAAAATACTAAAAATAAAAATCTTAAAATCCTAAGTCAAATCTTGTTCAAAATTTAGTCAAATCCTAGTCAAACCCTAAGTCAAATCATGTTTAAATCCTAAGTCAAACAATAAGTCAAATCCTATTCAAATCCTAAGTCAAATCTTGTTCAAATCCTAAGTCAAACACTAAGTTAAATCCTATTCAAATCCTAAATCAACACTTAAGTCAAATCCTAAGTCAAATCCTATTCAAACCCTAAATCAAACCCTAATCAAATCCTATTTAAATCCTAAGTCAAATCTTAGTCAAATCCTAATCCTAATCAAATCCTAAATCCTAAACCAAATCCTAAATAAATCCTAAATTCTAAACCAAACCCTAACCAAATCTTAAACTAAATTCTAACCAATTCAAATTAACCCTAGGAAAAATTAGAACCTCAATATCTATTGATTAGACCGTTGATCTTATTTAAAACTTTGTACACCTTTTAATCTCTTAGTCAACAACAAGCACAACAAATTTGAAGGAATCAAACTTACTAAATGGAAGAAAAATCCTAAAAACTTCTCGGATATTGGCCGGCCTCCTTCTCCAACCTTGATGCTGATCTTCTAGTGTTGATTTCTCCCTTTTTCACTATTCAATCAATCTCAAATCATTCATGTGTATAGGAAAACAAGTCAAATATCTATTTACACAAAGTTTATTCTAATCCAACTGGAAAATTGTTCAAGATCTCAAAAACCCTAACTGACCTTTAAAACTTAATTTTCGAGACCTTGATCCACTTAAACCTCAATTATGTACAATTAAACCATTAGACTCAGCTCAAATTCATAGCACACATTAACAACAATAATATCCAAAAATCCACAAATTTTCAGCCGTGGATCTTTCTACATCATAATGATATGATATCATACAACTTTCATGATTAGAACCTTGAATAGATCCATAATCCATCTCTTTTGAAGGTTCAACCTTAAATTCTTCAACATAATCCAAAGTATTAGATAAAGCATCCTCACCTCCTTCAAATATAAAAAATTTCTTTTTATCATTAAGAAATATTCCATCCAAATTGCCATCACCAACTTGCACAAACTTATTTAATGTAGAATAGCCATAGCTTTCATCCACATTGTCGTTAGTGTCTAAATTCTTCAGCTCCATATTGCCTTCAAATTTTTGGATATCTTGGCCTTCTATACTAATAGTTTGAATAAAGTCTTTATTCTCTCCTTCACTACTCTCAATATAAGATCCAATTACTTTGATTTACAAAGAATTGGCTCCTCTTTTGAAGTCCTCCAGTTGCTCTTCTATTTTTCTTTTTTCAAGATTAAACCCTTGTATTGATAAAGATAATATAGAAGCCAAAGTAGAAGATTTCTTAGGCTATACTGCAATTCCTTTAGCTTGTATTCTTTGTTGCTTTGCTAAAACAATCACTACTTCTTTCAATTCCTCCCAATTATTGATACAATCACTCTCTATAGACTCTTGTGTAAGAAGCATAAAAAACTTGTCTCCCAAGGCATCATCAAGACCATTTAAAAACAAGTCTACCTTTAGAACATCCAATAATTGTCTCTCTAAGGATGAGAGTTGATAAAATCTCTTTTCAAATTCTTTGAAGAATTCATAAAGATCCATGTGTATGCCTGGTTGTAAATATATCCAATCTAAAAACTTTTTCTTGATAATCCTATCCTCATTTGTATCAATAAATTCATCTTTCAAAAGTTCTTGAAATTTTGACCATGTCTCTACATCTCCTTCAAGTAATCTTTTTAATTTTTTATGAATCTTAGGTTCAATAGCCAAATAGAAGCTTGAAATCATCTTTGCCTCAGAAATTTGGCATGTCTCTATCTCACATGTATAAACTTGTAAAAACTTAGTGATATTACATCCTTCAAACCTCCCAAATTTGTTGATGATTTCTTATAATGCCTTTGCGATATCCCTTTCAATTGCTTGCATCTTTTGTTACTCCTCCATGAATATACAAAAAGCCTTAAAAAATTCATTAATATTTGGCCCATTCAAAATTTTCAACTTATCCAAAGAATGAGATGAAACATCTTCCATTTTATTCTATAATGTTCAAAAATGTCCCTTGAAATGCTCCAATAAATAACTTATGATACTTCAAAATACTCTAAGATGTCTATGAAGCCATATAATGCTTCATTATAATTCAAATATTATTTTTATTTTTTAAAATATTTTCCAAAGCTCAAAGCTTCAAAAAGCTTCAAAATCAATCCTCTTGCCATCTTGTCCTCCTTTGCTACCTCCACTTGTTGCTCTACTTATAACTCCACTAGAAGCTCCATCCATAGTTCCATCAAAAATATATAACTCACCCAAAGATCTTGATGACACATCCTCCATTTTAATTCACAATATTCAAAAATATCTTTTAAAGCATTCTAATAAATACCTTATGATACTTCAAAATCCTCCAAGATGTATATAAAGCCCTATGATACTCCCTAATAATCCAAATATCAATTTTATCTTCTAAGATATTTTTTAAAGTTCAAAGCTTTTAAAAAGCTTCAAAATCAACTCTCTTGCCATCTTGTCTTCTTTTGCTACCTCTCCTTGTTGCTCTACTTACATCTCTACTTATGACACTTCAAAATACTCCAAGATGTCTATAAAATCCTATGATACTCCGTAATAATCCAAATGCCATTTTTTTTTTGTTTTCTAAGAAATTTTTCAAAGTTCAAAGCTTCAAAAAGCTTTAGAATCAATTCTCTTGCCATCTTGTCCTCTTTTGCTACTTCTACTTGTTGCTCCACTTGTAACTCCACTAGAAACTCCAATTGATACACCATCTATAATTCTTCTTTCAACTCTCTTGCCTTTCTTCTCCTCTTTTGCTACTTCTACTTGTTGCTCCACTTGTAACTCCACTAGAAACTCCAATTGATACACCATCCATAATTCTTCTTTCAACTCTCTTGCCTTTCTTCTCCATAAGTCAAATAAATCCAAAAAATCCCAATAATCTTCCACCTCAAGCTTTTCACGTTGGATTCACCAAATTATGTCGTAATACGTGCAATTTTGCTCGAGAATGCTCCAAGCACTTGGCTGTAGAAGATAAAAAAAAAAATACACAACAACAAGATCCTAACAACTTTAATAGAATCCTAAACAACTTTTATTAAATCTTAACAATATTAATCAAATTTTGATCCAATCTTAAAAAATTATAAAAGAAGAGTAAATAAATCATACATTAATCATAAAAAATAACATATAAAATGATAAATTTAAAAAATACTAAAAATAGAAATATTAAAATCCTAAGTCAAACCTCGTTCAAATCTTAGTCAAACCCTAGTCAAATCCTAAGTCAAATCCTATTCAAATCCTAAGTCAAATCCTAAGTCAAATCCTATTCAAATCCTAAATCAAACCCTAATCAAATCCTATTTAAATCCTAAGTCAATCCTTGGTCAAATCCTAATCCTAATCAAATCCTAAATCCTAAACCAAATCCTAAACAAACCCTAAATCCTAAACCAAATCCTAATCAAATCTTAAACCAAATTCTAACCAAATTAAATTAATCTTAGGAAAAATTAGAACCTCAATATCTGTTGATTAGACTATTGATCTTATTTAAAACTTTGTACACCTTTCAATCTCTTAATCAACAACAAGCACAACAAATTTGAAGGAAATCAAACTTATAAAATGAAAGAAAAATCCTAAAAACTTTTTGGATATTGGCCGGCCTCTTTCTCCAACCTTGATGTTGATTTTCCAATGTTGATTTTTCCCTTTTTCATTGTTCAATCAATCTCAAATCACTCGTGTATATAGGAAAACAAGTCAACTATCTATACATACAAAGTTTATTCCAATCCAATTGGCAAATTGCTCAAGATCTCAAAAACCCTAATTAACCTTCAAAACTTAATTTCCAAGACCTTGACCCACTTAAACCTCAATTACGCACAATCAAACTATTAGATTTAGCTCAAATTCATAGCACACATTAATAACAATAATAACCAAAAATTCACAAATTTTGACCTATGGATCTACTGCAAATCTTTTGGAATTGCCTAAAATATCAACCCTATTTTATTTCACAAAATCCCAAGTTGCCCAAAACAACCCTGACTTTGCAAAGCTATTACAAAGTCATTTTTTATCCAAATCACTTGAAACCAACTTATATACAAAATCTTTCAAGTCCACTCCCTAATCTTTATCTTCAATCTGTAAAAGCCTCCCAGATCCGCTACAGGCACACGGTTTTGTGCCTTAGGGTCTGATTTTGACCCTAGCTCATAACCGGTCTTTTTCAAGTATCTATTTTGAGATTTTTGTGGTAAATTTTTCTGAAACCTCTTTTTAGCTCTCTCTTATATATGCCTATATTATTTTATTTTCAAATCTACTTTGTTTTGCCTTACATATGGTCCTACAAAATAAATAGAAGCTCATTTGTAAAAAGAGCAATATTAACATTCATTAGTTTTACTCCCTTTTTACTATTATCTATTTTTCTAAGATAATTTGCTACAATATTTTGAACTAAGATCTTCTATAATATACTATTTCTATACTCTTTTATCTAATAGTCGCACTACATCATGACAACATGTCACTACTCAAGCCATACAAGACAGTGGATATACAAAGAAGAAGACAAATGCCACCTCTTCCTATAGAAGTGGACAACAATGAAGAATTCAAGGTAGAAAAGATTTTAGATTTAGGGTGGCACCAAAATCAATTAGAATATTTTGTACATAGGCACATGTATGATATTAGTGAATGTACATGGGAGCCATCCAAGAATCTAACAAATACATCAGCAAAATTCAATGTGTTTCATCGACGACATCTGTCAAAACCAAGATAAAGAATCAAGAAATTTTTTGCTATAAAGCAAAGCAAGTTTTATAAAGGTTTCATTCTATCTTGTATCATTATTAGCTATTTCCTTGAATTTGTTCATGCTAAAGAGATAGAAGATCAACAACCAGCAAATTTTGCTGAAGAACCATCATTTGTTGATTTATCGGTGTCGTAATACGTGAAGTCTTGCTTGAAAATGCTTCAAGTATCTGGTTGTGGAAGATAAAAAGGAAATACGTAACAACAAGATCCTAACAATTCTAATAGAATGCTAAATAACTTCCATTAAAGCTTAACAATATTAATGAAGCTTTGACCTAATCTTAAAGAAATTACAAGAGAAGAATAAATGAATCATATATTAATCATAAAATATATATATATATATATATATATATATATATAAAATAATAATTTTAAAAAATATTAAAAATAAAAATTTTAAAATCCTAAATCAAACCTTGGTCAAATCTTAAATCAAACCCTAGTCAAATTCTAAATCAAACCTTGGTCAAACCTTAAGTCAAATCTTAATCAAATCTTAAGTCAAATCCTAATCAAATCCTAAGTCAAACCTTAATTAAATCCTAAGTCAAATCTTGGTCAAATCTTAAGTCAAACCTTAGTTAAATCCTAAATCAAATCTTGGTCAAATCCTAAGTCAAACCTTGGTGAAATCTTAAGTCAAATCCTAAGTCAAATCCTAAGTCAAACCTCTGTTAAAACCTAAATCAAATCCTAATTAAACCTTGATAAATCCTAGCCAAATTCTAAGTCAAATTCTAAATCAAATCCTAATCCTAATCAATTCCTAATGAAATCCTAACCGAATCCTAATAAATTTTAATCAAATATTAAATCTTAAATCCAAATCCTAATGAAATCCTAATGAAATCCTAATTAAACACGAAATCCTAATTCTAATGAAACTTTAATGAAATCCTAATCAAACACTAAATCCTAAATTCAAATCCTAAATCCTAAATCCAAATCTTACACTCTAAATCCAAACCCTAAATCCTAACCAAATCCTAATGAAATCCTAATCAAATACTAAATCCTAAATCCAAATCCTAAATCCTAATCAAACTCTAACCAGGCCCTAAGTAAATCCTAAGGTAATTTTACAACCTCAATAACTACCAAATAAACCATTGATTTTGATTGAAAATTTACACATGCCTTAACAACTAAATTGACAATAAACACATCAAGTTTAAAAAAGATCAAATTTACCAAAAAAAAGAAAAACTTATAAATTTGCTCGGGTGTTGGCTGGCCTCCTTCTTCAATCTTGATGCCAATATTCCAGTGCCTAAATCTCATGTTTTCACTATTTAATTGCTTTCAAATTTCATATTTGTATAGCAATCTAAGTCTTATATCCGAAGACACAAATTTCACTCAAATTCAATTGGCAAATTGCTCAAAATCTGTAAAATCCTAACTAATCCTCATAACCAAATTTCCAAGACCTTAACCCACTTAGACCTCAATTACTTACAATTAAACTATTAGATTAAGCTTAAAATTGTAGCATAGATTGACAACAATAATACCAACCAATGTACAAAAAATTTATTGTAGATCTGCTATAAAAATTTTGTAATTATCCAAAGCATAAACCTTATTTTATTTCACAAAATCCAAAGTCGTCCAAAACAACCTTGACTTTGCAAAGTTCTTACAAAGTCAATTTTAATCCAAATCACTCCAAATCAAATTCTATACGAAATTTGTCAAGTCCGCTTTCTAATTCTACTCTTTGATCTACCAAAAAGCTCTTTATCTGCTATAGGCACACTGTTTTGTACCTTGGGGTCTGATTTTGACCAAGGTTCATAATCGGTCCTTTCCGAGTATCAACTCTTAGAAATTTGTAGTAAATTTTTTTGAAACCTATTTTCAACTCCTTTTTTAAGATGCCTATATTATTTATTTTTCTAATCTACTTTATTTTGTCTTATTTATGGCCATACAAAGCAATTAGAAGTCACTTCTATAAAAGACAATATTAATATTCTTTTGATTTTTTTCTACCTCCTTCTCTATTATTTATTTTTCTAAGATAATTTTTTCAAATATTTTTATTTGAATTTTTTTATAATATAACTATTCCTTTCTTCTTTCACCTAATGATTATATTATTATACGACATCCACTTCCCTTGAACTTATACATCCTCTGATATGCGCCAATGGTTTTTCAATAGATCAATGTATGACGTTGTCGGGGTAGAGAAAATCTGCCTCAACAAAGCGCTGGGCTTCTGGCTGCCACTAATTACTCAAGCAAGATTCAAGTATAACAAAAACCTCTAAATTTATATAAAAGATTTCTTCATAGGGCTATTACACCCAATACATAAGCCTAATTTCCTCAAACCACTCAAAACATAACAAAATACTCTAAACCCTCATTTCCTTATAGGAAGGGAATTTTTCCCAAACTTCAATAACCCATAACTTTTAATCCAACCGTCCAAATCTACTCCAAATTTACATGAAGTACTGATGTATTCTTTACAACTACCACCACAAATTTCAACTGTTGATTCATTATCAATCTTTAGATATTGCCAAAGCCCTAGCAGTAGCTTTAAACCCTTGTTTACAAACACCCGTGTACTAAATTCTTCATATCTCACAATCTAAAAATCCAAATGTTATGAAACTTTGATGTATAGCTTCTTAGCATAATAATACACCTTTTTAGATATTTTGAGACAAAAATTCGTCCAAAAACTTAAGATATGGCAAACCCCATCACTATCAACAAAACGGCCTACTTACTGCCTTGGAATTCAATCTGCTGTCTTTGATTCTTAATATCTCCTTCTTCAAAACTCCAA
Source organism: Physcomitrellopsis africana (assembly GCA_036785485.1). Taxonomy (NCBI): domain Eukaryota; kingdom Viridiplantae; phylum Streptophyta; class Bryopsida; order Funariales; family Funariaceae; genus Physcomitrellopsis; species Physcomitrellopsis africana. The sequence continues at coordinate 435,950 of JAWRVF010000095.1, read as the reverse complement.
ATGTAGTAATTCTTCTACATCAAGTATAGAGCTTGAAATCTCCTCTCTAGCCGCACCTCTTGATTTCCAAAAGTTCTCATAAATCTCCTCCAATCCTCAAAAGAGTGACAATATATTTCATATTGACACCTTATCTTCAAATGGCTATAATTTCTTTACTTTAACTCCAAATCCTCTAATTTTTGTACACAAATTGTACCCAAAATCCTAAACTTTACAACCCTAGCTTCTGATTTCCTAATGGCCTCCTTGAAGTCGCCAAAAACCTTATTAAGGTTGCGGGCAGCCTCCTCAAAGCCCATTGGGCATGGTATTCGACCAATAGGGATGAAGTTTCCCATTCCTTGCCTTCATCCGACCATGCCTTCATTTCATCCCTCCCAATTAGCCTTCTACTAGCTTATATTTTCATCCTTAGGCTCCCACCTTCTCTCAAGGCTTCATACTAATCATTTAGATCTTATAATTTTTAAATACCATAATCAAAATAAATAAAAATAAAATAAAGTTTCTTCTATCAATCCCTTTAATTTATTTTACTAACCATTCTAACACATATCTAAATCTATAAACATATTATGTATTTTGAGTGGATTCTACATACTGTAAGCAATTTCAGTATGACAACATTCTTCATCTTGGTCAAATTCTTGATCTTCAATTTGTTCTTCCTCTCTCATTTCAATAGTCCTTAATAGATTTTGTTCTGCATGAAAATATATACATACTCTTCTTTGTTTGAATAACTTGACTTGCTTGCCTACTATAGGTGATTTCAATTGTGTTCCGTCAAGTTCCCGTAACAAATATGTTCCATTGTCTTAGACTTCTATTACAACATATAGTCCAAACGAATGCTTCAAATTTTTTTGTAATATATTATGTTGGTTGTCCAAATTATTGTCATAGACTAATATCCAATCACCTTCTTCTATTTTCTTAGGCCATAATTGATGCATTTTATGAAATCTTTCTTTATTCTTTTTCTTTGCTTCTTTCAACCTTCCTATTGCCATTTCAATGTCCTCAAGCCTTCTTTCCAATTCTTGAATCCATAATGCTAAAAGCTCCTCTCTCTTAAGATCATCCTTCCAAGAAAACATTTTCCATGTAGACACTAATTTGTCCATACATTCATTTAGAAGGCATATAACCAGTCACCATACTATGAGTTGTACAATCTGCCCATAATGCAAATGGTAGTAGCCTTGGCCATTGATGTACTTTGCCATTGCATGTTTTTATTAATGCCTTAACAATAGGTGAATGTCCATGCTCACTCTTCCCATTATCTTTTGGATTATATGTTGTTGTCAAAGAAAGTTTGATTCCCATTCTATAAAAGAATTCTCTTGCTTCTTTTGCATCCAATTTACCTCTATTTGCCATGATTTTTCTTATACAACCATAGCAACAAATAATGTCTTCTAAAAAAAATTGACATATATTTTCAATACTCTTTGTTTTTAATGCTCGTCCTTGAACCAAATTTGATAAATCTTCATGTAAAAGTACCAAATATTTCATTTGTCTAAGTCCCATAGGCATTGCCACTAAATCTACTACCCACTTATAATGTAGTGTTAGAAGATAAGTTAGATGTAATTCATTTTGATGTCAAATGTTAGAATAAAATTGAAAAATTTCACATGATCCTATAAAATCAACCACATCTTTATATGTGCCTTTCCACCAATATTTTTCCTTCAATTTAATAAAAGTTGCCTATATTCCTCTATGCCTTATCCACAAACTCTCATGAAATTCCTTAATAATCTTTTGTTGAGCTTTTAAATCACATATCACTCGTTGTGGTACTTCTCCTCTTTTCTTTGGATATTTATGAAAATATCTATCATATAAAAAATATCCATAGGCTTTCTTATAAATTTTTTTAAATTTTTGATCTATCCAACCTTCTTGTTGCTTTAATGTATTTAGATACTTTCCAATATCTTTCTATTCATCTTCATAGAAGTCTCTTAAAAATAATTCCAATGGTATATTCAAATATATACCTTCTTTTTTTAATAATGTATTAATATAAAAATTTGCACGTGCATCATCTTCGAAATCAATCATATCTTTTTCATCATAATACCTTGCTCTTGATATCATATCTGCAATTGAATTATCCCTCCCTATAATGTGTTTAAATTCTAGATTTAAAGATTTGATATATGCTATCTATCTTAACATAGCAATATCAGGAGTTGAAAAATTTATAATCATGCCGAGTAAAGGCAGACAATCTGTTTCTATAACTATCGATGTACCAATCAAATATTCCTTTTTATTTTTCATAGCAGTTACTACACCCTATAATTCTCTTTTGATTTGTACATATGATCTTTGTCTAATATTCAAAACCTTTGCTCCAAACCGTACTACATATCTATTTCCTTGTTCATCATCTTGTCCAATTGTCCAACCTATTTCAATTGAACTTGCATCAACTGTTAATATTATTTGTCTTCTACATTCATATTTCACTTTTTTCAAAGTTGGAGGTGAAGAAAGAAGTTCTTTTAATTTTTCCATAGCTTTTCTTTATTCTTTTTTCCATTGAAACCTTTTATTCTTTCTTAGCAGCTCATATAATAAATTTGCTATATATGAAAAATGAAGTATCCATATATGATAGAAAATGCATGCTTCTAAAAATCTTCTAACTTCCATAGTGTTTGTAAATTATTTTATCTTTTTAATAATATCAACCTTTTTAATACTCGGCTTATGTCCATATGATCCACACATGTGTCCAACAACCAATATTTCATTTATCTCAAACATAGATTTTATACCTGATAAGGTCAAGTGTACCTTTGTCAACTATGATAAAATCTTTTTACAATCCATAATATGATTTGCAACAAATCTTTTACAACCTTTCTGATCTAATGTCTCATCTTTTTCTTCTTTTGTATATCCTTTAATTGGAACATCATCTAAAAATGGAATAGTCTTTTTTAGTATAAATTCCCTGAATACTTTATTCATTCCATTCATCATATGAGCTATTGAATTAGTAGCCCTTTGAAGCAATGTATACATTTTTATCAAATCCAATGGAATCTTTATAGTAGTTGAATCTCTACTTTGTAATACCAATTGAAATTGATCATATCTTGAGTAAAGAACACCTATTGAATAGATTGTTCTTCCAACAAATACCTCTGCAAATTCATCCATAATTAGACTTGAATCCATATTTCTAATAGTTATTTTATTTACAGGTTGCATGTCTTGTTTAAATTTTATTATTTTATTTTTCTTTAATATCGTAAACCATCAATTTGAATAAGGTGCCATAGACAATTCTAAAATCCCCATTTTAATCTTTTTATTGAGTAAGTTTATCAACTTAAATAAATGTGCTCTTGGTATTGGAATTGGTCGTAAATTTTATGATTCATGAGGAACAGTAAAAATAACCATAGGTGCTACAATATTTGGATCAATACATCCAATTTCATGTGTTTTAAATGAAAAAGCCTTTTCATATCATGAAAGCATATTTTTAAAGCATTTTTCTTCACATTTTGTCAAAAATCCTTCACATCCAATTTTTAATCCATATCATGTAGCATCCATAAATTCATGCCTTATCTTCCTAGGATCTAATAAATTTGATTGTGTAGATGCTCTTCTCATCTTTTCTTCACAATTTAATGGTAGTGGTAAAGCCACTGGTTTAACCTTTTTTGCCACTGATTTTTACTTAGTTTCAATACATATCTCTTGGTGACTTAAATTTTTCATAAAGTTTTAAATTTCATCATAAAATTCTTTAGAACATACATTGATAACTTTATTACCTCCTTGTAATGCACATTATAATAAATAATTTAATTCTCCTATAATATCTACAAATCTTACTTCTTCAAATGTTCCTGATGTAAATTCATCTTTAATTAATTTTTTATTTTCTTTCAATTTTTTTTCTATATTTTTAACATAACATTTATCTATTCTTTTTATCCTTTTAATAGTTTTAAAAGATAATATACCATCTTATTTCAATCCAATAAGTCTAATAGGTAATATCATCTTTGTTAAATTCAGTGGGAGAATGTCTTCTTCTAACCCATTGCAATCCCGTTTTACAATGGTGTGCAGTAAAAACCCTCAAGGTCTTCAAAATTCTTATTTGATAATGGCTTTTCTCTCAACTTATCACAATTTCTTTCATAATCGGCACAAATAATTAAAAAATTGAATTGCTTTCATTCCATCTTAGCTTTTTATTCTTGCATAGGTTGAATCATCATCCATAATCTTTGTTTCTATTCTTGTAGTAGTAATAAATGGTTGTCTCAATATAATTAGATATGTAGACATATCTTGTATAAAGAAATATTATTCATGAATGACATCTCCTATCATCACCTTTATATTTGAACAAGCTCCATACAATTCTCCCTTTGAATTATTTACTGATCTTATCATCCATCCATGTTCAATATCAATTGGCCATTTTCTTTTTTTATATAACTCCTTTGATATCAAGTTGATTTCAGAACCATGATTAATTAGTGCTACAATCGACTTTTCTAATTTTTCTAATTTTACTAAATTTTTTGTTGTAGCTCTTGTCCAAAGACTTCAAGAATAATGACTAGAAGCTTGAATACTATCTTCTTTATCTATGAATTTAACTCGTGAAACATCTCCAACCAATTGTATTTCTATTTTTTCATCTTCATTACTTCCCATTACCTTTGTACCTTGTATATTTGATGTTATAGTATCACCAATAGATTGTCGTTTTCTTTTTATTGTATAAATATTAACTTCATGAAACTCCCTTTTTGCAATTTCTAAGATCTCACTAATTGTAAATTCAACCTTTTCACTTAAAATCCGCTTCTCTAATATCTTCTTCAAATTGGTAGCAACCTCAATATCTAATTGTAATTTATAAGCAAGGGCCTTTTCCTTCTCTTTTACAAAATCTCTTGCTTTTGTAGGAATATTCTCTATTGTCTCTTTATGCATAGGATTTCTTTGTTGTCGTGTTTTTTCTCCTCTTGTAGTCTTTTTTGATGGCCCTTCATTATTCTCATTTTTTTTTTTTTTTTTCTTCTATTAATGCATCATATTGACTCCTTATAATATGAGCATACATTTATAATCCATCTATTGGATCATTCTATCCAATAATTTTTTGAATGTCATTGCCAATGCGTTTTAAATCATCTTTGGTAAATTTTCCTCTTTCAACATAACTCATTGCACTTGTCTATAAAGAACTAAATTCTCTTGGAAGTTCAAGATTTATACTTAAATACTTACCTAGATTTGCTTCCACCCAATATGTTGATGCTTCATTGCTTGAAATTTTAAATGATTCTCTTACAAGTATCTTCATTCCTCTTTTATCAAAGTTTGTCTCTAATTTTTTTCTACTCTCTTTTAAATATATCATACCATCTTTGAAAAAAAAAACTCTTTTGCGTAGTGCCTTTGTAAAATATTCACACTCCCTTTTTGAATGATCTACGCTATTATAATACATATACCTATATATTATACTATTTATTTGTCTAAATTTTTGTCTTATTGATACTTTTGATGATTGGCCCTTTTCTTCAAGTTTTGCAAATTTTATTTGCAAATCTCTCATTTCTTATATGATTTCATCAATGTCCATTTCTTCTTTCTTTGATGTTGCTATTGAAGATTGAATCATAGTTATAGGATGGTTAGTAGGCAATAATTGAACCATCTCTTTTTTAGAAACATGCTTCAATTCCATTTTCTTAACATAATACTTAAAATATTTTGTAATATTTTTCCCTTCAAATTGATCAATCTTGTCTACAACTGCCTGTAATGTCTTATTTGCCATACCTTCTTTGCGATCTTTCACGTGTTGTTGTTGCATGAATAAAACAAATGCTTCAAATATGCTTGCAGAGTTAGGATCAAAATACATACCTTGTCTTCCTTTACTACCTCCACTTGTTGATCTACTTATAATTCTACTAGAAGCTCCAATTGCTGCACCATCCACAATTCTTCCTTCAATTCTCTTGCCTTATTTTTCTATAAGTCAAATAAATCAAAAAAATCCCAATAATCTTCCACCTCAAGCTTTCTCGTTGAGTTTATCAAATTATGTTGTAATATATGAAGTCTTATTTAAAGATGCTTTGGACATCTGACTGTAGAAGATAAAAAAAAAAATACGCAATAACAAGATCCTAACAACTCTAATAGAATCCTAAATAACTTTCATTAAATCTTAACAATATTAATCAAGCTTTGATCTAATCTTAAAGAAATTACAAGAAAAGAATAAATGAATTATATATTAATCATATAAAAAAATAATATATAAAAAAATAATTTTTAAAAATACTAAAAATAGAAATTTTAAAATCCTAATCAAATCTTGGTCAAATCTAAAGTCAAACCTTGATCAAATCCTATGTCAAATCCTATGGCAAATCCTGGTCAAATCCTAAGTCAAACCTTGGCCAAATCCTAAATCAAATCTTGATCAAATCCTAAGTCAAACCCTGATCAAATTCTAAATCAAACCTTGGTTAAATTCTAAATCAAATCCTCGTCAAATCCTAAATCAAACCTTGATTAAATCCTAAGTCAAATCCTACTCAAATCTTAAGTCAAATCCTAGTAAAATTCTAAATCAAACCCTGGTCAAATTCTAAGCCAAAATCTAAATCAAATCTTAATTTTAATCAAATCCTAATCAAATCCTAATAAATTCTAATCAAATATTAAATCCTAAATCTAAATCCTAATGAAATCCTAATCAAATCTTAATCAAATTCTAATCCGAATCAAATCCTAATTAAATCCTAATCAAATATTAAACTCTAAATCTAAAATCCAAATCCTAATCCTAATGAAATCCTAATGAAATCCTAATCAAATACTAAATCCTAAACCCAAACTTTAAATCCTAATCAAATCCTAACCAAGTCCTAAGCAATTCCTAAGATAATTTTAGAACCTCAATAACTACCAAATAAACTATTGATCTTGATTGAAAATTTATACACGCCTTAACAATTAAATTGACAACAAACACATCAAGTTTGAAAAAGATCAAACTTACGAAAAAGAAGAAAAATCTATAAATCTGCTCGGGTGTCAACTCGCCTACTTCTTCAATCTTCATGCCAATATTCTAGCCCCTAAACTTCTTGTTCTTACCATTCAATTGCTTTCAAATTTCATATTTGTATAGCAATCTAAGTCTTACATCCGAAGACACAAATTTCACTCAAATTCAATTGGCAAATTGCTCAAAATCTGCAAAATCCTAACTAACCCTCAAAACCAAATTTCCAAGACCTTAATCCACTTAGACCTCAATTACTTACAATTAAACTATTAGATTAAGCTCAAAATTGTAGCATAGATTGACAACAATAATACCAACCAATGTACAAAAATTTAATTGTAGATCTGCTATAAAATTTTTATAATTATCCAAAACATAAACCCTATTTTATTTCACAAAATCCAAAGTTGTCCAAAACAACCTTGACTTTGTAAAGTTCTTACAAAGTCAATTTTGATCCAAATCACTCCAAATCAAATTCTATACAAAGTTTATCAAGTCTGCTTTTTAATTCTACTCTTACCTATCAAAAAGCTCTTCTTTTACTACAGCCATACTATTTTGTGCCATGGGATTTGATTTCGACCTAGGTTCATAATCGGTCCTTTCCGAATATCAACTCTTAGAAATTTGTAGTAAATTTTTTTGAGACCTATTTTCAACTCCTTTTTAAAGATGTCTATATTATTTATTTTTCTAATCTACTTTTTTTTGCCTTATATATGGCCATACAAAGCAATTAAAAGTCACTTCTATAAAAGAAAATATTAACACCTTTCTGATTTTTTTTTTTTTTTTTTACCTCCTTCTCTATTATTTATTTTTCTAAGATAATTTTTTCAAATATTTTTATTTAAACTTTTCTATAATATAACCATTCCTTTCTTTTTTCACCTAATGGTCATATTATTATATGACATTGGATAATACATTATGACTATTACAACCTTCAAGATGACGAAATAGAGATGAAGACTCTCAAGAACAACATGTTCTTCCTCGAATTGATGGTGAAATATAATGTGTTTGGTATCACAACCTTGGAAGAGACTTTCAATGTTTGATGATACTTTTAGAGGTAGGAACTACTCTTGATGGAGTTCCAAATGTTTTCTTTGAAGGAAGCTATGAAGGCCTCAACAATGATCAAATAATAGAGTGGTCCTTTTGTCCTAGTATAGGATACTATTGATGGCTAAAAAGACCTATTAACTACCTTCGAAGGGAATAAAGATCAAAGTATGCAGCAAGCATAATTTGATGTATTCTAGACTTCTTCAACATGTAATCACCACTCCTTGTGGAACTTGTCCCTAGAAAGGACGGTAATATCATGGATATAAGATTTATTTCAATAATTATCTAATTAATAGAAGTAGATAAAATAAATTAATAATATCTTATAGAAAAGCTTCTTAAAAGCTTCATAGATGTAAAATCATCTTTATATCTATCTATAGGTGATTGGTAGATTAGAAACTTGGTCAACAAGCTAGCCATGTGTCGCACATGTTGGTAGCTTATGGAACAAGCTAATCACATGTCGCACATATTGGTAGCTTGTAGAACAGGCTTATCATGTGTCGCACATGTTGGTAGCTTATGGAACAAGCTAACCTCGTGTCGCACATGTTGGTAGCTTGTAGAACAAGCTTACCATGTATTGCACATGTTGGTAGCTTGTAAAACAAGCTAAGTATGCAACGCACATGTAAGAAACTTGTCTTGCAAGTTTGACATGTGTCTTACAAATTAGATACGTGTAGAAGGTCCTATAGAATGCCGCCACATAACTCTTAGATAGATAGTATTTATGGAGACAAGAGTGAAGCCTTCTTCACTTTTATCAACTCCTTTCTTGCTTCTAGTGTAGTTCAAGAATCTCATATATTTTCTAATCTTTGGCAATAGCCATTCCAGTTTCTTCTTGAATATACATACTTATTTATTTTTATTTTATTATTTTCTTTTAATATAGTTTTTACTAACTTATTCATCTATTTTAATTGGTGTCCTTGATAGTTGTTGATCATATTGGGCATATTCTTCTTTTGATGAAAAATAAGAATATCTAAATAAGATATTAAATAAGCCTTGTTATTGTTGTTTGCAATAATATGTATTGCTAATTATAAATTGTAACATAGACATGCTCTAATAGGCTTAGAAATGATTTAAGATATATATTGATATAAAATACATAATGTTCTTATAATCAATATAAATTATGATTGATTTAGAAGTGCCTTCTAAATAATGATATTATTCTTGAAATAAATATATGATAGCAAGAAGTTTTGTTAATTGTAGATCTTATAATTAATTTTGGTTGTTAAGAATTTTTTTGAATAAAAAGTAATAAAGTGAAGTCTATCAATTATATCTATTTTTTTTAAAAATATATCCAATATAAAGTAAGATGTATTTATTTTTAAAAATAATGGCTCAAAAAATTTAGATAGGATAAATTAAGAAATAAGATAAAAATTATTTTTAAACCTTCAAATATTGCTTTTGAATCTATTTTCATCTCAATTTATCTTTGCAAGTTAATTTTGTAAATAAAGCAATAATTTGAGAGATTTTTTTAATAAATATCGAATTATAATTTTAAAATTTTAAAACAAATTAAACATTACATATAGTTTTTTGATTTTTCAAATCTATAATAATTTTTACCTTCTAAGAATCTATTTATTAATTGTCATTTGAAATGATATATCTCAAAAAATCCACTTATATTATGTGAAATATGTAATTTTTTATTTTTGTATATAGTCTTATATTTCTAAATTTTTATAATATTATATAAATATATTATTTATATTATTTATATTTTTAGAATAATTAAGAATATTTTTTAAATAAAATAAAATATTATCTAAGAATTTATAAAATATACCATTCATCAAATGCTAGAAGATAGTTGGAGCATTTGTAAGTTTAAAAGGGATGACATTATATTCAAAATAGCTATACTTAAATTTGAAATGCAAACTTCTATTTATCTCTCTTTGTAATAAGTATTAGATTGTAAGCTTCTTGTAGATCTATTTTAATATAGATCTTAGCTTCACTTGATTGTTGAAGAAACTACAACATTAAAAGCAAAGAATAAAAATTCTTAATAGTTGGTTTTTTGAATCTATAATAATATACATATATTTAAAAGGATCCATCTTTTTTCTTCAAGAAGAAGATTGGTATATTTATAAATTTTTTTTGAAAGTCATATAAAATTATTTGTAATATTTTAGAAATATATTCCTTCAAGATAACAATCTTGTTTTATAACAAGTTGTAAATTGGTCCAAATAGTAGTTGAATTATTTCTTGAAGGTTAATTGCAAAATATATTAACTTTTTTCTTTCAAATATATCTTAAAATTTTTTATATTGCTTTTAAACTACAACCTCCACTTAAACAAATACTTGATATTGTATAAATGACAAATAGACCTTCTTTTTTTGTAGCTTGTATAAATGCCATAGCTCTAAAAAAATAGAATTTTGACTTTTTTAGATATAAGATATAATTTTATTTTTAATATTTTTTAAATAAATCAAAAAAATTCAAAATTATGAGATATCTAATCTATCTATGGATTATATTTTTTCAATTCCATTAATCCTAAAGTAATAAGATTAAATAGAGATTTTATAATATTAAATAATAATAAATTTTTATGAATTTTTATAATTATTTCTATTAATATAATTTTATAAGTAATATCTCTTAATAGTAAAATTTATCTATTTATGACTTTTATATATATATATATATATATATATATATATATGTACATATTTGATTATTTGTACTAATAATATCTTATGATACTTAACAAATTTTCCATCAAGAAAATAAGTAAGAGTACAAAAATATAATAAGACAAAGATAAAAACTATAGATTTTTTATATCCTAAACAAACTTGTATTAAAAACAAGTGAAAGATTTAGAAGATAATTCAAGGCCTTCATAAGATGATGTTGTTTAAAGATCAAACTACTTAGTGTTGTATTGTAATACAAATATTAGATGAAAAAGTGAGTAAAGTCCATAATATATATAGAAAGAAGTTAATTAAAGGTTTATAGATATATATTTAAAAAATTTATAACTAATAGACTGAACATAGCTACAAATTTAATATTTTCTACTTCCCTTTTTAGGATATTTTTTGAAATTATTTAAGATTTATTAGAATTTTTTAGGATTTTTTAAGGATTTATTTAGGATTTTTTAAAGATTTCTTTAGAAATTTGGATTTGATAGGATTTAGAATCTAAGATTAATATGGTTTAGAATTGTTTACATTTAATATTCTAGGAGGACTAAAATTATAAAGAAGGATGTTTTTAAGCACTTTAATATTTTTAGATAATAAAAAAATTATAGGCTTTAGATAATTTTCTTTTACAAGTATATATCCAATATATTTTCAAATTATACTTCACATAATATAACAATGGTCTCTGATATTGCTAAACAAACTTATTTTGTGATGTATTGTCTTCTTTTAAAATTTTATTTCTTGATTTGTGGTTTTGCTTCTTTTTGAGATAATATTAAGTAGTATATTTTGGTTCTCCATAATATAAGCACAATCCTTTTTGTTAGGATTTAATTTTTTCTTATATTGTGAAGGATTTAAAATATTTAGTATTAATTTATATATCTTTTATAATTGATTGTATATCTTCATTAGTAGAATTATTTGTAGCTAAAGTATAAAAGTATTGAGGTGCCATTATATAAATTTTTGATAAGAATTTAAAAAATCAATTGTTATAATTGACAATAAAATAAATTATTAAAAAATTTAATATTTGAATATTAAAAAATTTATACAATAATTTTTTCACATCATATTGTGATCCATAAAAAAATTAATTAATAAGTGTAGTATTGTTCTACTTGACATCAATTGCTAGTTGTTAAAAATTTGATGCATATATTGATACATATAAATTTCTTTGTTGTAATATTAAAGAGGTGAAATTTCCAAGCCCTTAGTTGTATCCAAGTAGTGCATTTTGGTATTAAGGGGGGAATAAATGTACCAATAGTTATTGAATCTTTTAAATTTTTTTAAGTAGGTGTTATTAGTATAAAATCTATAGTATAGAAGAGATGTTGAGGATCACTCTTTATTTGCTTTTAATCATAGTCTTTTGTAGTACAAGATAGAATTTCAGCTTGCTAGATTCCAATTAAATGCCACAAGTAGAGTGTGCATTATATTGATCTTATTGTAGAAGTTTATTTGAAGAATAGCATGCATTGGATTAATGGTGTTTGCAACAACTTTTCGACATACTTCCATTGGATTAGAATAAAGTCTTTAAATTCTATTAATATTATAAATAAATTTAGTAGTTTATAAAATTTAGAAAATAAATAGATTGTTGTATAAGAGAAATTGCTTTTAGAATGGATTACTGATTTTATAGAAGAAATTAAGAGCTATTGAGGCCTTGGTGTTTTTAATTCTTTAAAATATATCAATTTTAGGTATTATAGCTTATATTAAAGAAATACTTGTATATAATATATGAAAAATTATAATACACACACACATACATATACATGTACACACACATACATACACATATACATACACATGCACATACATACACATACATATACACACACACACACACACATATATATATATATATATATATATATATAGGTTATAAAATTGACTATTCTAAAAGATAATTTCTATAAGATAATTGACTATTCTTAAAGATCAATGGCAATTCAAAATCAAAGATTTAAATTAAGTATATTTTAAAAATCTTTCTTGAAAGTACTTCTAGTTATTTAACTGTGCTATTATTAATAACCTTGAATTTATTTGAGATTTTTTAAAATTTAACTAAATTGGAATATCTACATAGGTCTATAAGAAATTTAAGGCAAAGTAATAAAGGTTTATAATCCACTCTTGCATAAATTAAATATAAGAAGAAGTTTTGTAGGAATTGATTAATTGTTAATTTTTAGCAATTTCTAAAGAAACAATAATTTTTTTTTAAAAATAACAAAAATAATAAAAATAACAAAAAATATTAATTAAAAAAATTATATAAAATTGAGTGCCAAGACTCTTATATTGATTGTAAGAGACCAAATTTTGCAAGAGAAGAATAAAGTTATAATTTTAAAAAAATTAAAGATTACTGTAGAACAAAATAAATATTATTTTTATCTTTCAATATAACTTCAACTACATAAGTGGTGCACCTCAACTTAGTTAAATTTCTTTATTTTTATTAATTTTTAATTTCTTAATTTTTTTTCTAGTATATATAATTTTTACTTTTTTATATAAAAAGTACATAAAAAGATGCTTGTTAAAAAAATATTTTTTTAATTTTAATATATAAGAAGATGCAAGTTGGATGTATCTATATATATATATATATATATATATATATGTATATATCAGTTCTTAATAATAATTTTAATAATTTTTGAGAATTTAGTTTATTATTATAGAAGATAGAAGTTAGTTGTAAGTATAATACTCTAATTACATTACATTGCCAAAGTGCCATACATAGAATTTTAAAAAAAATAGTTGTAAAAAGAGGCATTTGAAACCTTATACATTACATATTGTATATGATTTTATTGATTTTTCTTCTAATTAAGTTTATATATAAAAGTAACAAATTATGTCTAAAATCACAATATACCTCAATTATGCTAATTGTATCAATTTTTTTTTTTTGTAAAAGTAATAAGAGTATATTAGAATAACATCTTAGAATGTTGTTGTACTTAGATCACGTATTATTACTACCAAATAGGTGGGACAAAGTACAAAAGAATAAAAATCTTCTATACTATTTAACAAGAATGTCTTGACTAAATCTTTACTAATTTTATTATATAATTAAATACTAATAAATCAATAAATCACTATAGTAGTAATAAACATGATTGTATCATATTCACTATAATTATAGATATATATATATATATATATATATATATATAATTTATTAATTTATTAATTTTTTATAGAATATATAAATAATTATATATTTATAACTTATTTTTAAAAATATTTAATATTATATTTATATTCTATTGTCTAAAAATAAATATTTTAATATATTATAAAACTTAAATTTAAATTTTTCAAATTAATAAACTATAATAGATTTTTTTAAATAAAATTTTATAAAATTTTATCTATTATAAGATTTATTATAATATTTTTTTACATCTATTTTTTCTTCTAATATTCTTCATTAGAAAATTTTATAAAAAAAGATGTATTTAGTGATAAATAATAATAATTATAATATTAAAGAATAAATCAACATATATATATATATATATATATATATATATATACATATTTCTAATAAATATATTTATTGAAAAGATAATTTTTATATTTATCTCACATATTGTAGAAAAAATTATTAGTAGTAACTAACAACTAGGCTACTTCCTATAGACCACATATTTTATAATTTACCTAATTACTAGCATGGCAATATTAAAATTTCTATATTGATAAGATATTATCTATCTACATGTAAAATAATATACCTTTTAAGCTTGTACTTTGATGGACAGACATTATTCATCTACTAAGAATGCTTTTTGTATGCAATGTCTACTTGCTACTTTTGCCTACATTCAATTAGCTAGTCTAATCTCTTATTTGATTGTTTACAACAAAAACTAGGATTAAAATGATCAAATAGATAATAGTTAATTAGTTAATTTTTTAAAGTTTAAATATGCTAAAAAATTAAGAAATTAATCATAAAATTTTATTACTAACATCTATAAATAAATTTTTTAAAAAATAATAAAAATATCTACTCTAAAATATTATTTTAAAAAATAAAAAGCTATTTTTAGATTTATATAATATTTTAAAGAAAATAATTTTTATTTTTTTATAAAAAAACTAGAATATAAGAATATATATATATATATATATATATAGGATCTTAATTTCATCTTAAAGTTTTATTGGTAGTGATCCTTTTTTATCTATGAAAATGGTTTATTTATATGTCTATGTATGATTTAATTTTTAATCAAATTAATATAAAAAATAGACTATATTTCAATAGTTATTATAATTTTTTTATAATAAGTATATATATATACACACACACACACACACACACATACACATATAATTAATGCATATAAAATGTAAATATTTCTTACATAATTTTTAGCATTATCATTATTTTCTTAGTTCAATAAATAAATTTTCTTTATTTTTGAGATAATACATTGTTTTTTTAAATAATATTTTTATTTAAAAAAAAATATTATAATTTTAATCAAGTATAATATAATTAAATATTAAAAAAATTAAAGAACTAAAATTCTATATATATATATATATATATATATATATATATAAATATAAAATAGTATTTTTTGTGTAACTATAGAGGATATTTTATATAAAATTATGAATTTTAAATATATATTATTAAAATTTAAATAGAATAATTAATATATAAAGTTTTAAAATTAATGTAAGTTTTATTTTAAAATTCAATAGATACATTATAAAACTCTATATTATTAATATAATAACCTAATTAGAAAAAATCAATACAAAATTATTTAAAATAATAATAAATTATATGATAAAATAAAATTAAGATCATATTTTTTTATTATTTTAACATATATTTTTTAAATTTAAGAACATATAGATTTACAAGCAGTTTAAATATTATGTCAATAAAATGCATATTTTAACAAGTTTTCTTAAATCATTAATAGTTGATTTTTAAAATTATATTTAAAGAAATTGATCAAATAATTTTTTTAATTTTTAATTCTTATGGATTGCTCTGAATTCTTTCCAAAAGTATAGTTAATTGATTAATTTATATTTTTCTTTATTTTTATTTTTATATACTTAATCAAGTTTTTTTGTAATTAGAAAAAAATCCAAAATATTTTGTATTCAAATTTATTATAAATTCTTTTGATATCTGTTTAATTATAATTTTTTCTTTTGCTAATTCACTTTGTGTCTTATTTTTACAATCTTCAAAATTTCCAATGTTGTTTTAGATTGTATATATTATATTGACTTCTTATCTCAAATGTGTAGTATTATAGTATGTTTTATAATACTTTGCTGCAACATTTTTATAAAAATCAAACAAAAAACTAAATAAAATTAGAATTCGGTATTTGTAAAAATTTTTTACATGATATGTTTACAAAAAGAACACTCATAAAATATAAAAGGATTTAGAACTACACACTAAGATTTCAAATCTTTAAAAGTTTGAAATTTTGAACTCCAAAGTTTATCCATAGAAGCTAGATATGAATTACCTTCTTTGCAAATACATCAAATTTCTTAAAGACTTCGTTGCACAATTTTTGTTATCTTCTTATTAGAAATAAAATTTTTATACTCTGGATTCTTTATTTTCATGTAATAATTAATAATTGAAGTTTTCAAATGCCAAAAAAATCAATTTTCTTTCTTTTACATTAATAATACAAATCATAGTCTTGCAAATTTGCTTAACTAGCAAATTCATCTTTTAGAATTCTTATCATTGTCAAGTAATTATTGTATCCAATTTCTAAATTTGATGCATTTAATATAGGCATTTGTATTAGTATTAGTATTCTATGTTATTACGTTACTTACATAAGTTGAGTTGTCCTACGTCGACATAGATCAAGCACACTCCATTTGAATACTTGCTGGTTATGTTTGTTTTGTATAGTGGAATGCATGATAATTTTGATCTACTATTTTGGTTAACACTACACTCCACACAGAGAACAAAATTGACGATTGCAAAAAAGAGTAAGTTGAACTTGTCTAAGAACACAACATCAAAAGGCTCTGCAAAGCACCACTTAAGAATGAACAGCTCCCCAAGCTTAAAGGAAAAAAAGAGGTGCATCAAAACAAAGAGCTGCAGTTATCATTAGGCACGTCTTACAACCATGCATAGACCAGCGCTCGGCCCGAACCCAACCTCGATCCAAGAAATAAATAAATAAATATGACAAGACATTGCTAAGCTCTGCAGTTGGATCTCGCAGCCAGGTACAAGAGTTGCGCTGTGCAGCGAGGTTATATCCCAGTTGCAGATCCGGAAATATGTGCTCACTGCAACAGAAGACTCTTAAGTTTTGCGTAACTCAGTATTTTCTCATTCCTATCCATTTTTCTCTTTGCGATTCTACTTGTTTTGAGAACAGTACAATGTGCTCAGAGATATCTGTGACTGATTCTATATGCCCCCAATTTGTCTTCCTCGCCGTAACACTCACTCCCATCGCTATCTCTAATCTGCTCACCAGTCTCTTTGTCGCTGTGTCACATATCCATCGCCGACAACCTGGGTTGAACACCTCATACATCACCTAAGTGAACCTCATAGACAAACTTCAGATTCAATAAACGTCTGATCCAAATCAGCGTTACAAGTGACCTTACTACAATTCTTTACCTGCATGATGAAACCACCCTCGTCTTAAATCCGTGCTATCAATGTATTATCTTGTACTCGTAATAAGTATCAGTTTTCGAATTTTCACACCGTTGGGATCAAACAACGGAAGTGTTGGTATTGTGATGAAATACCAGGAGTCAATAGTGAAGTCCATGCAGGAGTGGCTGACCTTGAAGCCTCTATTGTTTTACAACTTCTACTCAGACCCAGCTGACTCTTTTCTCACTGATATGCACAATTGCAGTGTTCGTGCAATTTGTGGCTTTGTGCAGATTGAGCAAATGATTGACAGCAGCTACATTGCTGATCGGAAACCTATGATTCAGACACAATCTCATATCCTTTCTGTTAGAATTGTGTGAGAAGAAGTTTATGTGTTATATTGTGTATTCATAATATTCTTGCTTACATATTTATAGTGTATTATCTAGGGTCTCAACATTTCCTTCCAACAGTCACAACTTTAGATTAATTAGTATACTATTCAATAATTTTACAGTATGTCTAACACTCCCACTAGTATATTAATTTAATTTTCATATGTTTGGTTGAAAGTTATAACATAGTCATCCAAAACAGTCTTCTTTGTCTCTTGACTAGGGTTTGGTGTTCTGTTCATCTTTTTGAGGTTGTGCTATGCTGTTGTCCAGTTACTTCTCTTTACTGCATTATATGTGTATTGTCTTGTGAAAGTAGCCAAGTCAGTTGTTCCTTGAGAGGTCTTTGGCATATTATATTTTTGTAGAAGATAATGTAGATAATGTCTCCCACTCAAAGAAGTCTCAAGGTATGGAAAGCTCCCACATGAGAAGAACAAAGTGAGAGGCGTGGAGACCATAAGGGCTTCAATAGTGGTACTTGGTGGAGGAGTAGTGTAGAATGGGTAGGAATTTTAGGATTTACAATACATAGTTTGTAGCATTAAGAATAGGCAAGAAGCCGATGAATGGCCAGTTTAGAAGGTAGAATGGATGAGGAAGTTAGAAAAAGTAGTTATCATCGATTGTGTAGCAATTAACATAGATTGGGATAAGTATAAATTGATTTGGTATGGAGGAGTCGGGGCCAGACTATAATAGTCTTGAGCCGGGATAAGCTTCGTGCTATCTCTCTCTTTTTGTTTGTTAGGTTGTAGTGGAGGATCTGGATTCTATTCTAAAAGATTATACCATTCCGTGGGACAATTTCGCCAATCCGTGGGACAATTTCCTAATTGGGAGGCATTGAAAAATATATTTTTGACTCATTTTCGGCTAATACAATTTAAAGAACATCTTAGAGAAAGATTAATGAACAATAAAAAGGTGCCGGGAGAAGCAATGCAGTCATATTATGGCCGAGTAGAAGATATCCTTCGTAAATGGCCAAATAACCAAATGCCAGATTTGTTTGTTATGTCTATATTGGTTAATGGATTATATCCACCTGAATTAAAGATGTTTGTAAATGAGGCCCAACCTGTGACTGCGGTTGCCTCACTTGATCGAGCTAAGATATAGGAAGAATGTCATTATGACCAATTCTTAACCACAAGAGCCACAATGATTTGATCTCAAGGAGGGTATCAAATACCAACCTGGAAGGAAATAGTCGAAAGTTATCCAAGGACAATTGATTACCGTGCAAATCTTAGTATTAATCTACAAGGGATAGTGAATGTTGTTCCATTGTAGGCTGTACCACCAACAAATGTAGTTCCATATTCTCCATACCCCCACATCAAAAACCAATATCTATGAAAGAGTTATCTAATGAACTAGTATCAAAGGATCCAAATGAGACTTTATTGTTAACTTTGACAAAGAAGGTGGACAAGTTGAATGTTAATCTGGCAAAGGATAAGGAAAAGAGGCATAAAGCAACTAATATGCGTTCTAATATTTGTTGCAATAATTGTAAGGAACAAGGCCATTTAGTAACGGAGTGCCCTTCACCACCCCAAATGATTGTGCAATGTACTTTTTGTAGAGATAAGCATATAACCACCAATTGCTAGAATTTAAGAAGACAATAATAGTTAGGAAATCAGACCATGATTCAATCAACTTCGTGGGATATTAATTAAGTTCAGATAGAAAATAAGTTTGGTTGGAACAGGAACCGTCCTATTAAACAAAATAGAAATTTCTATAATTTTTAAAATTTTGAGTATAATCAAGAAAGTGATCCCAATTTTCAAGGCTTTGTGCAAAATCAGCAAAGACAATCCCAATATCCACCTATTCAGAATCCAATTTCAGATCCTACAATACCAACTGGTCGGCCGGGATCCTTTATCCATCAAATCTGGAACAAGCCTAGCTGGTATATACCAGTCGAGACACCCTATATTCCAGATAGAGGAGAAAGAAGACTACTTTAATGCTATCGATGTAGGTAGCTAGGACATTATACTAGTGAATGTCCCAATCTTAGAGCCAATGATGATTATGCTCTAGTATGTGGAAATTGTAAGCAATCTGGACAAACTTACCAGCAGTGCAATGCTCTATTTAATGTTAATAACCGAGATCAGCGTATCTAGTTGCAAAGTAAGATGGAAGACAATAATCGAGTTCCACAAGATTCTCCGATAAATCGGATGGAATGCGTCTATGCATTACTTATTCGGGCCCAGCAAAAAGAAAAAGATTCAATTCAAAAATTGGAAGTATTAGTTGCGGCAGACCAATGTAATTCATTGAATGGTATTCCAAATCTAACACCAGTATTGAACGTATTACCAACAATTGGATCAATTTCATCTGTGCAACTTGAGGATGTCCTTAGCCTCGAGAAATTGGTTCAATCAAAACCAGTACCAATATCTACAAAGTTTCGGGAGCCACCTTATCCATTAAAAGATCTTCTCATGGACAAGAATTACGACAAAGTCCATTCAGCACTTCTAGTTCCAAACTCCGTAAGAAAATTATCTCAAGGGATCAAATTAAAATCCATGAAAAAAAACAAGGCCTTGAAAATCATTGCCAATATGAAACCATATGATATTATAAAAGATTTGGATGAAATTAAATCTTTTATTATAATGAAGCAATTGTTAGCAATTGTTAATAAATTTCACCCATATATAAGGAATATAATTCGAGCTTCAATTCAAAAGTATTTAAAAACACTCCTCTTAGTAAAATCAACCTTACATATATCCCAATTACCTCATTTCCTTTATAATTAAGCAATTTTTATTTTTATTTATAAGTCCTAATCCTAATTAGTGAGCTTCAACAAGCTATAATTTTTAATCGAACTATCCACATAATGTGAAATTTTGCACACACATGTTGGTATAAGCCTTTTACATGCTCAAAAAAATTTAGTCCAATCCAACTTACAGATTGCAAGAAAACGCCCAAAAAGCACACTGATGACGCTTGGCCGCCAACTTGAAGATTGATGCAAAAATTCCAATGGTGATTTCTCCTACTTTCACTATTAACTTTAGCTCAAACTTGGTGTGTAGCTCAATCTAAAAGTCTTCTATCAGCATATCAAAAATTACGTTGATCCAATTAGTGGATCTTTAGTTATCACAGAAACCCTATCTAATCCTAAACTTCCAACTTTCGACAACCTTTTGTATCAAAACTCAAATATCTCCTGATTGCATTTCTAGATTAACACAAATTTTTGTATACACTTAGCACATCTAACAATCTAGATAATATCAAATTTTGAACAAATCACTCAACAATGTAAGCCATCATTGTCTTATATAAAAATCCAAATCACCAATATAAACCTTGACTTTGAATAGCAATTGCTAAGTCCTCCAAAACCCTATGGTCGCAAGCTAAATGCTCTTGAAACTCCTTTCAAGCTAGCTATCCAATCCTAATTGCCAATCTTTGAATGTCCTCTTTCCTTGCCTTTGGCGGTCGTTTTTGTCCCTAGAGGTCCGATTTTGACTGTGTCTCATATCCGGTCTTTCCTTGGATATCAATTCAACTAAATTTAAGGATTTCTAAGTTAAATCCTATTTTCAACTTACTCCTAATACCAACCATAATAACTATTTTGCTTTTCTATCCTATTCTAATTAACTTATGGCTTTTCAAAATCAGTAAAAGAGTTTGTATAGCCTAGAAGAAAACTTTAACAGCTAACTTTTATTTGTTAGCTATTAAAACAAGAAAATAATCTAAGAGGCTTCCATAATCCTTTTTTTAAGCATCTTAAGTTCCTATTGAACTAAGATAATCAAGTATTAAATATAAATTGCTCTTATCTATACCTTTTACTATATAAACGTACAGCAATACAACATCCACCCCCTCTGAATCTGCACATCCTTCGATATGCGCCAATGAAGCATATGTCATAGTTGACATCATACCATCTCTTCATTTTCTGCACCAAGTTCTTCTTCATCATCCATTTCAATATAATTGTCTTCTTCAAAGTCATTGATGTCTTCAGTATGATCTTCCACGTTTATTTCTCCATCTCGTCTTTTGAAAATTTTTACTCACTTCCCGGCAATAGGTATCTTCAATCTTGTACTGTCCAATTCCTTCAATAAATTTGACATTCTAATCCTTTTAAATTCTAATAATATTTGATCTAACCATTCAATTAAGCTACAATTTAGAATAGGCATTCAATACAATTATATTCACATATCCATAAGTTTTTATTTCTAGATCACCTACAAAATTCACAAATTTTTTGTCAATGTGAATCTATTTTATTTCTCAACAACTAGACCCTCTCAAATAGAACCTTAACTTGGCATAACTTTTGCAAAGTCATTACAAACTTAAAAATCTTAAAACCAATGTTCAAAAAAATCCTATCAAGTTTGCTTTCTAATCCTATTCTTTGATCAACAAAAGAACCTTCTATTTGCTATATGCACATGATTTTGTGCCTTAGGATTTGATTTCAACCTTAGTTTACAACTAGTTGTCAAAGACACAAACTAAAATAGATGCATAAGTTAGTAAAAACTATGTCGAAGGAAAATAACAAGATAGAAATAAAGAAGTATGTACATTTAAGAAGAAACTGGAATGGCTATTGTCAAAGATTAGAAAATACATGAGACTCTTGAATTAGATTAGAAACAAGAAAGGAATTGACAAGAGTGAAGAAGGCTTCATTCTTATTTCTATAAATACTATCTATCTAAGAATTATGTAACAGCATTCTATAAGACCTCCTATACGTGTCTAATTTATAAGACACATGTCAAATTTGTAAGACAAGTTTCCTATATGTGCGCCATGTATTTAATTTGTTCTACAAGCTATCAATATGTTCAATACATGGCTAGCTTGTTGACCAAGTTTCTAACCTATCAATCACCTATAGACATATATAAATGTGATTCCGCGTCTATAAAGCTTCTAAAAAGCTTCTCTATAAGATATTATCAAATTAACTTATTTTATCTACTTCTATTAACTAGATAATTACTGGAATAAATCTTATGTCCGTGACATTATTCCCCTTTTTAGAGATGAGTTCTACGAGGAGCAGTGATTACATGTTGAGAAGTCCAGAATACATCAAATTGTGCTTACTACATACTCTGATCTTTATTCCTTTTGAAGATAGTTGATAGGTCCTTCGAGCCATCAATAGTATTCCATACCAAAGCGAGAGGACCATCCTATTATTTGATCATTGTTCAAGCCTTCATAACTTCTTTCAAAGAAAATATTTGGAACACCATCATGAGTAGTTCCTACTTCTAAAAGTATCATCAAACATTGAGAGTCTCTTCTAAGGTTGTGATACCAAATACATTATATTTTGCCATCAATCCAAAGAAGAACATATCATTCTTGAGGGTCTTTATTTCTATTCCGTTGTCTTGAAGGTTGTGATAATCATAATGTCTTATTTAGTAAGTCAGCAAATAATGATTCTTGAGCAAAATTTGCTAGTTGTTGATCCTCCATCTCTTTAGTACGAACAAATTTAAGGAAATAGCAAACAATGATACAAGATAGAATGAAAGCTCTATAGAACTTGCTTTGCTTTATAGCAAAGATTTTCTTGATTCTTTATCTTGATTTTGACAGATGTTATCAATGAAATGTATTGACTTTTATTCATGCGGTTATTAGATTTTTGGATAGCTCCTATGTATATTCACTAATATCATATCCGTGCCAATGTACAAGATATTCCAGTCAATTTTGGCGCTGCCTTGAGTCTAAAATCTCTTCTATCTCGAATTCTTCATTCATATCCATTTCTATAGAAGGCGATGGCATTTGTCTTCTTTTTTGTATATCCACTATCTTGTATGGCTCGAGTAGTGATACATATAATATAAGATGGATCTTCATAGATTTTGATAGGCATAATCGATGAGCGATTGGATTGATTTGTCCATAAATAAAAAAAGATCCAAGCCTATAATAATCTAGCTTGTTGCAAAGGCGAATAGTCTTGATATTATAATAAAGTAACTATATCTTATTGCCTATATAGAATCAAGGTTGTTCTTTGCGATAGACATTTGTATTGATTTTTTGTCGTTCTTGAGCTTTCTTTAATTATACCTTCATTGTTGCATATAGCTCTGACAACCGATTTGCCAAATCTTCTGTCGCAAGATTACCAGCTTTTGAAAAGTCAAAAATATCAAGTTGTGAATGATAACCATAATTTGCAAAGAATGGAGTTTGTTGAATAGACAAATGTATCAAATTATTATAAAAAAACTCTGTTAATGGTAAAAGAGTTGTCCAAACATCTTGATGATAATTGATAGTACATCTCAAATATTGCTCCAAAACTTGATTTACTTGTTCTGTTTGTCTATCAATTTGAAGGTGGAAAGCTGAAGATAGTTTTATGTCCAACTTCAATATTTTGAAAAAGGTCCTCTAAAATCTTGATACAAATTGTGTTCCTCTATCTGATATAATATCTCTTAGTAATCCATGATAGTGATAGATATTATCAAGGAAGAGTTTAGCAGTTTTTTCACCTGTAATAAATTTTGTACATGATACAAAATGTACCATCTTGGTAAAATAATCTACAATCACAAATAAAAAATCATATGAACTTGATTTTGGAAGATCCGTGATAAAATCCATAGAAACAGAAGACCAAGATTGATCTGGTACAAGTAATGATTAGAGAAGTCTATAAGGTTGATGACAAGGAGTTTTTGATCTTGAAAAAATGTTACATAAGTGTACAAACTCTTTAGTAGCCGTTCACATTTGAGGCCACCAAAAATCTCATGATATTAGCTCCAAAGTCTTATTATATCCAAAATGTCCTACCGCAGGGAGGTTGTGACGAGCTTCCAAAGCACATAGTCATGTTGTGCCTTTTGGAATATATAGACAGCCTTCAAAATAGAGTAGATCATTCTTGAACTCAAACTTGGAAGTATTATGAGACTTAGATGAATTATTCTTAATCTCATAGACAAGAGGGTCTGAAAGATATATTTGACTAGATTTGTTTAATAAAAGTTGAATCAACAATCAATGTTGATTTCATTGCTCAAAGATGAAATTGCTTTGGCTTCAAGAGGATCATTTTTTGTTAATCAAAAGCCAAATCTTATTCTTTTGGTACAAGATAAGAATATCTAGAAAGAGCATCGGATAGACCTTGTTGTTTTTTTAGCTGATAGGTGATAATAAACTCAAATCTTAACAAAGATATACTCCAATGAGCCTAACGACAATTCAACATAGGTATTGACATAAAATACTTGAAACTCTTATAATCCATATATATGGTGATTGGACTAGAAGCACCTTCCAAATAGTGATGCCATTTTTGAAAAGAATCCATAATTGCAAGAAGTTCTTTATGATGGATTTCATAGTTAATTTTTGCTATTGAAAATTTTTTGGTATAAAAAGCTACTGGGTGGAGTTTGTCATCTGCTCCTATTTGTGACAATATTGCCCCTAAAGCAAAGTCTGATGCATCTATTTCCATAAAAAATGCCTTGAAAAAGTCGACACAATATAAGATTGATATAAAAATAAAAGCTATCTTCAATGCCTCAAATGATATTTTTGTTTCTTTGTTCCACTCGAGTTTGTCTTTACAAGTTAAGCATGTAAGTGGAGCTACAACTTGTGAAAAGTTTTTAATAAAGATTCAATAATAATTGGCAAATCTCAAAAAGCATTGCACATCTCGTACTGTTTTTGAAATCTTCCAATCTATGATTATCTGGACTTTCTTCGGATCTATTTTGAGACCATCATTTGAAATGATGTATCCTAAGAAGTCAACTTGAGTAGTGTGAAATATACACTTTTCCATCTTGGCATATAATCCTACATTTTTAAGTTTTTGTAATATATGACAAATATGAAGTTTATATTCTTCTGTGTTTTTAGAGTAGATCCGAATGTTGTCTACATAATAGACAACAAAATCATCAAGAAACTCATAAAATATGTCATTCATAAGATGTTGAAAAGTAGTTGGTGTATTTGTAAGTCCAAAAGGCATAACATTATATTCAAAATATCTATATCTTGTTCAAAATGCAGTCTTCCATTCATCACCTTTTTTAATGTGCACTAAGTTGTATGTTCCTCTTAGATCTATTTTTGTATAGATCTTAGCTTGGTTTAGTTGATTAAGAGGTCTAGATATCAGAGGCAAAGGATATCTATTCTTGATGGTAATCTTATTGAATCCTTGATAATCTACACATATCCGTAATGACCCATCTTTCTTCTTTACAAATAAGATAGGAGCTCATGTTAGAGATTTTGAATGACATATGAAATTCTTGGCCAAGTTCTCATGAATGTATTTCTTGAATTCAGCCAATTCATTCTAGGATAGACTATAGATCAATCCAAATAAAGGTTGAGTTTTCTCTTTGATATCAATTGAACAATCATATGGACGATGTTTTACAAGAATGTTTGCATTCTTCTTCTCAAAAACATCTTGATAATCTTGATATTGGCTTGGAATGCTACTTAAAGTCCTTCTACCATCAAAAATGAGTGTAGCATAAATAACAAAAGATGATCTTTCTTTTGCTTCATTTATAAATGCTTTTGCGCCTATAAATATGGATTTTATTATACTAGACATATGATTTGATACTTAATTTATGGGACTCTTATTAATACTTTGAAAAAAGTCAAGTCTACAAGAAATCCAATCTATTTAAGTATTATATTTTTTTAACCATAATAAATCTAAAATGATTGGATTAGACGGAGATTTAATTATATTAAAGATTACACAACTATTATGACCATGTATTGTTATATTTATAGGAAAGATTTCTTGAGTAACATTTTCAAAAGATAATAAGTGACCATCTATGACTTCTATATGTACGGGTTTAGTTTTTTGTACTAAAGTTATTCTACGACTTTTAATAAATTATTTATTTAAAAAACACACTAAGGCTCCTGAATCTAAAAAGGCAGAGGCTTTGTGATTTTTAGGTCCCAAATAGACATCTATTACAAAACAAAGAGAGAATTTTTGAAGAGAGGATAAAACCTTTACTTGGAATTATACATGATTCCAACTACACGGTTCCTATTGTAGTTGAATAAATTCATTTTTTGACATATTGTCTTCTTAGACAGTCTAACTTCTCATCTTGTGGTTGTATTATTTCTTTAGACAATGCTAAGCAGTGTGCTTAGGTTCTTTATAATATAAATACAATCCTTCTTGACGACAATGAGTCTTTTCTTGTTTAATAAGAGGTTTACAATGTACCACATTAATGTGCATGTCTTCTACTTCAGAATGTATGTATTGAAAAGACATTGATGTTGCCATTGTATTATAATAATGTTAGGGCTTTCTTATGCGGTTCTCCGATCAAAATTCAAAAAAATCGATTATCACACTTTACAACAAAATCAATTGCCTGACTCAATGTTTGAAGATCGTGTACTTGATTGATGAATCCTTGAAACTTAGATCTGGTGCCATCAAACTTCTTTGGCAAATTAATTTTTGATTCTTTGATGTTTGATTGGTGTTCAATCGTAGGTGAAGTGGTATGGCTTAAAGTAGCTCGAATCATCTCTATATCTTGTCAAGGACAAGACCTCGATGAAAGCAAATAAATATATGAAACTTCTATTAAGAAGAATAATAAAATAGAAGTAAAGAAGTATGTACATTAAAAGAAATTAGAATGGCTATTGCCACACAACAAAGATAACTATAGACTCTTAAATCTTGACTAGAAGCAAGAAAGGAATTGACAAGAATGAAAAAGGCTTCATTCTTGCCTCTATAAATATTATCTAATTAAGAGCTACATGGCAATATTCTATAGGACCTTCTACACGTGTCTAATTTGCAAGACACATGTTTAACTTGTACGACAAGTTTTCCACATGTGCGCCACGTACTTGGCTTATTTCGCAAGCTACCAACATGTGTGACACATGGTTAGCTTGTTCCACAAGTTGCCAACATGTGCGCCATGTGGCTAGCTTGTTGACCAAGTTTCTAACCTACCAATCACCTATAGATATGTATAAAGATGATTCCGTATTTATGAAGCTTCTAGGAAGCTTCTTTATGAGATATTATCAAATCAATTTATTTTATCTACTTCTATTAGTTTATATTAATTAAATAATTATTAGAATAAATCTTATGTTCGTGATATTACTTCCCTTTCTAAGGATGAGTTCTATGAGGAGTGGTGATTATATGTTGAGGAAGTTTAGAATATGTCAAATTGTGCTTGCCAAATATTCTAATCTTTGTTCTCTTTGAAGGTAGTTGATAGGTCCTTTCCACCATTGATAATGTCCCATACTAGGGTGAGAGGACCACCCTATTATTTGATTATTGTTGAGGCCTTCATAACTTTCTTCAAAGAAAACATTAGGAACACCATCAGGAGTAGTTCCTACCTCTAAAAGTATCACCAAATATCAAAAGTCTCTTCTAAAGTCATGATATCAAACACGTATTTTGCCATCAATCTAAGGAAAGACATATCATTTTTGAAGGTCTTCATCTCTATTTCGTCATCTTAAATGTTGTGATAGTCATAATGTCTCGTCTGGTAAATTAGCAAATGATGGCTTTTGAGCTGAATTTGTTGGTTGTTGATCCTCTATCTCTTTAGCACAAATAAATCTAAGGAAAAAAAAAACAATGATATAAGGTAGGATGAAACCTCTATAGAACTTGCTTTGCTTTATAACAAAGATTTTCTTGATTTTTTTATCTTAGTTTTGACGGATGTTATCGATAAAATGTATTGACTTTTATTGATGTATTTATTAGATTCTTGGATGGCTCCCATGTGTATTCTCTAATATCATATCCGCGCCAATGCTTAAGATATTCTAATCGATTTTGATGTCGTCTTAAATCTAAAAAATTTTCAACCTCAAATTCTTTATCATTATTCACTTCTATAGGAGGCGATGGCATTTGTCGTCTTCTTTGTATATCCACTGTCTTGTATGGCTTAAATAGTGACATGTGGAATACAAGATGGATCTTCATGGACTTCGGTAGGTGTAATCAATATGCAATTGGATTGCTTTGTTCAGAAATAGGAAAAGGTCCAAGCCTACAATAGTCTAACTTATTACAAGGACGAGTAGTTTTGATATTGCAATGAAGTAACTATACCTTGTCTCCCACGTTGAATTGTGATTGTTCCTTGCGATATGCATCTGTATTTATTTATTTTTATTCTTGAGCTTCTTTTAATTGTACCTTCATTATTGCATGTAGCTCTAACAAATAATTTGCCAAATCTTCTGCCATTGGATTATCAACTTTTGAAAAGTCAAAAGCATCAAGTCATCGATGGTAATCATACTTGGCAAAGAAAGGTGTTTATTGTGTAGAAGAATGTATCATATTATTATAATCAAACTTTGCCAATAACAGAAGAGTTGTCCAATCATCTTGTTGGTACTTGATGGTACACCTTAAGTGTTGTTCCAAGACTTGGTTCATGCACTCTGTTTGTCCGTCAATTTGAAGATAAAAAATTAAAGATAATTTTATGCCTACTTTTAAGATCTTAAAAAGGATTTTCTAAAATCTTGATACAAATTGAGTTTCCCTATCCGATATATTATACATAGGTAATCCATGATAGCAATAGATATTATCAATAAAAAATTTAGTTGTTTCTTCACTTGTGATAGATTTTGTGCATGGCACAAAATATGCCATCTTGGTGAATGGATCTACTATCACAAATATAGAGTTATAAGATCTTGAGCTTGAAAGATCTGTGATGAAATCCACAGAAATAGAAGACCATAATTGTTCTAGAATAGGTAATGGCTGAAGAAGCCCAAAAGGTTGATGACAAGGAGTCTTTGATCTTGAGTAGATATCACATGATTGTACAAAGTCTTTGATTGCCTTCTACATTTGAGGCCACCAAAAATCTCTTGATATAAGTTTCAAAGTCTTGTTGTATCCAAAATATCCTGCCACTGAAAAACCATGACATGCTTGAAAAACATATAAAATTGCTTCTCCTTTTAGAACATATAGGCGTCTTTTGAAATATAGTAGGTTATTCTTGAATTCAAATTTAGAAGAATCATGAATCTTGGAAGAATTATTCTTGATATCATGAACAAGAGGATCTAAAGACATACTTGACTAAATTTGCTTGAGAAAAATTGAATCAACAATCAATGTTGATTTCATTGCTCAAAGATGAAAATACTTCGATTTCAAGAGGATCATTTTTTGTTGCTCAAAAGCTGCATCCCCTTCTTTTTGTGTAAAATAAGAATATCTAGAAAGGGCATCAGACAAACCTTGTTGTTTTCCTGGCCGATAAGTGATAATGAACTCGAATTTTGATAAAGACATACTCCAACAAGCTTAACAATGATTCAACATGCATGTCAATGTGAAATACTCGAGGTTCTTATGATCCGTATACACAGTGATTGGATTAGAAGTGCCTTCTAGATAATGACGCCATTCTTGAAAAAAATCCACGGTTGCAAAAAGTTCTTTGTTGTGGATGTCATAATTGATCTTGGCTATTGAGAATTTTCTTGAATGAAAAGCTATTGGATCAAGTTTATTATCTGTTCTTATTTGTGACAAAATTGCATCCAAGGCAAAGTCTGATGCGTTTGTTTTCATAAAAAATGGCTTGAAAAAGCCAATACAATACAAGATTGGTGTAGAAACAAACAATATCTTTAGAACTTCAAATGTTGCTTTTGCTTCTTGATTCCATTGGAGTTTGTCTTTACAAGTCAAACATGTAAGTGGAGCTGCAACTTGAGAGAAGTCTTTGATGAAGATCCGATAATAATTGCCAAATTTCAAAAAGCATTAGACATCTCTTACCGTCTTTAAAATCTTCTAATTTATGATTGTCTAAACTTTCTTAGAATCCATCATGAGACCATCATTTGAATGATGTATCCTAAAAAATCAACTTAAGTAGTGTGAAATATGTACTTTTCTATCTTGGTGTACAATCTCGCATCTCTAAATTTTTGTAGTACTTGACGAATATGTACTTCATATTCTTCTATATTCTTAGAATAGATCAAAATATCGTCTACGTAGCAGACGACAAAATTATCTAGAAACTCATGAAAAACATCATTCATAAGATGTTGAAAAGTAGTTGGTACATTTATAAGTCCAAAAAGCATGACATTATATTCAAAATATACGTACCTGATTTGAAACATAGTTTTTCATTCATCTCCTTTTTTGATGCATACTAGATTATATGCTCCTCTTAAATCTATTTTTGTATAGATCTTAGCTTGATTTAACTAGTCAAGGAGTCCTGATATCAAAGATAATGGATATCTATTCTTGATTGTGATCTTGTTGAATCCTCGATAGTCAATACACATCCGTAATGATCCATCTTTTTTCTTTACAAATAGAATTGGAGCTTTTCCTAGAGATTTTGAATGGCGTATGAAATTCTTGGCCAAATTCTCATCAATATACATTGTCGTATTACATGTTGTCTCGTTTGGGAATGCATCGGGCACTTGGTTGTAGAAGGTAAACTACTATTTGCAAATACTCAAGAAACCCTAATAAGTTTCACCCATGTATAAGGAATATAATTCGAGCTTCAATTCAAAAGTATTTAAAAACACTCCTCTTAGTAAAATCAACCTTACATATATCCCAATTACCTCATTTTCTTTATAATTAAGCAATTTTTATTTTTATTTATAAATCCTAATCCTAATTAGTGAGCTTCAACAAGCTATAATTTTTAATCGAACTATCCACATAATGTGAAATTTTGCACGCACATGCTGGTATAAGCCTTTTACATGCTCAAAAAAATTTAGTCCAACCCAACTTACAGATTGCAAGAAAATGCCCAAAAAGCACACTGATGACGCTTGGCCGCCAACTTGAAGATTGATGCAGAAATTCCAGTGGTGATTTCTCCTACTTTCACTATTAACTTTAGCTCAAACTTGGTGTGTAGCTCAATCTAAAAGTCTTCTATCAGCATATCAAAAATTACGTTGATCCAATTAGTGGATCTTTAGTTATCACAGAAACCCTATCTAATCCTAAACTTCCAACTTCCGACAACCTTTTGTATCAAAACTCAAATATCTCTTGATTGCATTGCTAGATTAACACAAAACTTTGTATACACTTAGCACACCTAACAATCTAGATAATATCAAATTTTGAACTATAGATGCTTCAGTGATTTTACAAATCACTCAACAATGCAAGCCATCATTGTCTTATATAAAAACCCAAATCACCAATACAAACCTTGACTTTGAATAGCAATTGCTAAGTCCTCCAAAACCCTATGGTCGCAAGCTAAACGCCCTTGGAACCCCTTTCAAGCTAGCTATCCAACCCTAATCGCCAATCTTTGAATGTCCTCTTTTCTTGCCTTCGGCGGTCGTTTTTGTCCTTGAGGTCTGATTTCGACCCTGTCTCATATCCGGTCTTTCCTTGGGTATCAATTCAACTAAATTTAAGGATTTCTAAGTTAAATCCTATTTTCAACTTACTCCTAATACCAACCATAATAACTATTTTGCTTTTCTATCCTATTCTAATTAACTTATGGCTTTTCAAAATCAGTAAAAGAGTTTGTATAGCCTAGAAGAAAACTTTAACAGCTAACTTTTATTTGTTAGCTATTAAAACAAGAAAATAATCTAAGAGGCTTCTATAACCCTTTTCTTAAATATCTTAAGTTCCTATTGAACTAAGATAATCAAGTATTAAATATAAATTGCTCTTATCTATACCTTTCACTATATAAACGTGCTGTAATACGACATCCATCCCCTCTGAATCTGCGCATCCTCTGGTATGCGCCAATGAAGCATATGTCATAGCTGGCATCATACCATCTCTTCATTTTTTGCACCAAGTTCTTCTACATCATCCATTTCAATATAATTATCTTCTTCAAAGTCATTGATGTCTTCAATATGATCTTCCACGTTTATTTCTCCATCTCGTATTTTGAAAATTTTTACTCACTTCCCGGCAATAGGTATCTTCAACCTTGTACCATCCAATTTCTTCAATAAATATGTGGCATTGTCTTGAACTGTTACCACTATATAGGGTCTAAACCAACGTTTTGAAAATTTCCGTAAGGTACTATGCTGGTTATCCAAACTGTTGTCATAAACAAGTACCCAATCACCTTCTTCAATTGCTTTAGGCCTCAATCGATGTCAGTTATCAAACCAAGTCTTGTTCTTTAGCCTTGTCCTTTGCAACCGTTTTAATGCTAGTTCTACATCTTCTGATCTTTGTTCAAGCTGTCGAATTCTAATAGTCAGTAACTCTTCTCTTGTTAGTCCATCTTTCCAAGGTAGTACACTCCAAGTTGGCACTTATTCTTCAATTGGCATAATAGATTTTTGACCTGTCATGAGTTCCACTGGCATATATCTTGTCACCGAACTATGTGTTGTTCAATCAGCCCATAATGCATAAGGTAGAAGTCGAGGCTATTCTCTCACTCTTCCATTGCAAGCTTTAACCAAGGCTTTTACAATTGGTGGATGTCCACGTTCACTCTTTGCATTCCCTTCTGGATTATAAGCCGTGATTAATGATAATTTAACTCCACATCTCTTGAAGAATTCACGAGCTTCATGTGCATTTAATTCTCCACGATCTGCAGTGATCTTTCTCACACATCTGTAGCAGCAAATAACATCCTCAAGTAAAAACCTACAAATTCCTTCTGTAGACTTTGTCCTTAAAGCCCTGCCTTCCACTTGGTTTGATAAATCCTCATGAGCCAAAACTAAATACCTCATTTGCCATAGTCCCATTGGCATAATAACCAAATCCACAACCCATTTAAAATGAATAGCCAAAGGATATGTTGGATGCAACCCATCTCGATGTCGTATATTCGAATACATTTGACAAGCCACACAAGATTCTACAAATGAAGTTACATCTCGATACATATTCTTCTACCAATATCGCTCCTTCAACTTAGCAAAAGTAGTCCAAATTCCTCTATGCCCTGCCCATAAACTATCATGAAATTCCTTGAGTAATTCTTGTTGAACTTCTTTGATACCTACTACTTGTTGTGGCATACCAATGTTTGATTTTGGCCTCTTCCATAGAAATCCCCCTTGTAATATGAACTTGTATGTTTTTTTCCTGATTTGTTTAAATTCTTCAACTGACCAATTATCATGCTTGGTTAACGAACTCAAATAATATCCAATATCCAATAAATCTCTTTCATAATTTTCTTTATGAAATGGCTTATTTTCTTTGTTCAATTGTGAAACTGAATAAAATTTAGTACCCACATCATCAATATCCTCTATCATTTCATCTTCTCTATTATATCTTGCTTGAGATAATATATCTGCTACGAAATTGGCCTTTCCCGCAACATGCTCAAACTCCGGATTTAATGACTTGATATAAGCAATCCATCTTAACATTGCAATGTCTAGACTTGTGCAATTAGTAATCATTCCAGGTAAAGGCAAACAATCTGTTTCCACCACTACTGTTGCCCTAATTAAATAATCCCTTTCAGCTTTCATAGCTGAAACAACTCCCCATAATTCCCTTTTCACTTGAGAATATGCACGTTGGCATGCACTTAAAATCTTAGCTCCAAATTGAACTGCAAATCTATGTCCATTTGAATCATCTTGATCCACTGCCCACCCAATGGCAATTGGACTAGTATCCACTGTAAGAATCACTAGTCTATTGCACTTATAATCAATTTTTCTTAACACTGGAGGTGATATTAATAATTCCTTCAATATCTGCATTGCTTTGATATGCTTTTCTTCCCATTTAAAAAGATAACCTTTACGTAACAATTCATACAATGGATCCGCTATATGAGCATAATAAGGAATCCTAATACGATAAAACTCACATGCACCCAAAAACCTACGCACCTTTGTTAAAGAATTGCAATCTTCTTTTATTCTTCTAATTGCATCAACTTTGACTGGATCTAGTTTTCTTCTATAAAATCCACATAAATGTCCAACAATTACAACTTCTTGTATTCCAAATATAGATTTTATACCTCATAATGTAAGATGAATTTCTTCAAGCCGAGTCAATATCTTTTCACAATCTTGTATATGATTGACAACATACTTACGACATCCTCTTTTATCTAAAGTTTCATCCTTGTCTTCTTCTTTGCACACTTTAATAGGAACATCATCTAAAAAAGGCATAGTCTTCTCAGGAATAAAATCCCTCAATAACTTATTCATCCCACTCATCATATGTGCAACTGAATTAGTAGCACCTTGAGGAAGAGTATATATTTTAACCAATCCAAGTGGAGTTCTCATTGTTGTCATGTCTCTACTTTCTTTTGCTAGTTGAAATTGGTCATAGCCGGAATACAGGTCACCCATTGAATAAATTGCCCTTCCTGCAAATGCTTCAGCAAATTCATCTACTATCGGTCCAATTCCTGTATTTTTGATAGTCATTGCATTTACTGGCTGCATACCTTGAATAAATCATAATGATCCATTTTTCTTAGGCACTATAAACCATCGGCTAGAATATAGTGCAAAAGAAGGCTCCAAAATCTTTATCTTCATCTTTTCTTTTAATAATTCTATCAAACTCGGTAAATGTGCCCTTGGCATTAGAATTGGCATCAAATTCCAAGATACATGTGGTATAGTGAAAATAACCATAGGAGTTACAACATTTGGATCTACACACCAAATTTCATGAGATTCAAAGGCAAATTATTTACCTCGTTTTGCTAGCATTTTTTTGAAGAACACAATTTCCTCTGGCAACAAGGAACCATCAGAACCAATCTTTAATTCTTCAAAAGTTTCTTCAGTAAACTTATGTCGAATATTTCTTAGATCCCTCAAGCTCTTTTCTCTTGAAGCTCCTTCTACCTGTTCTTTACAGTCTTTTGGCAAAGGCCCAGCAACGGGTTTTACCTTCTTATCTACTGTCTTATATTTTGTTTCAACCATAACCTGTGGCGTTTGAAAAGATTCAATCATATCATAAACTTCTTTCGAATGAATCTATATAATTTTATCATCATCACCTAATCCAATAGATGTAATCAGTTCTAAAGGATCTTCCAATCTATTTTCTTCATAAATATTAATAATCTTTTCATCATCTTCTAATATTTTTAATCCATATAATTCTCTTTCAACAGCACATAATCTTTTTCTCTCATTTCTTTTTAAATCCTCAATCCTCTTATACATAACACTTCCATTTTCAAAAATGCCAATAAATCCTGCATCAAAGGTACATATATCTTGCGAGAATACCTCCCCTTTTGTACCTCCATAATCCTGCTTTATAGTGGTACTCCTCAAAAATCCGTAAATTCTTCGACGATTCTTGGCAATGGTTTCTCTCTCAATTTGTCTCGATTACGTTCATGATTTGGAGGAACAGTCAAAAATTGTACTGCCTTTTTTCCATCTTTACTACGAATCCGTGTATAAGCTGATCCATCATCAAGGACTTTTGTCTCCATTTGAGTCGCAATAATGTACGGTTGTCCCAATATAAGAGGATAAGTTGTTGCATCTTGAACAAAGAAATTTTGTTCCATTGCAACATCACCAATCCGAACCTTCATATCTGGGCAAGCACCATACAACTCACCTCGTGTATTATTAGCCGCCCGTATTATCCATCCATGCTCCATATCAATTGGCCACTTCTGTTTCATGTAAAGATCCTTAGACATAAGGTTTATTTCTGAACTATACTCAATCAAGGCAACAACTCGCTCATCCATATCTCCAATCTTTACTAATGCCTCTGTAGTTGCTCTAGCCCAATGCTTTCGAGTATAATGACTCGAAATTTCTTTCTCCTTATCACTTGGATCATCAAAATGTGCTTTTTGATTATAACTCCTTCCTCCATTTGTTGATTGTTTATAATAGTTGCCAATTTCATCTTCTTCATCCTCACATATGTGCGCATCAATAGCATGATTTGATCCAGATTCACCCATTAATTGCATCTTTCGCTTAATACTATCAATAATGACATCATGGAATTCTTTCTTTGCAATATCCAATATTTCCTTCAATGTGAATTCAATTTTAGCATTAAAGACACGTTCTTCAAGCACCCCCTTTAAATTTGTTGCTGCTTCAATATCAGAGAGAAGTTTGTAAGCCGTTGACTTACCTTTTTCTCCTAAGTCCTTTGATTTTTCTTTTGAAGATATTGAAGCATCCTTTGTTGGTAATTCCTATAATGCCATCTCACGAGCCTTATCTCCCCGAGTCTGTCTTTTTGAAGAATTCCCTTCTCTTGTATCGTTAGAATCTTGTCTTCTCTTTTCTTCTATCAAGGCTTCATGTTGATTTTTAGCAATATAGGCATGTACTGATAAAGCCTCTACAGGATCCTCCCAACCCGTAGTTCCACGAATTATTGCAGCAGTTCTTAATAAAGCTTCTCGTGGCATCTTCTTCTTATGCATTTTAGAAATGGCAGAAGACCAAACCCACTTGGTTCAATATTTCCAAAAAATTCTTGCTTAGCATTATCATCCACTCTAATACCATAACTTGCAATTTCCATTACTGCAATCCCATTCACTGCCAAATAATCCTTAACCAATGCTTTCATACCTCCCTTACCAAAGTTGGTTTGGAGAATATCACCAGTATCCTTTAACGCCACCTTTCCATCTTTCCAAAAAAAAATGCCTTGTTGGATCATTTCATTAAACTCACCACAATCCTTTTGAGAATGGGAATCATCATCACACCAGATGCATCTTTGTACATACCCTTGCTTAAAAGCAGATTTTGAATTCATTACAGAAGTCTTCTCTTCAAGCCTTGCAAATTTAATTTAAAGATCTTGCATACCACGTATAAGTTCTTCAATCCTCATATCTTCTTTCTTTGACATAGTTGTTGAAGGTTGAACAGTAGGTACCGTCAACCATGAAGTGGGCACTTGAATTTTAGGTACCTGCACCATTCTTTGGATACCTCCTCTGTCCTTCCTCCTTTCTTTTTTTGCCAACAATCCTATTGCATCCTCGACCTTCTTCCAATTTGTTGTTAATCCTTCATCTTCTTCTATATCTTCAAGAGAAATCTCCAACCTTTCTTGTAATTCTCCATCTGCTGCTTGAAGAAATAACTCAACCTTGTTTGGTTCCAAAGTTATCTTTTCTATTTTTGATAATCGAGAATACTATCTTTCAAACTCCCTTAATAATTCAGTAGCTTGCAATTTCTTGTTAAGATGCTCAATTCATTCTAAAAATGATTTCTTAGTGACTCGATTAGAGTCTTCTAAGAAATACTCATTTCTCAACGCATGAGAGAATTCCTCCCAAGAGCTTCCAAATTGCTCTGTAATTGATTTCACATGTTCTCTTATCTCTGATATTGTAGCAAGTCCAAATAATAAAATCATGTCCCTTTTAGAGACTCGATTCAATTCCATTTCCCGCATATAATACCTCAAATACTTAGATATGTCCTTCCCATCAAACTGGTCAACCTTGTTAACCACTGCTTGTAATGCTTTGATTGCCAAAGCCTCCTTTCGATCTTTTTCTTGTTTTTGTTGCATAATTAATATAAAAGCTTGAAACATATTTGCAATGTTCGGGTCTAGATACATACCTTGTCCACCAGAAGAAGCTCCACTAGAAGATCCACTTGAAGCTCCACCCAAAGCTCCATCAATAGCTCCAAAATCCACATTTTTGTTTTCTTGTACCATTAATTCCAAATAACCACAACAAAAGTCAATACCTTCCACCCCAAACTTTCACGTCGGGTTCACCACTTATGTTGTATTATGTGTTGTCTCGGCTGGGAATGCACCGGGCACTTGGCTGTAGAAGGTAAAGTACTGTTTGCAAATACTCAAGAAATCCTAATATGTTTCACCTATATATAAGGAATATAACTCGAGCTTCAGTTCAAAAGTGTTTAAAAACACTCCTCTTACTAAAATCAATCTTACATATATCCCAATTACCTTATTTCCTTTATAATTAAGCAATTTTTATTTTTATTTATAAGTCCTAACTCTAATCAGTGAGCTTCAACAAGCTATAATTTTTAATCAAACTATCCACTTAGTGTGAAAGTTTGCACACACATGCTAGTATAAGCCTTTTACATGCTCAAAAAAACTTAGTCCAATCCAACTTACAGATTGCAAGAAAACGCCCAAAAAACACACTAATGATGCTCGGCCGCCAACTTGAAGATTGATGCAGAAACTCCAGTGGTGATTTCTCCTTCATTCACTATTAACTTCAGCTCAAACTTGGTGTGTAGCTCAACCTAAAAGTCTTCTATCAGCATGTCAAAAATTACGTTGATCCAATTAGTGGATCTTTAGTTATCACAAAAACCCTATCTAATCCTAAACTTCCAACTTCCGACAACCCTTTGTATCAAAACTCAAATATCTCTTGATTGCATTGCTAGATTAACACAAAACTTTGTATACACTTAGCACACCTAACAATCTAGATAATATCAAATTTTGAACCATAGATGCTTCACAGATTTTACAAATCACTCAACAATGCAAGCCATCATTGTCTTATATAAAAACCCAAATCACCAATACAAACCTTGACTTTGAATAGCGATTGCTAAGTCCTCCAAAACCCTATGGTCGCAAGCTAAACGCCCTTGGAACCCCTTTCAAGCTAGCTATCCAACTCTAATCGCCAACCTTCAAATGTGCCCCTTCCTTGCCTTCGGCGGTCGTTTTTGTCCTTGGAGGTCTGATTTCGACCCTGTCTCATATCCGGTCTTTCTTTGGATATCAATTCAACTAAATTTAAGGATTTCTAAGTTAAATCCTATTTTCAACTTACTCCTAATATCAACCATAATAACTATTTTTCTTTTCTATCCTGTTCTAATTAACTTATGGCTTTTTAAAATCAGTAAAAGAGTTTGTATAGCCTAGAAGAAAACTTTAACAACTAACTTTTATCTGTTAGCTATTAAAACAAGAAAATAATCTAAGAGGCTTCTATAACCCTTTTCTTAAGTATCTTAAGTTCCTATTGAACTAAGATAATCAAGTATTAAATATAAATTGCTCTTATCTATATCTTTCACCATATAAATGTGCTGCAACACGACAACGTTCTGATACACCATTTTGTTGTGGTGTGTAGGCTGTGGTCATCTCTTAATTGATGCCTTGTTTTTAAAAAAAATTATTAAATTCACCTAACATGTAGTCACTACATTGATGAATTTTGAGTATTTTTATTTTATAATGGGTCTATTTCTTAACATAGCTCTTATAGAATTGAAATTTAATAAATACTTCAGATTTATTTTTTATTAAATAAACATGACAAAATCATATGAAATCATGAATAAAAGTGATAAAATAAAGATAACCTTTAAGTGTGGCCACTTGCATGGATCTACAAATGTCTGAATGAATCAATTCCAATATCTCAATAGCTCTTCTTGCATCTTGTTTAGGAAATTTAATCTTATATTGCTTACTTTCAATGTAAGATTGACATCAAGTAATTTGCTTTTCATCAAAATATTGAATTCTTTTTGAAATACCTTATATTTGTCGAAGTCTATACTGATTGATATGGCCTAACCTTAAATGCCATAAATCAACTTTATTTAGTGTATCAGTAGTTGAAATTTTTAAAGCATAATTAATAGATATAATAGTCTCACTTAATTCATATAAGTCTAGATTAAGTTTGCATCTTGCTATTATTTGATCCAACTTATTTATAAGGATAGATACTCCATCTTTAATATGGATTTCTCGACCTGTCTTATCAAGTTTTTTTACTGAAAATAGGTTCTTTGCAAGGCCAGGAATATGTAAAACATCAGGTATATATTTTTTCTTACCATTAGTCAATTTCACATTGATATCACAATATCCTCGGATGGTATATTTTATGGAATTATCACCTAGATAAACTACTTGGTCTTCATGACATATAGTGTAATTCACAAATCCTTCTCGTTGATGGCACATGTATTGGATTGTTCCAGAATCTACATATCAAGTAGAATTTATGTGCTCTTGGATTGTTGAGGCAATCACATAGAATTTATTATTTGCTATAGCAAGATTTGTTTGTTTCATATTATTTGCTTTTTTTATAGCTATTCTAGTTTTGAAGTCTCTAATATGATACTGGGATTTTTTGTATTAAAAATATTGTTTCTCAGTTGAAAGAGTCTTTTTTTTAAAAGATTTGTAGCCAGTGCTTTCCTTCTTTGAATCTAAACTTGTCTTAAAAAATTTGTTAAAATAAGGTCTCTTGTCTTTGTTGAAAATCTTCTTTCCAACATAAAGTGCTGATGTGGTTTCAGAAGTGGAACTCATATCTTTGACAAAAGTCTCTTCTTGAATCAAATCAGTTATTAAGGACTGTAATATTATTACAGCTTGCCTTTGCAAGGAGTGAATGAAGGATTGGTAATTTTGAGGAAGACTCCTCATTAACATAATTACAGCTTTATTATCTGGTATCGGTG
Organism: Physcomitrellopsis africana; assembly: GCA_036785485.1. Taxonomy (NCBI): domain Eukaryota; kingdom Viridiplantae; phylum Streptophyta; class Bryopsida; order Funariales; family Funariaceae; genus Physcomitrellopsis; species Physcomitrellopsis africana. The sequence continues at coordinate 394,402 of JAWRVF010000095.1, read as the reverse complement.
AATCAGCTGCTAAAAGTTGCTCTAGCTGAGCTCTAAAATTATAAATGTATTTAACAATACTTATATTTTTTTTCACTTTTAAATTTAATAATTTATCTTTCAAATATATTTTTATTATTATATCTTGTGATTCAATAAGTATTGCACTCTACTTATTATAGGCCATAACTTTTCTACTTTGAAAATAAAAATTAATCTATATTTCCATATATTAAAGTAAGATCCATCAAATTTTGTGACATGGCTAATATCTATCTTGTGTGTTGTCATTTTTAATATTCTCTTCTTAAAATTGGTTGAATTTTAATGAAATCTATAGGAAGAAAAATAATTAGATTTGCTTCATTGAAGTTTGTTAATGTTTTAATACATGCTATAGGGACGTTGCTAATGCCATATGTATTGTCTGCAGATTCAAATGGATGTTCTTGCTCTTAAATTAAAATTAAATCTATAGGTACTTGTAGAAATGCATTATTAAAGTTTGCATTTGCAAATTGAAGTGTGATTTCAATTTTAGCTCTTTTAGGCTCAAAAATTATTAGATTAGAACATCCTTGCTTGTATTTCCTGTAGCAGGCATCTTAGGATAACAAATGGTGCTTTGATATCATGTTAGAATTTTGTGAGAAGAAATTTATGTGTTATATTGTATATTCATAATATTCTTGCTTACATATTTATAGTGTCTTATTTAGGGTTGCAACACTTCTTTCTCATAGCCACAACTTTAGATTAACTAATATACTACTCAGTAGATTTACAGTATGTCTAACACTTTCTCAGTGGCATTTTTGGTAGATGAGTTGAAGAGATTTTTGATTTTGGATGAGAAAAATTCTATAGTGTTCTTTTGAAGATGGGAGTCGGTGTTGATGAAAGTCTGTGAGTTTTTCATGGGATTTTATATTTATAGATCAAAGAGGAGTGAGTGAAGTATTTGTTGGTATTTGTAGAAAGATAAGGATTATAATATTGATTGTGTGTATTATTAAGATAAATAAGATAAATTATTATAATTAGAAAAATATTTAGAACCAATTTAATCCAAAAAAGAATATTTTTTTATAATATTATGAAACGTATAAAATTATGAAACATATAAAACTTTAAAACTAAAATTTTCTTAGATGAAAGAGACAAGGATTTTCTTTTTCTTTTAACACTTCCAGACGGTTATGACAACTGTGTGAAATATTATCACGGATGTTGTAGATATTGAGTATTTATGACAAAGACTCTTTTATACTTGGATGTGAATTATATAACCATTATTATGTGCATTATTCAAAGAAAAAGAAAAAGGAAATTGCAATATCAAATCAACAGTAGAGATGTATGAAGAACATTCAATACTAAAATTATTTAAAACTACTAAAAATATTTCATTTAAAATTATAAAAGAAATATTTTGAACTTTCATAATTAGGAGTTTTTTTTAAAAGAGTAAAAATCTGAATGTTTAGAATTTGGAATTCAAATTAAAAATTTCTATGATATTTATCAAATTAGAACAAGAATCATGTCTATTAAAATGAATGAGAAAAATATTTGATAATAAAAAATTTAGTATCAACTATTCAAATTAATTTTTTTAAATAAACAAATGATATTTGATTATATTGGAATTTTAATATTTTATAAACCATTTAACCCATGAAAAAATAAAAAATAAAAAATAAAAAATTTAAACAAATTAATTTTAAAAATCTATTGAATTTTTTTAAGTGATATTTATACTTTCATTTTCTAAAAAATCATAATAATTGTGAAGAATCTTATAACTAAAATTATATTTTAAATAGAATAATAATTAATTTTTAATATGAATTATTTAATAATCAGAATTTTCTATAAAAATTTATAGAATATAATTTATATAACCAATTATTTGATAAAAAGTAAAAAATATTATATATTTTTATGATTAATAAAATAAAATAATATATATATATATATATATATATTATAATTTTAAGAATATAAAATATTTATTTTTATAAATATTATATATATATATATATATATATATATTATTATATTATATTTATTTATTTATTTATTTAAATTAAATAATAAATATTATTATTTTTCATTACTTGATTTGTCCCTCTCCAATAAAATCTTTGTTCTTGGTACCTTTCAAGGAATTAATTGTTGGATGTAATTACTTGAATTTTAAATTATTCTAATAAATTTGCTTTTGGCATTGCCAACAATAGATCTTTGATATTATCTTTTAAACCATATCAAAATTAATTTATAAGAGCCTTATTGACCCAATCCACATCATAAAAAAGTTATTGGAATTTTACAACATAAATAGCAGCTAAATGTGATTCTTATTGCAAAGACTATAGTTTTATTTCTACTACTCTTTTTTTATCATTATCTCTAAGTGTAGTCATAAATGCTTCCAAAAATAAATTTAAATGATATAAAAGTTATAAATCCGTTTTTATCAAAGATGCTAACCAAGAAATAGCACTTTTAGATAGAAATGTGCTTATAAATCTTACTTGAGTGATATCATGAAAGTATTGAAAATGATGTAATTGTAAGAAGAGCTTGACCTATTGTAAGAAGATCTTGACCTATTTTATAAAATTTCTAAACCTGAAACCTTAGAAATTTTGATCTTATTCTATTAAACTCCTCTAGCATATTGATCTTTGGTTCTTTTGTACTTCGGGTGGCAAGATCTTTAAAATTCACTTGTAAAATTGGTCTATTTATACTAGCTTCTTTTAACTACATAATTTCTTAATATAAACATTAAAATTTATTATTAACTTCTTTTATAGAAGTAGCAATAGTACTTCTATGGTTGAGATTGCTAATTAAGAGATTTTGCTCAAAAAAATATTAAAAAATTTATAAAGATCCGTAATAGTTGCATATTTATTCTTACTTTTTTTTAATAAAGCATGTGTAATTATTTTTTTTTCCTATCTAAATTGATTTGGATTTAGAATAGACAATACTAATAAACACACAAGTCAAATTAATAGAAGATAATATGTAATTTTTAATACGTAATGAAATTTTTTACAAAGAGAGACAATACAATTTCTTTGATTAAAAAAAATCAATGTTAGAAAATAAAATGTTAGATTAAAGATAAATAGTTTGTAATCTTTAAAAAATAATAATATTTCTTAAGAAGTGAGGTAATATGTTCATTTTTTAAACAAAACAACTACAACAAGTTAGTAGTCTTATCAAATTATTAAGGATATATATTAAGATAAAACTTTGAAAAGATAATGCATTCTTATATTACTAAAAGAGAAAAAGTAGACAAATAAGAAATAGATATAAGATAGAAAGAAAATAAAATGGCTATTACTAATTACAAAGAAACCAAAAAGCCTTGAATTAAGATTAGAATATAAGAAAGGTGTTGATAAGACTAAAGATGGCCTTAGATTTATTTCCATATATACTAACTACCAAAAAGATCTTGTAAATGCTTTCTAAAGATTGCAAGGCTTATGGCCTAAGCGTCAAGTTATAGATTACTTCCAGCACAATTTCTTAAATTATGAAACTTGTAAGATAAGATTTGATAGCCACGTGGTATATTTATAAAACTCTAAATATCTAATCCTTGTCTAAGAAACTTTTTCAAAGCTTTTTAAAAAAGATATTGTCTTTTCAATATGTTTCTATCTACTTCTATTTATTTAAGTATTATGGAGATCTATTACATAAGTAATACTTAGATATTAATTTTTTAATAATACAAATTAATTAAATGGTAGAATAATAATTATAAAAAAAAGATATTATCATATTTAAAGAAATACGATTTAATCAAAAATATATTTTTTGAAATATCTATTTAAATATAAATAAAATATATATTTTTAATTTATACTTTTAAATTTTTATTATAAAATCAAAAAAAATTTAAAGTTATAGAGGTACAAAAATTATACAAACTTAAAATATAAATGATATATAAAAATTTGTTGTATTATTAATCTTGATAATATAATTTTTTTTTTTTTTTTAATCGTAAAAAAGCATATATAGATATACATATATATATATATATATATATATATAAGATATAGCAAACTATATGCAATTTTAAATTTAAAAACTCGAATTAAAATCTATGATAATACAAGAAAGAATCTTTGTATTTTTTAAACCTCATATTATTAGAATAAAATAAAGTATAAATATTTATAAAAAAACACCAAATTTTTTAGATATTTTTTAATAAATAAAATAATAATATAATAATATTTTATATAAATCATCTTTTTTTAGTAAAAATAGCTTTAAATATATGAATTTATTATATAGATTAAAAAAATCAAATTTTTTTTGTATAAATTGAGTTTAAATTTTATTATTTTTTCTTATTTTTTGAATAATTTGAAGATACATTTAAATAATAAATAGTTTTTACCAAAATAAATTAATAATTTACCTTCACTTCTAAGGATCCATCTAGAAACTTGGTATCTTTAATGAAATTCTTTTATCTGTTTTTCATTATAATCTTTATATAAATCAAATAATAAAAACACATAATAATCTTAATAAAAATTAAATAAATTTTTATACAGTAAATTTTTATAAAACATATAAGAATTTTTTATATTTGTAAAAAATTAACTTTGTATACATTAACTTTTTGAAATTATTCTGTATATGTTTGCAGCCTTACAACATTATTGTTAGGTAAATATTTTAATGATATGTTGATTTAATTTAATTTTTAAAAACATTTTCAAAATTTTCAGAAATATTATCTTTGACATTATATGATGAAGCTCTCCTGAAAGTATCATATATTTCAATTGCAGTGACAGTGTTTGTGACATGGAAGAAATTTTTAGTTTATATAAAGATTTTATCTTTTACTTTTATAATTACCGAGAGAGAGAAAAAAAAATCCAAATTAAAATCAAAAATAATTTCTCACCCCTGATCAATTAATGAATTTCTGATACTCAAGTCAATCAAGATTATAGAACAATGTTGAAAATTGTTTTTAGTGCATGGTTTTTTGGTATGGTATTCAGGAATTGTATGTCATTGATAATGACCAATAGAGAAAGAGATTGTCCAACAATTACATTGTTTCATCAATTTTGATATTTGACACTCATAAAATGATGTTTCAGTAAATGTAGATTTTGAGTAATATATAACTAAAGATTTAAAATTCTGGAAAAATCAATGATGACTTACTTTAAAATAAATAATTATATTAAAAAAAAATGATCAAAATTAGAGAATATAATTTATTTCTGCATATTATATGTTTGCAGATTTAGTTATATGGAATTTTTTTATTCTTCTTTACACAAATAACATGTTTCATATATTTTTAATTTCTTAATTTTAGCATGAATCCCCATACAGCATTTTCACATGTGTTTTAATTTCATTCTAACAACAGCATCAATCCTACACCTTCATATCAACAAACATGTGCACAACATAACCAATCCATGCATGTTGAAACCAATCACTCCACTCTTACCACACAACAAAAAAAAAAAACTAATATAATAGGACCATGAATAATACTAATAATACTAATAATACTAATAACAACATATTAAAATCATGTTGGCCGTAATTGCAAGGGGGGGGGGGGAGTAAGGGAAATGGGGTCCCTAATTGGGACCAACCGTAGCTAGGGGTGCAAGCATCCAATTGCGGGTTGAAATTCAGGACGGGCTTGATCGACCTCTCACCCGGGATTGGTTGGCCGCCCTGGATGCCGACACACTCCCACCCTCCATCTCATCCCCTCATCCACACCTTATCTGTTCCGGGCAGCCCGCTACCTCTGGAACTTTCCAGGTCCCAGCCCGCGGCGCGTCACGGGCTGCCCGATCGGGTCCAAGGCTGTGATCTAATACACACGCGCGCGGAGGATTCAGCGGTGTCGTTGCGACGTTTCCTCTGTTGCGGTGATCCAAGCCTTACGTTGCGATTGTGGGTTCGGGTGTGGCCATGGCGAACGCCGTTGCAAGCATGGCAGGTCTCTCCCAGGGAGTCAAGCTGGAGAGCAGCCTAGTTGCAAGCAAGGTTGTGAGCAGCAGCAGCGCCGCTGTGGTGGTGAAGTGTGGACCCGTGCAGGTGCGCGCCCAGAGCGAAGAGGCCCAGAACAGGAGGGCGTTCTTGAGCTTGGCCGCTGCGTCGTTGGCTGCCACTGTCCTTGCCGGGAATGCCCGCGCCGTGGAGGATATCAAGTTGACTCCTCCTCCCACTCCCTTCGGCGGCCTGCGTAAGTCACTGCCCCTTCGCGTTGAATTCTGGGGTGCACTGCTGGGTTAACTATGTGAGTTGGGTTCCGAGGTCCGTATCGATGGCATTGAGTAATCCCGGAATGCGAGTGAACCATGGGGGTTGATTCTTGCGAGCACACGTTATTTCGCTTAGTTGGTACAGAGGGTTAAGAATTTCCTGGGCTGCAATGTGGGTTAACGTGTATGGGGTTGTGCTATGTTGTACTGTTTGCAGCTGGAACTGAAAATGCTGACCAAGCCCGTGAGCTTGATTTGCCACTGAAGGAGAGGTTTTACTTGCAACCCAAGACTCCTCAAGAAGCTGCTGACCGTATCAAGGAAGCCATTAAGGCTGTTAAGGATGTGAAGCCCTTGATTGATAAGAAGGCATGGCCATATATCCAGAATGGACTGCGCTCCTCTGCATCTTATCTGAGATATGATCTCAGCACCATTGAAGTGTCGAAGCCCAAGGCAGAGAAGAAGGCTTTCAAGGCTCTCAAGGACAAGGCCCTCGACTCTCTGAACAATGTACTGTCCTGGCCTCTCCATTTCTTCTACATTGTTTAACTTCACACTGTGATTTGCACTAGAACTCAAAATCTGTGGTTACCAATAGTTATTCATGTGCTGATCTGGGTGGTTTGATTTAGCGTTGATACGGAATGTGTCCTCGAGCTGACGGATGTTTCGTCTTTTCTCTGCAGTTGGACTACGCAGCTAGGATCAAGAGCCCCCCTAAGGCCGACAAGGCATACGCTGAGACCGTGGCGTTGCTCGACCAAGTGCTCTCCCAGATATAGACCTAATGACGTATTTTCAGTGTAGCAGTAAAATCATCAATCTCATGCGATCGAGCATGTTCCTTTCTAATCCGTTTTTCTATCTGCAAGCTCGCTTGCTCGAGGAAGGTGTATTGTGCTAATTGGTATCACTATTCGTAATTTGTCGACCAGATCACCATATCCACTGTCAACTCGAAAATGTGCTGCAAGAACCTATAATTGTCCACTCGTTTAGATGCCCCAATTGGATTTGCTATATGTGTGAACTCCCATTGTATACTCACCATTGTTTCCTGAGATCTCTGTTATGCCATCACGGAAACATTCATTTGAGCTCTCCGTGACGATTGTAATAGTGTATCAAGTCATCTTGAATGTACATTGCTGCGTGACTCAATGTGATGAGAATTGGTCTCGGAATTTGGGATTGTGATGTGTTTATTCCGGAATCTATCATTGGACGTGTGGGTAGGGGGCTTTCAACTGACAGTTAGATCATTATATCATCACCGTTCTGAACTTGAGCATTAAATCCACCGAAGCTCTCCGACGCTTGACGTTTATAACAACGGCAACCTAGACATTCAATTTATCAATCAGCTGATTGTATCTTCACCAGCGAATATGTCTCCCTCGTCGCGTGCTACCAGAAACACCATAATCGAGATCTACGTCTACATTGTGAGCTTCTTGTGGTCCACGTCTACATTGACTAATCTATTCAGTTGGCCATGACTCGGCCTGTTCTTCGAATGACAGTTGCTGATGATCCAGTCCGTCAAACCAGTGAAAACTCAAAAGTTTCCATCTGCAGATGTATGACAGTTATCTTCACACTGTTTACACGTCACATGGCCTGCCGAATCCATCAGACGGCCTCACATCGAATGATCTTTCCCTACACTGGAAAAAGCTCATCCGAAGGTGTTGGCCACCACAGCAACGATAGGAGAAACCAGTGTACCCTCATTCAACTTAAACTCTGAGATTCCTTCTCGTCCCGCAGCTCTTGCAAATCTGGGCGAAATGAAATTCTCCGGTAGGACGCAATGAGACTCCTGGGAACTCTGAAAAGCTTTTGATGCTAGAAAATTAACCGTATTGAGAGATTCTTCAGATGGAGGGGGGAAGGCCTTGCAGTCCAGTCACACAGCCTAGCCTGACATAATCGAATCTGCCAAAGCCACCAATAGTACCTTCGAGAAGACACTTGAGATCTAGAGGTCTAGCAAAAGTGGACATGTTTGTTCCTGGATCCACTACTGCCTTTAACAGTAATTCCGTCAGGAATGAAGCAGGAGATCAATAAGCCAGACAGCGTTTCCAGCACCAGCACTGGAATTCCTGCAACCACTCATCTGGAGAGCAGCACACAACTTCCAAGTCCCTCTCATACCATGCCAACGGCATCTGGCTCTAAACGGGATTCACAAAACCAAGATGCTGAGCTAGACCTCGTGTAGATGTTTCAGATTGGCACTAAGAGCCTAAGGAAACGGAGTGTGATTCTGGTGAGCTCAGAGTAACGTGCCCAACAAATATTGGTATGCCGATGTGATTGAAGCAAAGGTGGGTTACTAGATACAGAAATTTTCGAGGAAGGGTTTACAACCGAGAGCTTTAGGGGGCCCGATCCTATCGAATGTTTCGGTGCCGGTACAAGTAACGAAGCTCAATATGGAGATCTCATTGCGTACAAAAAGCCGCTAGGTCCTGATGATTTAAGAAATCCACTCAGGACCATGATGGTCATGCCAGTCCGTCAACCTGGTTACGTCATCGCTGGATTTGTTCCTTCATCATCCTACCCCGTTGGAAGGAAGCGCGAGAAGAAGAATGGGGGAGCCGCAAATGTGCCCTTGCACATTCGACCCAGTTTTGTAATGGGCTCAAGAGAAGTTGGGTCTAACATGACTCTGCGTCTCCTAGTCTGATAGCAATATATGAGCACTACCTGCAACCAAAAATTAGTGAAGCTGCATCATTGCTTCGAATGTTACAAACTAATTTAGAGGCTGTTCATCAAGTGTTGAAAATTGGAATCAACTGAGAGTCGAAGACCACTGCTACGATGATCTGCTGTTCAGTAACTAATTTTCGTGTACACGGCAAATAAGAAACGGGGGAGAGGATTTAATTGCATATACTGATTAATTTGATGCGAATCAGTTAGTTTATAAGTGTACCACAAGGTCATGATTAAGACGCCAATGGCATACCCAGTTGCCAAGAAGGGCAAAAGATTGCTAATGATTTCGTGTCTGCAAATGATTTTCAAAAATTTGATGAACAGTGGTCAAGATGTAAAATTCTACTAAGTTCTTTCCCTACTGCGCAATGTTATGAAGTTAATTGAAGACATCTAATGTGCATCTTAGCGGTCCTGGGCCTACTATCAGAGACAGTTTTGAAGGCTAATGTCCACCCGGATCCCGGTACGCCTTGCTGAGGAGAACGTTAAAAGAGGACAAAAGCAAGAACGTGAAAGTAATGTGCACATAACCACGCTTCTCAACGATTTCTCAACCACGGATGATCGAGCTGATTTGGAGCTTGGTCTCAAGGTGCAGCAACGGAACATTCATTTCAAAAGCTTTAAATCTGCAAAGAACAGAGAATCTTTTAGCACAGTCCACAGAAGGGGCCAAGTTTAATGCTTATGCAATGACTCAACCTGCACGGACTCACTAATTCGCCAGTAAGTTGAAGCCAAATCAGTGGAAGCAAAACCAAGGCAATACGTCACACGATTGGCAGGGCTGACACACAGAAGACCCCTCTGGCGAAAGCGCCGCCTCAACTCAGAACTAACAGTTTCCAAAAGCGAGAAGAAACTACAACCAAGTGTCCCAAAGCCCAGTGTCACGCACGTGAGATGCAAGCATCGTGACAGAGATTACCACGATCACCACAATCCCATTCCAGTCACGCAGACGTCGAGCATACATCCTTCAAACTGAAAACGCCGAGGGCTGGATCCTGGTTCTGTTCAACAACAATCTCTTGGTTTTATTCTCCAGCGGAACTGCGACTGACCGAGACCGATCGACGGAACTGCCTGTTGAAGCATTATCTCACGAAATCTAGACCCAGACTCGAGCATTGTTGCCGCAATGGTGGAAGCTATTGGGTCTGGGTGTGATCAGTGCAATGGTGGGTTTGCAGCGGCTATGCAGCTGCCCAGTTGCGAGGTTCGGTGATGAACCGCATCAGAAGTGGTCCGATCTCGCCACCCCACCTTCAGGATTTCACAGATCGATCGCCGATCGCCATCGCCGTCGCTGCGACACGATTTGTGTGGCGAGGTAGCGGCATCGCCGGGAAGAGGCCTTGGAATCAACGACGCCCCTTGGCGGACCCAGCTTCATAGAGGGCATGCAATTTGAGTAGACTATATATATATATATATATATATATATACGTATATATATAGTAATTTAATTCGGACGTTTTTTGTTGGTTGCTAAGTTTTGAAGACTCCATGTTTGTTGGTTTTTTAATTTTAATTTTAATTTTTTTTCATATATTTTTTAAATACTTGTTTGTGTAATAACTCAATCAGATTCTTAGTTGTGCCTCCAAATTAGTCTCATGATGAAAATAAAATTATGTGTATTTTAACAAAAATATATATATTTGTTATAGACTATTCTTTTTTTTAATATAAGTTTAACAAATTGGAGTGGCTGGTGAATACAAATTGAGTACAAATTGACTTTGAAATATATGTATATCTATACATGCAACATTGATATCAATTTTTATATGGTACTCATATGTCCCTTTGGTATCCAGAACAACTTCCATTTGATTTTGAAAGTTTAATCTATTTTCAATATTAAATTTTTTAAATAATGAAAAATGAAAAATATTCATGTCTACAATCATGTAGTAGTGCTACCATCTTATTGGTCTAATTGATATTAGTGGTGTTTTATTGCCATGTCAAAGGAAGAGATATTATTCTTAGAATTTAGTTTCTATTCACTTCTTTTATAAAAACTTCTAAAAGTCAATGTAACCTTCTAAAAAGAAGCATAGGATATTTCTTTAAAATTTATGTTAGTTAAATATATAATTTTTTATTTAGAAAGAATTTTAAAAGATAAAATAGACAAGAACATTAAATATGATATATCATATGTAAGTACTAGTATTTAAATAATTAATACAATATCTTTTTTTAAAAATTACAAAATGGTATATTTATAAATTTTTATAATTCTTTTCTTAGAAATATAAAGCTAGAAAATGGTAATTTTAGTATTTTATTATGTTATTTTTTTTCATGTAAGATTTTATTACTTTTAATTTAATGATTGAAGAACTATAAAGCTAATTGGATGATGTTTAAGCTTTTGAAAACCTTTCAAAATGTAAAAACAATTATTTGACTCTTTTGAGATTAGTAACAAATTGCTGAAATATCTTTAAATAGTACTATAGCAAGCACAATACAAGACTATGATGGTAAGTAACTTATGATTTAATAATATTCTTTTAAATATGCTAGATTGTATAAAAGATTTTAGAAATAAAAATTATAATATTTTCTTGTTTTTTAAAAAATATATATGTAGAATATTAATATTTTTTTACATTCTTCTTAAGTATATCAAAATGGCAACTTTGATAAAATTGAAGTTGAATTCTTTTGAGATTTTTATAATTTTTCTTTAAAAATATATTAATTTTTTATTTAAAAAAGAATAAAGTCATAAGAGTATATATATATATATATATATATATACACACATATATATACATACATTTACCAATGAAATATTAAAAAAATACTAATGATAATTAATAAATAAATAAAAATATTCTCAACATGTAGAATTTTATTATAAAAAAAGTAATAACATTGGTAGAATCTTATAAGATTATGAAATGCATAAGAAATGCTATACTAAGTGGTTCAAATTTAAAAGTCAAGAACTAATAGAAAAGATAAGTTTTACTGATTTTTATTAATGATGTACATTAAGTTGGATAATAAAACATTTGTTATGTTGCACCTTCAAAAAAACTTGTAAGTACATTAAAAAAAATTATAATATTCATAATATTAAATTAATTTTAATATTTTGAGTGCTAAAGTTTAAGAAGAAATACCATATTGTACCACATTGACAAGATCAAAAATTTAATGGATCAACTTATATATATATATATATATATATATATATATTCTTTCAATAAAATAAAATAAAATAACAGATTTAAAAAATATATATTTATATAATTTATTTAAGATATTAATATAATAATAAATAAATAAATATTTTATTAGATACATAATTAGATAATTGATGCACATGATACTAAAATATAAAATATATACTTAGTTTATAGATTAATAATATAAAAATATTCTAAAAATTAATTAAGATTCAGTATTCATAACAAAATAATAAAAAATACAAATTTAAGCAATTATCTTATATGAAAATATGTTTGTAGTGTAAAAATTTTAATATATTGTCTTTTAACTAATTAACTTTTAATTTTTTATATTTATGTATGCATACATGTGTATTTATTTTATGAGTAAAGATTAATCTTTTGATGTGGAAGAATTGGTCCACAACAATAATAAACTATCAAATAGTAGTAGGTTAATATCAAGAGGTTAGTGGCTTAAATTATAGCTATAAGATCTTTAACCTTGTTTGATAGATACTATCATAGAAATAATGATTCTTTGATTTTTTAAGAAATATGGAAATATATATATATATATATATATATATATATACATATCATTTAAAATATACTTTTATTTTTTTATTTTTTTATATATTTTTTTAAAAAAAACTTATGTTATTTTTTTATTTCTAAAAAAATAGAATTACTCAATCAAATAAAGTTATGACCAATTTAACTTAATCAAATCAAGTTAATTTGATTAAATTAAAGAGGTTGAAATCTAATTTGGTTAGATATCAACAATTAAGTAGGTCTTAAGAAAAAAATATTTAGGTACTAGAAAAGGTACTAAGTACAAAGAGAGTTAAAACTAAATCCTTATTTAACCAATTATGAACTTATATGATCTATAAAAGATAAAATTTTGTATATTCTTTAATTTTTCGTAATTGTTTTGAAAAATGAGTAAGTATATTTTTTGTCTTTAGGAGTTTACAGAATATAATTTTGTATTATTTGAAGTTTAGGAATTAAAGGGAGTTATTAATTTTTGAAATTAAAAGATTTTTCTATAATTCTTAAAAATAATAAAATAAAAATATAAAAACAATAAAATACAAGAAGATCATTTTTAAAAGTTAAAAATTTAATAGTATGTATTTATAAAGGATAATAAATTATAAACTTATGATCAAAGATGCAAGTTGATTTGAAAATTTAAAACTCTTTAATTCTTAGACAAACTAAGAAAGTATGAGATCATGAAGGAGGAACAATTTAGCTTAGGAGATAATACTAACTTATATTAATCAAAGGCAAGTGAAATTGTTCTACTAATGTCATGGACATAAAATTTACTCCAATAAATTATCTAAGTAATAATAGACCAATAGAAGTAGGTAAAATAAGTTGATTTGATAATATTTGATAGAAAAGCTTCCTATAAGCTTCATAGATGCAAAATCACCTTTATACATGTCTATAGGTGATTGGTAGGTTAGAAACTTGGTCAACAAGGTAGCCACATGGCGCACATATTGGTAGCTTGTAGAACAAGCTAGCCATGTGTCACACATGTTGGTAGCTTGCGGAACAAGCTAAATATGTGGCGCACATGTGAGAAACTTGTCGTGTAAGTTTGACACGTGTCTTGCAAATTAGACACATGTATGAGGTTCTATAGAATACTGCCACGTAGCTCTTAGTTAGATAGTATTTATAGAGCCAAGAGTGAAGCCCTCTTCACTCTTGTCAACTCTTTTCTTGGTTCTAGTCTAGTTTCAAGAGTCTTTATATTTCCAATTTTTGGCAATAGCCATTCCAGTTTTCTTTGAATATACATACTTTCTTATTCCCATTTTGTGATTTTTTTTTTGATACAATTTCCATTAGATTATGTATCTTTTTTTAGTTCATGTCCTTGATAGATTGACAAGAGTACACTTATAATATCATAGCTTTGTCTTGTCTTGATTTAAGAGTGGATTACCCCTTTTTTTTTGATAAGACACAAGTATTTTAGAAGTTGCGGATTACCCTTTTCTAAACTAATATTATTCTTAGTATTTTCTTTGTTCTCCCTGTTACTTATCTCAAGTAGTGTTATATATTTTATGAAGTGTTATCATGGCTGAGCTTGCCGAAATGAAGAGTGCAATGGCACAAATGCAAGAGCAAATGAGGGAATTGATGCTTGCAATGCATCAACTCACTGTACCTCCACAAAGAGCAACAAGGTTACCAAATAATGAAAATATAGATATGGTTGGAGCTGCTTCAACATCTACACCAAGCCATATAATTCTTCTTACATTGGAACATCGTCCAAGTATCAGAGAACCAAAAATTGGTCTATCTGAGAAATTTGATGGCACAAGATTCAAGTTTCGAGGATTCATCAACCAAGTCCAACTGGTGATTGAATTGCAACCACAAAGTTTTCCAATTCCAGGATCACAAGTCAGATTTATTGGTACACTACTTTCAGATTCTACCTTATCTTGGTTTTCATCTTTTCTAGAACGACGTGATCCAATATTGGATAATTTAGAAGCTTTCTTAGCAAAATTTTGATCTATGTATGGAGAACATGATGTAACTCGTGTTGCAACCAACAAACTTTATATCCTACGACAAGGCAATCGATCACTGACATTATATGCTTCACAATTTTGACAACTAGCAATCGATATCAAGTGGAATGATGCTGCACTCATCAGTCAGTTTCTCTACGGATTACAATATGAAGTGAAGAAATTGATGTTGAACTTACCCGATCCTCAAACATTGAGTCAAGCAATAGACTTTGCGATGAAGTGTGATAATCGGCTTTTTGAATTTAGATCTGAAAGTCGTACAAGAGAATCTCAGCGACATTATAATTCAGTGGCAGCACCAATGACTTCTCAATATGTACCTTTAAAAGTCGAGGACATGCAAATTCATGCTATACATTTCAAGCCGCTTACTGAACAAGAAAAGACTCGACGTCGTCAAGAAGGATTATACTTGTATTGTGGAGAACCTAAATACACTGCTCAAAATTGTCCAAAGAAACGACGCAACCACAAGATGAGGAGTACGACTGTCAAAGAAGACAATATGTTGAAAAACGAGTTTGTTCAGCCACAATAAGGACCGTGCGGCTGGGATCTTGTACAATTTCTAATGAAGGTCCTATCCTCTCTTCAAAACTATCTCCTTGTTTTATAATAGATGTGTATTTAGGACCTAATAATTACAAAGCCTCTGCTTTAATAGATTCAAGAGCCTCAGCTTGTTTTTTAGATGAAGAATTTGCTAAAAGCTATAGAATATAGATAGTACAAAAATCTAAACCTGTACACGTAGAAGTCATAGATGGTCATCTTTTATCTTTTGGAGATATTACTTATGAAACACTTCCTTTAGATGTAATAGTAAATGGCCATAATAGTTGCATAATTTTTAACATAATTAGATCTCTTTCTATTCCAGTTATTCTAGATCTATCATAGTTAAAAAAATACAACCCTCAAATAGATTAGATTTCTCATACTCTGAACTTTTCTAAAAGTATAGCTAACGATAGAATTAATCAAATAAAAAATCATAAGTCTAGTAGAATTAAACTTGCGTTTGTAGGTGCAAGAGCTTTCTTGCATGCTGCAGAAGAAGGATCACCTTTTGTTATTTATGCTACAGCTATTTCTAATGATGGAAAGACTTCAAGTAGCATTCCAAGTCAGTATCAAGATTATCAAGATGTTTTCAAGAAAAAGAATGCAGATATTCTTCTGGAGCATCATTCATATGATTATCCAATCGACCTTAAAGAAGGAACTCATCCACCATTTGGACCAATCTACAGTTTATTACAAGATGAATTGTCTGAACTCAAGGTGTATATTGATGAAAATTTGGCTTAGAATTTCATACGCCATTCTAAATCTCCAACAGGAGCTCCAATTCTATTTGTGAAGAAAAAAGATGGATCATTGCGGATGTGTGTTGACTATCGAGGATTCAATAAGATCACAATCAAGAACAAATATCCATTACCTCTAATATCAGGACTCCTTGATTAGTTGAATCAAGCTAAGATCTATACAAAAATAGATCTAAGATGAACATACAATCTAGTACGCATGAAAGAAGGAGATGAATGGAAAACTGCATTTCGAACCAAGTACAGACATTTTGAATATAATGTCATGCCTTTTGGACTTACGAATGCACCAGCTGCTTTTCAACATCTCATGAATGATGTTTTTCGTGCGTTCTTAGATAATTTTGTCATCTGCTACCTAGACGATATTTTGATCTATTCTAAGAATATAGAAGAACATGAAATACATGTTTGTCAAGTATTACAAAAATTTAGAGATACGAGATTGTATGCCAAGATAGAAAAGTGTGTATTTCACACTACTCAAGTTGATTTCTTAGGATACATCATTTCAAATGATGGTCTCATGATGGATCCTAAGAAAGTCCAAATAATCATGAATTGGAAGATTCCAAAGACGATAAGAGATGTCTAATGTTTTTTGGGATTTGCCAATTATTATCGGATCTTCATCAAAGACTTCTCTTGCGTTACGGCTCCACTTACACGTTTGACTTGTAAAGACAAACTCCAATGGAATCAAGAAGCGGAAGTAGCATTTGAAGCTTTGAAGACATCGTTTGTTTCTGCACTAATCCTATATCATGTAGATTTTTCCAAGGCGTTTTTTTATAGAAACAGACGCATCAGACTTTGCCTTAGGTGTGGTTTTGTCACAAATGGGAACAGATGATAAATTTCATCCAATAGCTTTTCATTCAAGAAAATACTTAGCAGCCGAGATCAATTATGAGATCCACGACAAATAACTTCTTGCAATCGTGGATTCTTTTCAAAAATGGCATCATTATCTAGAAGGCACTTTGAGTTCAGTCACCATGTATACGGATCTCAAGAACCTCGAGTATTTCATGTCGGCACGTGTGTTGAATCGTCATCAAGCTCGTTGAAGTATGTTTTTGTCAAGATTCGAATTCATTATCACTTATCCACTAGGAAAACAACAAGGTTTGTTCGATGCCCTTTCTAGACATTCTTATTTTGCACCAAAAGAAGGAGAGGCAGCTTTTGAGCAACAAAGAATGGTTCTCTTGAAACTAGAGGAGTTTTATCTTCGAGCAATAAAATCAACATTGATTGTTGATTCAACTTTTCTCAAGCAAATTCAGTCAAGTATGTCCTCAAACCCTCTTGTTCATGATATCAAGAATAATTCTTCCAAGTGTCATGATTCTTCTAAATTTGAGTTCAAGAACAATCTACTATATTTCGAAGGACGTCTATATGTTCCAGAAGGAGAAGCACGTTTACGTGTTCTTCAAGCACGTCATGATTTTCCAACGGCAGGACATTTTGGATACAACAAGACTTTGGAACTTATATCAAGAGATTTTTGGTGGCCTCAAATGTGGAAGGCAGTCAAAGACTTTGTACAATCATGTGATATCTGCTCAAGATCAAAGACTCCTCGTCATCGACCTTTTGGGCTGCTTCAGCCATTACCTATTCCAGAACAACCATTGCTTCTATGGATTTCATCATAGATCTTCCAAGCTCAAGATCTTATGACTCTATATTTGTGATAGTAGATCGGTTCACCAAGATGGCACATTTTGTACCATGCACAAAATCTATCATAGGTGAAGAAACAGCTAAGCTTTTCATTGATAATATCTATCACTATCATGGGTTACCTAAGGATATTATATCGGATAGGGGAACTCAATTTGTGTCAAGATTTTGGAGAACCCTTTTCAAGATCTTAAAAGTGAACATAAAATTATCTTTAGCTTTTCATCCTCAAACTAATGGACAAACAGAGTACGTGAACCAAGTCTTGGAGCAATATTTAAGGTGTACCATCAACTACCAATAACATGATTGGATAGCTCTTCTGCCATTGGCAAAATTTGCTTATAATAATATGATACATTCTTCTACACAACAAACACCTTTCTTTGCCAATTATGATTATCACCCACGACTTGATGTTTTTGACTTTTCAAAAGTTGATAATCTAGCAGCAGAAGATTTGGCAAATCGTTTGTCAGAGCTACATGTAATAATAAAGGTGCAATTAAAAGAAGCTCAAGAACAACAAAAAACAAATGTAGATGTGTATCGCAAGGAACAACCACAATTCAATGTGGGAGATAAGGTATGATTACTTCGTCACAATATCAAGACTACTCGTCCTTGTGATAAGTTGGACTATCGTAGACTTAGACCTTTTTCTATTTCTGAACAAATCAATCTAGTTGCATATCGATTACACCTACCACAGTCCATGAAGATCCATCCTATATTCCATGTGTCACTACTTGAGTCATACAAGACAATGGATATACAAGGAAGAAGACAAATGCCACCGCCTCTTGTAGAAGTGGATAACAATGAAGAATTCGAGGTTGAAGAGATTTTGGATTCAAAGCGGCGCCAAAATCGATTGGAATATCTTGTGCATTGGCGCGGATACGATATTAGTGAATGCACATGGGAGCCATCAAAGAATCTAACAAATGCATCAATAAAAGTTAATGCATTTCATCGACGACATCCATCAAAACCAAGACAAATACTCAAGAAAATCTTTGCTATAAAGCAAGGCAAGTTCTATAGAGGTTTCATCCTACCTTGTATCATTATTTGTCATTAGATTTTGTTTGTGCTAAAGAGATGGAGGATCAACAATCAGCGAATTCAGCTCAAGAGCCATCATTTGCTGATTTATTGGACGAGACATTACGACCTTGGAAGAGCCTCCTGATGTTTGATGATACTTTTAGAGGTAGGAACTACTCTTGATGGTGTTCCTAATGTTTTCTTTGAAGGAAGTTATGAAGGCTTCAACAATGATCAAATAACAGGATGGTCCTCTTGCCATAATATAGAACATTATCGATGGCTGAAAGGACCTATCAACTACCTTCGAAAGGAACAAAGATCAGAGTATGTGGCAAGCACAATTCGACGTATTTTAGACTTTCTCAACATGTAATCATCGCTCCTTGTGGAACTCGTCCTTAGAATGGGGGGTAATGTCACGGACATAAGATTTACTCCAATAAATTATCTAAGTAATAATAGACCAATAGAAGTAGATAAAATAAGTTGATTTGATAATATCTGATAGAGAAGCTTCCTAGAAGCTTCATAGATACAAAATCACCTTTATACATGTCTATAGGTGATTGGTAGGTTAGAAACTTGGTCAACAAGGTAGCCACATGGCGCACATATTGGTAGCTTGTAGAACAAGCTAGCCATGTGTCACACATGTTGGTAGCTTGCAGAACAAGCTAAATACGTGGCGCACATGTGAGAAACTTGTCGTGCAAGTTTGACACGTGTCTTGCAAATTAGACACGTGTATGAGATCCTATAGAATACCGCCACGTAGTTCTAAGTTAGATAGTATTTATAGAGGCAAGAGTGAAGCCTTCTTCACTCTTGTCAACTCCTTTCTTGGTTTTAGTCTAGTTTCAAGAGTCTTCATGTTTTCAGTTTTTGGCAATAGCTATTCCAATTTTCTTTGAATATACATACTTTCTTATTTTCATTTTGTGATTTTTTTTTTATACAATTTTTATTAGATTATGTATCTTTTTCTAGTTCATGTCCTTGACAACTAAAGACTTGCTAGCAATTATGTCGTTATATTTTAGAATCAATAATCTTCTTTAATATGTATAAGAGGTTTTTTTTTTGGATTTAGTTTGATAGAATGGTGAATTGAATAGAAAAATCTTAAAGTTGATAAATTTTGAGATTTTATATGTTAACATTCACAATTGTGCTTACATTTAAATTATAAAATAGAAGTAGGTAGTATAATATATAGACTTTCAAACTTTTGGTGCATTAATACAACCCTTATTTTGATAGCTATTTTTGTTGAAAAAAACTTATAAACAAAAAGAACATGATAGCAATGCTAATATTTGGTTAAGACTATTACAATCTTAGGTCTATGAATTATTAAAAAAACATAAAGTTTGAATGCAATTCTAACCATATGAAAAACTAAAGATAGATTATTTTTTTGGATACAAAAGACTCATTTGTAAAAAATAAAAATAAGAGGTACTAATCTAAAGTAAAATTATTGTGGCAAAAAAATCTACATAAAAAAAAATTTAATGCACATATAAAGAGAAATATACAACAAGATGGATAAAAGAGCAAGATTAAATAGTAAAGATCCATTAGATTTTATAAAGATTGATAGAACTACAGAACAACCAAATAAAAGAACTTTGAAGGTTAAGATTATTAGATATAATATAGATAAAAATAAATACAATGTCAAATATATATGTAGCTATCTTTAATTAGAATGATATACATCTAAAACATAATGCTTAAGAAAGTAGATATAACAAAAGTTTACAAGCAAGAAGAAACTAAAAGACAAGAAATTTATAAATTTTTAAGCTTATAGTCTTATTTTATATAATAGATATGTCTTAATTTTAACTATGGATTCATTTCTTCTAATATGTACGGCTATAATTGTCATCATTTTTTTTAATTCTTTTATATTTAAAAATATATTGCTATTTAATATGTTATATTTTCCAAGTATAAAATTTCTTTTATTTTGCTAGTTTGAATCAAGTTTTAATTAAATTAATATAAAATTTAGCTCATATCAAATTTTATTTGATAGCACCAATAGACAATTTAGAATAAAATCTATAAAAAATTTGAGCCATCAAAGATCATATTCAAATATACCAATACTTAAGATATATATATATATATATATATATATATATTAGTAGTGAAATCAAATTGATAGATAGTCAACCTACAATCTTTAATTAAAAAAAGACTAAAATATATGGCATAAAGTATATCCATATTGCACTATGCAATTTAAAAGACTACCAATTGTATCATTGATAATGTTAAGAAGATTACCAAAAGCAATCTATTTACATGCATATGTTCTATATTATTTGCCATATTAATGAATAATAGAAACTAATTCCATTAAATATAAGTTAAAGAAGATTGTATCTTATTAGATAAATAAAGAGAGTTTTAATCTAAACATTACAAATAGAAAAATTGAAGAAGACAAGTTCATTAACTTATATGGTACTACATTGAAAAAAAGACCATTGAAATGGCATGACAAATTCTTCCAAGTACAACTCTATTATATTTGGACATAGTTTTAAAAAATTAAAATTAAAATTAAAATTAAAGATATAAAAAATAAATAAAACTAATATATATATATATATTGCTATCTAGCATATTAAACAAAGATCAAACAATAAAGTAGAAGAATTCTACAAATACTTTGTAGTTTTTAATAACAACTTATTAACACAACCAAACTCAAAATTCATTATAATTTTTAATTTAAACTAGTTTGATTAATTCATTCTAATATATACGAATTTTTTTCAAATTTAGTATAATTTTTTATTTAATAAATTTAATAATTAATATATAAAAATAATTATATAAAATAAAATATGCCTCAATTAGATTATGTTATAATAAGAATAGTCATTCATATAGTTTAAATCAACATTTCTAAGAATAAAAAAATATTTGTATAGATTTTTTAAAAATATAATTATAATATAAGTAATTAATAATTTAACTCATACAATCAAAAAGATTGCAACTACAAACCATCTAAGGATAAAGAAACCATTGGCATGCATGAAGTTGTAACCTAAAAGAACAAGGAACAACCATTTAAAGGATAATATCCTATAAGTAGCCACACTTGTATTTTTAAAATATACTATAAAAATAATAACATAGTGTATTATTTTTGAAAGCAGACATGATAAAATAGTCAAAAACAATTCTAAGTGCTAAGATATTATTTAGCAAATATCAGATCACTAGATACAAAAGATATTAAAATTCAAGGTTACAAAAATAATTATATAAAAATCAAGTTTTAGTCCAATTAAAGTGATTGTAATTACCACTCATTACTAAAAAAAATTTAAAGGATATTTTACTTTCAGAGCATAAATATAAATTGTTAAAAAACCAAAGAAGATTAAATGAAAGAAGATCAAATTTAAGACTAAGTTTTTAGGATTGTTAACTAATTGAAAAAGAAGAGACCAAGCAACAAAACAAAGACAAATCTATTAAGTCAACCTTTAAAATGTTGTAAAATATAAAATAGAATAAATTTCCATAATGATAAAATTGATCTATCTAGTTAACAATATCAGCTATAAAATCTATAATAGCAATTAAAGTCAAATTAATCAATATCACAATAAATAAAAAAAGTTGAATTCTAATTATTAAGTTTATCTATTATTATAACATTAATACAATTACTTAAAGTTATGATATGATTTTATTGTTACATAAAAGGATTTATTTTTTCTAATTTTTTAATAAACTAATAATTCATTGGATATATTTTTTTGTAGACAAAAAGAGTATATAATTTAATTGGCATATATCTATTTGATGGTTATAAGACAACTCTTGTTACAAAAGGAAAAGCCTATGTATCAACAAGTTATAGTAAAGGATTTTTAGGACAATTTGAGAACCATACATGTCTTTCTTGATGATTTTTTCATCTATAGTAGCCAAGGCACCCATTTAGAGAAGTTGATTGTATGCTTAAAAAAAAATCAAGAATATAATACCAATATTAATTTTAAAAAGTATCTATTCTTAATGTATTCTAGTATTGTCTTTGATTACACAGTGTCATAGTATGGTAAACTTTTTAACTTGAAGAAGATCAAAAGAATCAAATAAATATTAAGACTCAAAAATCTACAGGATATTTAAATTATTAGCGTTATAATTTAGTTATAAATAATTTTTTATTATAAACTATAATGGCAATATAAAGCAAGTTATTAGGCTTTTAAAGAAGTCAAATGAATTTATTTATTTATTTATTTAATTACATACTTTATATTTTTTTTCTTTTGGTGTAAGAAAAGAACATTTAGATACAATATTTAAGAATATTTATTTTCTTCCAAAATAATATGTAAAGATAAATATAAATTATTAAAAAAAAAAAAAAAAAAAAAAAAAAAATGCTTTAATAGGCTTGGTGATAATTCATGATATGTGTTAATATGAAAGATTTGATATTCTTATAATTAATATAAATTATAATTAAAAATATATTCCATAAAATCAATAATAATTTTATATTATTTTTGATAAATTTTTATTATTAGTTTTATATTATATTTAGTTTTTTTTTATTTTATAATTTATTTTATTTAAAAAATCACTTAATAATTTATATATTATTTATATTTTTATATTTATATTCTATTTAATATAAATTATAATAAATACCTATATTACTTAAGTAAATAGAAATAAATGGAAGTAAGTAAAAACATATTAGATAGATAATATTTTCTTTAACAAACTTTGGCAAAGTTTCCAACATGTCAAATATATCTTTAGATTCCTTTAGATATGTCATGTGGCTATTCAAACTTATCTTGTAAGCTTACTACTTTTAAAAAGTTGTACTAGAAGTAATTTACAACTTGATGCTTGGTCTACAAGCTTCATGATTCATATAAAGCTTCTACAAAATCTTATTAGTAAATAGTATATTTGGAGGTAAGGATGTTTCTATCCTCAATCTTGTTAATACCTTTTATATATTTCAATCTTGATATAAGGTTCTCTAATTTTTTTGTATTTAACATTAGCCATTTTAGATCTTTTTTATTTATATTTGTCTTTTCTTTGCTTACTTTCTTCCTTTTCAATGATACATAAGTATATAATAAATTTAGAATTTTATTTCAATTTATGTCCTTCACATAAATTTTATCAATATATATAATTTTAAGATTATATATATAATTTTATTTCTTATAAAATTTTATATGAATAAGAATTTTAAGGAACATATGATATTGTTGTTTGAAGTTATTACTTTTGATATTGTCATTACTTTTGATATATTAGCTTTTTCTACCAATATCATTACTTTTGATATATTAGCTTTTTCTACCAATATCTTAATACAAATTTTTTTTTTAAATTCTATATTTGTATAAATATAAAAAAGTATTATTTTATATTAATTTATATTATAATGAGATAAATTTTTATCATTATTATAAAGTTTTAATTATTTTTTTGATATTATAAAATATTTATTAAAAAGAAGAAGAAAATAATTTGCCATCCATCAAGATCTATTGTTGAAATATTGATATTAAATAATTTTTAAATAATTAAAAAAATACTTTAATGAATATATTTATAAAATTAAAAATTAAATATTTAACTTTTGTTTAAAGATACCAATTAAAATTTGATGTGTTACATATTTTTCATATTAAATACTAAAATTGAATACTTTTAGAAAGTCTAAAAAAATAATAGATATTTGCTTATTATTAATGCTAAAGTTAGAAATTTTATTCTAACAAGATTATTAAAAAAAAAAAAAAAAAAAAAAAAAGAAGACACCAAAAGAAAGCTCATTGATCAATATATATATATATATATATATATATATATAAAGGATGGAAAGATAAGAATTCTTACTTTACATAAAATGAATGAGAAAAAATTATATATTTAAATATATATATATACATACACACTGAGTTTCTTTTATCATACAAAGTGCTCAAAGTTTGACATAAGAATCACAAAACAATACGATGGTTTCGTCTCGTTAGGAATACTTTACGAGAGTTTGTAGAATATCAAAGCTTGTCTTCCGCTGCATCCCGCCGCTCCGAGATTTCGCAATGCGGCAAGTAGACGCCGCTCATCGCAAGGCTGCTGCCAAATAAATGAATGAACGACAGTGTTCACTCGTACAGACGGACGAGTGCGCACACACAATCAGATTCATACAAACAAAGATCAAACAACATTAAAAACGGGGGAGGGGGAAAGAGAGGGTGTCAGCCACTTGGTGAACTGGTGGCGTGCAGCGCTTCGAAGCGGATCGCTCAGTGGCCGATGGATAAAACCCTCCCATATTTCCTTAGTATTATATTCCACGGATTGCTATTCCGGTGACTTCATTGAAACGGCGAAAGCCTGGCCCTGAGGAGAAGGCAGCACTCTCAGCCTAGAGCTTCGAATCTGCCACCCCGGGATGCCACTCTCCACTTCTGGCCTATCCGCTCCCACTTAAAAATTTGCCCCTACTAATACCCTCGAGTCAAGCTCCGTATCAGATTTGCTGGGGTCGATCCGTGGATTCTAGGGCTCAGTATCCGTGTTCTAATTTGCGACGGAGCTCGACGCCACTTCTTCCTGTCCCCGACACGCTTACCGTGGCATTCTGGAGCCCCTCGTGGTGCATACCTCACTCCAACGAATTATTCTTTTCATCCGTTTGGACGAAACTTCGGATTAAGGTAAGTAAGAGGGAGTGGATTTTACAACGTTTTTACCAATCGAAGGGGTGCGTTGCAAATAATGATCTCAACCACAGCACCTTAAAAAATTCTACTTCACAGAATGAAAAATAAATAAAAACAAAGAAAATAAAAACAAGAATAGAGATTGAAGAAGCTCACTACAACCAACTAACCTTTTTTTAAAAAATCAACCCCCATACCTACTATTTTGGGTAAAATATATTACAAATTCAAATAAACCACATGCATATTTGCAAAACCTGGCAAGCAATATCTAATCAAATGTAAAATGATCCTCTTCACTTCCACAAGGCTCTGGCCGAGACCAAAGATCCGCCCCTCCCAGAGAAAGGAGCCCATGGCTGTTCCCCGATGGGATCCTCCTGGTTCCCACAGTCCCCAGCACACACCTCCGAAATTCTACCAAAAGGCTTTCCCAGATCATCGCAAATGAAGATCTTGAGTGGGCGGCTTCCTATTGGCCCAATCCTGGAGCTCTATTTTCAGTGGCCAATCAGATGAGATGTCTTGCCATCCACATGTTGAATGAAAGAAAAGGGGGCTTAGTCCAATGGGCAGCTGGATGGATCAAGTCCACAAAAATTGAGCTTATTGGTGGGGCTGCCATGTGAAGACTGCTTGGACCTTGAGGGCCAGTGGTGGCGGTTTTTAGGGGACAGTCCTCCATCATGACCATTGTAGTAAATACCAAACTAAATTTTTTACCTTTCTGTTTACTTTTCACTGTGCACGGACTTGGAAGGGACATAGGAGTACAATGGATAAGGTGAGAAGTCTGTTGGGCTCAGAAGGCTATGTTGCAGAGGGAGGCTTGGATTCAAAGCAATTTTACAGTGGCCACTATCTGTGGAGTTGCTCTACTTTGTAGTTACTCTTGCATCCAGTGGTGTAAATCTCATTCACCATTCACAAATGAGCTGTGGCTATCAAATGTCCACATCCACCTCTCATCTGCATCCACTCAGCAAAATGTGAACAACTCATGTGTGTAGCCACCATATGCTACCACACCTTCAAGTCAACCTTCCTAAAATAAAAATACAAAATAAGAATATAAATATATTGTTGCAAACTACTACACTCCACTTGTGGAATGAGGAGAAGCAGTAACGTGGGAACATGGGAACATGAGCTCCATCCACACATGCAGTTGAGGAACCTAACCCCCTATGTGGCCAAGTGTCAAGCAAGCTGTGTGCCCACTCCATTTTCCAATTGGTTTAGTTCCACTGGCACCAAATTCTGTTGCCTTACTGCTGGTCACACAAAATTTGCTTTTAACTGCTGACTGTACTGTATTCTACCCAACCATTAAAAACTGATCCTGGATCATGGCTTTGAAGAGGAATGTGTTCACTAGAGGCTGCATAGCTATTTATGCTTCAAGAGCAGGAATATTAATTATTTCATTATTTCATTATTATCTGTATTAGTAATGAGTAATTTTCACATAAAAAATTGAAGTGGAAACCCTAGAGCTTTTCCTGCTGAACAAATTTGTGAAAGTGGTGAAAAAGAATGAAAAAGTAAAAGATGAAGGCACAAGAACGGTTTCACCAGTGCGAGAGGCGAAGTCATCCATCTAAGTTCGATGAACAGGATGAACGTGGTCTATGGCCGTCTCTCTCGTTCTCGTTCCTCCGCCCAAGCTCCTTTCCCCTGACGAAATGTGCGCACTCTTGTGGCGCCAGTTCGTGGTTCTCGGAGCTTCCTCACGAAATTGCTTGGTTGTCGTTCTCGATGTCGTCGTCAGGTTTCTACGCTTGGTCGCAGAGGCTCGCAACAGTAGTGTTACGGTCCTTACGCATTACTGAGATCCAGGATCCTACAATTCGTCGCGTTATACCCTAATCTGTTGTCACAAATCTAGTGGGAGCCGTATCGTGGAGAGGTTTCACAGGTCTGCTTGGAGTAGCTCAGGCGTGCATTGCAACCGGTAGTGGAGGAGGTAATTACTGAGTGTTTTAGTTGTACACGCGATAAAGGATTTCATTTTTGTTTTAAAATTTTCAATTCTCCTTCGTCTCGTGTTGTTGAATTTGTACTCTCAAGTACAGATCTAGGCTGTCGTTAGTTAGAACAGAAGTGATTTTGTGATTTGAATGGTGTGAATTTTCGACTCTGTATGTTTTTTTGAAACTTTGGAAGCTTCAATGTTGTGCTGGCCTTCATGCTTCGGTTTCCGTCTTCGGACACAGAACACAAAGCGGTTGTAGTTCTAGTGGTTCATTCTATTCATCTGTGCTTTTGCAAGTGTCGAGGGCGGCGAGACCATCCTGCTACATAATCTTTTCCATTTCATTAATGTTTCAGCCTACTGCAGGCAGTTGAATAAGAAATAGGAAGCGACTACTGTGGCAGCGTCGGGGGACTATAATTGATACTGGTCGGAAGAAGTGCATTTCTGTAAAGGTTAGCGATGATCTTGGAAGGGTGAAAGTGTTGAGGAGTTATTTCGGGCCTGGGAGATGCCCGTCAGAAGGAGCTGCACATGGTTCGTGATGCCAAGTTCTATCTCCATCTCGTGAAATTTAATCGTGGGCTGCGTTTGAAGCCGTCTCAAGAAGGTGGCGTACGTTATTTGTATCTCCTGGGAAGCTAGTCTGGGCAACACATAGGCAGGTGCTCCCTCTACAGGTACTTATGAATACAAGCTCACACTATTTTCAAATACTGCATCAGGGCGTCTTCTCTGCAACCATGTTTTGCATATATACATACGTATGTTTTATCCTTCGGAATTGAAGATTTCTTGTGAAATCACGTCGGGCTTGAGAATCTGCAAATGGAGAGGGCGCCAACTTCCAAGTCCTGAACATTAAGTCTTTTTCTGATCTCTATCGGACCGTTCAAATCAGTTTGCACTCTTGGCAGCTACTGTGCTTAGTTAACACACGCCCTGGCATAGTTCATTTAATCTATACAGATTTTAGAGTTGTGTACGTCATTCCTCAACGGTAGTGCTGACTATTTATTGAAAGAGTTGCATGTACTCCTTTTCTTCTGTGAGTAGTGAATATGATATCTGTGAAGTAGAGTTAGATGTATTCATTAAGCAATTCCTGAGATGTGAGCGTTTACTGCTAAGATCTCTTGGAAGTTTGTTGCCAAGATGAGGCTGGTGGACCACATTATTTAGCAAGTGTGTTTAATAGCAGTGCAATGCACTTCATTTGAAAAGAGAAGAAGCTGGATCTACCAGAAGAGTTATAATGCCAAGAGCCTGTTCTTTTTAGACTTATATCATACATATTGAAGCAAACGGGACAAATGGAGCTTGATTTTGTGACTTTCGCTCTCTTGGAGAATTTGTAATTACTGGCTGGATTAGTCTTTCATGGTGTATTTCATGGACATGATCCGACAAGGACTCTGAACCTCTGTTAATCTAAATGCGCTGCATCCGTGCAGGTCTTGCATATAGACAGGCTATCTTGTTAAGGAAGACATGAAGGTCGACTCGCCAGTTCTAGGAGGTGGCGGCTTAGGTGGAAATATGGCGGATTCCTTTTTTTCAGAGGACGATTCCAGCTTAGTTTCCAGTAGTTGCCACTTTTCGCTGTGTGATGCTGAAGAAAGCAGCCTTTCGTTATTCGGAGGTGATAGTGGTGATGTTAAAGCGGACTACAACTGGGACAACTGCTTCGGCAATTTGGAAGATGTAGACACCTTGCTTGGGTAAGCCGCATCTTTCGAGGTTGATGAATGCGGTTTGTATTTTAGCGACGTCACTGCTTTAAGTTTCTCTGTTGTCATTCTGTTGTATGATATACCATTCACTTCCAGTGTTCATGCTGCCACCTGTAAATATCTTTGCATCGAATAGCAGTGTCTTAGAGACGATGGTAGGTTATGTTCAGTTTGTCCTGGATTGGGGATCCCATCTACTCGACCTTTTTTTGGTAGTGCTTATTCTCGTATTTGGTTACAGCTCTGATCCTGATTCTGCATTCGGACGGGTTTCTTCCAGTCCTGCAACTTTGCGGTGGGTTGATTCAGCATCACCTCTCGACCTGCAGTCGGAGAGTGAGTTATCTGGTACGAAGTCATCATCGGTCATCGACGCTGAACCAGGTGTGAATGGAAAGGCAGACATCTTTGACTTGAAAATGGATTTTGTTCCTATCAACACTCTTTCTCTACCATGTGGAGGAAATGGTCACAATGCGACCTTCCATGAAGCTGAATTTCAACCTGCAACTAGTTTTGAGAGCAGTTTGCATAACAGTCATGTCCCAGTTGAACAACAGTCCGATCTGCATTCTGGGGCCCAGGTTAATTCAAGCGATTGCTTAGATGATGAGAAGGTACTAGTTCAACGTACTTTCTCACTAACCTCGTCATCTAATGCCTAGCTTTTGGTCAACATGAGGGCTACCTTCTGTTGTATCTAAGGGGTTGGAGTGCATGAACTTAGGAAAGGTTCATTTTATAGTGACTTTTTGCCAGATTGGAATTGTCGGTCAGGTTTCAGATAGTTTTCGGTCTTTGGAGGTCAGTGCCTGGAACTCTTTGAAGTAGCCATGATATCCAGAAGACTGAGGTAGGCCTCTTTTATTCTAAGTGTTTCTGGTTGTGCTGCTTAAAGGATTATCAGTGATCTTTTTTGCAGGATGTATCTTGCCCTCAAACGGATTCTGGATCCGGCCCGAGTCTATTTATAATTTGTGCGCAAATCTGCTGTAGAGTTCTGAATGTACATGAATAGGTTATTAAAGGATTCTTTTTCTTTTTCTTTTGTTTTTGATTGTTGTTGTAGATGATGGAGGTTCTCACCGGAGGCATGCCTACGCCTGAAAGTAATGGCAATCTATCGATCGGGATGGATGTCCCAGAAGATGAGCCAGGACCATCTTCCGTCAGCGTCTCCGATTCTGACAAGGTCAAAGTGGCTCAGGTGCGTCGACACTGGATGTTCTTGGTGCATTTGTAATAAGTGGAGGTGGTTTACGTTGAGCATGATCTCATGACTGTTAAGGCTTCATATCTGCGATTTAACGAATTTCTTTTCTTTCACATGCACTAAAGTGAGACATTATCTATTTAAGGTAACGTATCTGGGGCGATGTTATCATCTCTCTCTCTCTCTCACTCTCTCTCTCGGCTCTTTCTGAAAGGACAAAGACTTCGATTGTGTCAGGTTCAGAGGGCTCGACGGCATGCCGTGACTCGCAAAAGGCTTGAAGAAAGAAGCAAGCGGCAGCTCAACCATCGTAAGAGTTTGCATGGTGTAGCGTATGGCGTTGCACATGATCCCCAGGTGTTGCATCCGATGCATATGCCGGTACAGGCAGCGCATCTTCATCAATCATCTAATCATATTATGCATAATTATTCTGTGAACCCTCCGACCCTATTACCTCTGCAGCCAATGCATCGGCCCGTGCCTCCTTACATGCACGTTGGATACAATCCTATGCATGTCATCCCACAGGCTGGACCACCCTCTGCCCCTACCCAAGTGTCAGGGCAACGATTGTATATGGGTTACCAACAACCATGTGCTTTCCCACACTCACTGCCACCGCATCTGCAACATCAACTCCGGCCTCCTGGGGAGATTCAAGTTCGTCCGCCACCAGGTACTCCAACCATGACTCCGCGGGAGAAAATTGAAAAACTTAAGTATCTGCAGCAGATGCATGCACGGTTGGCAGTGGAGCAGCAGGGACAACAATTTGCTGCTCAAGGAATTTCTACACCGGATACAATTGGTCTGAGAAATGGGGTCACGCCTATGCCACCGATTCTAGCTTCGAAAGTTCTGGATGTAGGTGTGAATCCCAGTGAATCGCAGATGCCAGTGTCGGAAAGTGATTTTGAGCCCTCCCTTTCGGTCGGTCAAACTAGCATTGATGCCGCATCTGATGACGAAGGTGGCTCATTGGAAGCTGCAGTATTGGATGAACTCCAAAATACTATTAAGACGGTATGAGCTCTAGGCTTATTGGTTGAGGAAGATTGTTCATAATTTCGTAGCATAACTAATTCTCAAGTTTTCTTCATGTTTTAGTACTGAATATATATGCTTGTTGTTTAATTTTCACTTGTTTCAGAAAGTACTTAAGTGAAATATTTTACAGTACTCGCATAACCAGACATGGATATTACCTAACTTCAATTTTTTTGTTTTGTTTTGTTTTGTTTTTTTTTATTTTTATTTCAGCAGTTGGAACTTGGAACTAGAATGTGCATAAGGGATGCTTTGTATCGATTAGCAAGGAGTGCCATGAAGAGGCAAGCTTCAAGTGGACGACCAGCTGGGGATGACGGTGCCAAATGTTCTCAAGTCTCTCAGGAGACTGATGCCACATCAACTGGACTTGAAGCTTCTATTAACAGCGATCCTTCATCATCAAGCAGGGTTTCTAGGTTTGAATCGTCGCACATGATTCATTTATGTTTACGCGTGGATTCAGTACTGCATTGCTGATTGTTTTAGGCAGGCATTGCAACTTCTCACTTTCTGATCTGATGTAATCTTTTGTTTACAGAATGGATATGACTATGGTGGAAACACATACAAATCCTATCGATCGCACCATCGCACACTTGCTATTTCATAAAATGCAACCGCAACCGAATCCCACCCAAGTTGCACCTAGTGGTGGTAGCAACCGTGTCGGCTCCCAACAGACTAGACTTGCTGGACAAGTGAATGGTCATATTACCTGGAACCAGGGAAGTGTGTTACAAGGCAACTGGGCTGCACAACAAGCTCCACTGAACCCAGGTGGAGGGATTCGTCAGGGCACTGTTCCTAGCGTTGACGTGGTTTCAGTACCTTCGCTTCCGCCTTCCAAGGTTCTTATGGTATCTACACCTGTTTCAAGACCGCAGGACGGTTCAGTTCTTAGGACAATTGGATCTACTGAACAACAAAATGGCATGGCATTAGCAGGTGGTAAGGAAAGTGCATTGAGTGGGCACTTGCAGGGCAATGTGGCTGGAGCTAGTGGTATAAATGGTGATCTTACCGCACCAATTAGGTCACAGTTGCGAAATGGAACAGATGGTGAACTACGAGCTGGATCAACTCAAAACGTGACAGGCTCATCACAAACGGAACTTTGTAAGATGAAAAATGGATTTCAGAGGAAGCGGCTGCAACATGCTGCATGTTTAAAAGAGCTTACTGAAGTCCTTGCTGAAAATCTGGATGTTGGATCCGCTTCTCTATGTGGAGAAGAAAGTGAGCTGGCTCAGTGTGGACCACCAGTGTCTACATCTAGCGGCACTGATGAATGTCAAGCTGGTGGTTTCTCAAATCTTTCCAAAAGCCTTGGAGACGAAGAGACGCCAATGGATGAGACGATTTGAAGAAAATTCATACTGAGGCGCAGTAATCAAAAAATGAAATTTTTTTTGAGGTTAGGTGATGCGACTATTACACATTCAGAGATAGTGAATGTTTGGGCGAGAGGGTCTACTACGCATGCGGAGCAGAATTTCTGGAATGAATCACAGCTTTCGCCGGCCTCTCGTGACACTACTTGCTCGTTTTTCAGGTGACGTTTTATTTTTTACCTGTCTACACAACGCACTCCGTCTACAAAGTTCCGAGCGGCATTTGTAGTTCCACGTCTTGACTAATTTTTTCAGCACGTGATATCCAGCTATGAGCATATCTCGAAAAATACTAGGATAGAACATATATTAACACGCATATT
The DNA here is from genome assembly GCA_036785485.1 of Physcomitrellopsis africana. Classification (NCBI taxonomy): domain Eukaryota; kingdom Viridiplantae; phylum Streptophyta; class Bryopsida; order Funariales; family Funariaceae; genus Physcomitrellopsis; species Physcomitrellopsis africana. The sequence continues at coordinate 361,093 of JAWRVF010000095.1, read as the reverse complement.
TGGAAAATGTGATACGTGCTTAAAAGGTTTTTAGTAACGTTCAGTTCTGGAATATGCCAATGTATTCAAGTTATTGCTGATCATCAATTAACTTCGATTTTATTTTTTGAGTTTGCAGATTCAACTCATTGGGAGTGCATCGTGTTATTGTATAACTTTGGTGACGTGGTTCAAGTTTGGCGAATAGAGTGTTCAGGAAGAGGAATGCCAGGTTATTGACGCTGGATCTCATAGTTGTCTATATGTGAAATAGGAATTAGTGACCCCTGAGTTTTAGGTACCTCTCACAATATTTGTAGGGTATCTGGGAGATGAGTGTTGAATTATTGCGGCGATCTTCATGTATACTGAGTTTTGGTTTTTCAGGGTTTTGACGCCATAGTTAGTGGTATGCAGTTGTGACAATTTGATTGATGAATTTCAACGAAACTTTATGTTGATCTGTACCAAATTGCTAGTTCGGAGTCATCGGTTCGTGTATACTATGGCAACTTTATACTAAGCAGAATTTTCTGATTTTATTTGCAGAATTTTATGCGACTTACTTTTGCCATGTTTTTTTGATCTCCTCTTTGGTTTGATTTTTGTGAGAGCGAATGTGTCAATGCTCAACTCTTGAAGATGAAAGGGAGGATCTTTATGAGTATCAATCCTGAACTTTGGTTCCTTTCTGGCAATTCCGACAGTGCACAAACTATTTAACTAAAAACATAAAGGTAATCATAACCTGTATACAAGGATTCAACCATAAACTAAACGCAATTTCAATTTTTAGAACAAGGTGTGTCACAGTATTCAAAATATTCTGTTGTATAATGGTCAGATTGTCATTCGTGACAAAGATTGGCCGAAAAAATACAGAAATTTCGGATTCAATTTAATCAAGACAAGATTGTCTGTTTTTAGGGACAAGTTCCTATCATTATTTTAAATACAAGTTCCTATCATTATTTAAATAAATTTTCAAATATGAGATTATGATATTTAGCAATGAGTAAAGAATTCGTACTTCATAGAGAAATTAAAAAAATATATAAATCATCTATCACATTGAACAAAAATACCTTACATTATGAGAGTTAAAAATAGTGAATCTTCAAATCAGTTCTATTACAAATTCTTCTCTATCTACTAATCATCTATTTTAATTCACAAAGATTTATTATTTATTTGATCAAAAGAAAAAAAGTGCCACTTTGGCAAAATAAAAGAAAAATAAAATTTAGAATAAATACAAAAAAAACTCAATAATAACTTTTATAATTATATTAAAATTTAAATAATGACATGTAATTTTTTTTAAAATATTGTGCACCAATACATTGTGTGCATAATACATTATACAATCTGAAATCTATATAAACTATGCTTGCACTAATATACTCATGGTAATGAATATGCATCTCTAAGGTGCAAGTGGCAATGTTAGAAAACACGCTACAAAGTTCAAATTAAAGCCTACATTGAATTATAGCTCATTAGTCAACACTTATTACAATTAGAAAGTAGGTGGAATAATCACACACACACACCACTAAAACAAAAAATTAGGACTCCAAGTACATAGAGATATTCAACAAAGCCAAGGCCAATTAGGCCTCTTTTACTTGCCTCTTGCATTGTTGTTGAAGCCCCTTGCATGATGGTGCACTTAACCAATATTACATCAATGTAGAAGATTGGTAGTGTTAATTAAAATTGCTTCCATCAATTTGTTAACTTCCTCTAGATTTACCCTTAAACTAGTATCAAAACCAGATCCCAAGGCACAAAATTGTATACCTATGGCAGATAGGGAGTTCTTTTGTTGATCGGAGAGTGAAGTTGGAAAGCAAACTTGATGGGATTTCTTTAAGCATTGGTTTTAAGGTTTTTGAGTTTGTAGTGACTTTGTGAGAGCTATGCAAAGTCAAGGTTCTATTTAGGTGACTTTGGTTATTGGGAAATAAAGTGGATTCCCATTTTGGAGCATATTGTGAGTTTTGTAGCAAATCTATAAGTAAAAAATTGTAGGTTTGTGAATTTAGTTGTGTTAAACTTAATCCAACGGTAAGATCTAAGGTTATTAAAATTTAAGTGAGATAGGGTCTAAGAAATTGGATTTTAAGGATTAATGAGGGTTTTTGTGATTTTGAGCAATTTGCTAATTAGAGTGGAATGGTTCTTTTTTGAGCTAGTAGTTAATTTAATTTTCAACATTTTTATAAAATTTTAAAATATATGAATGGTACAAAAAGGAGATATTGATGTTGGAAGAGCAATATCAAGATTGAAGAAAGAGAACAATCGATACTTGAGAGGATTAAGAACTTTTTCTCCCAATTGATATATTCAAATCCTTTCAAATTTTATATGCTTATTTTCAACTAGTAAGTCAAAAAGTGAGCAAATTTTGAATAAAGATCAATGATTAATTTAATAATTATTGAGATTTTAAATCTACTATTGGATTTGATTTAGATTTATTTAGAGATATTAGGATTTTATTAGGATTTGATTTAGAGTTTCATTAAAATTTGATTAAGATTTATTTAAGATATCTTTAAAATTTTATTAAGATTGTTAAGATTGTATTAAGATTTCATTAGGATTTGATCAAGGTTTTATTAATATTTGATTAAGATTTGATTATAATTTGATTAGGATTTGATTAGAATTTTATTAATATTTACTTAAGATTTGATTAAAACTTAATTAAGGTTTATTTAGGATTTCTTTAGAATTGGCTAGGATTTGGTTATGATTTTTTTGAGGTTTCTTTATAATTTCTTTATAATTTCTTTAAGGTTTCTATATGATTTCTTTAATATTTCTTTAGTATTTCTTTAAAATTTCTTTATGAATTTTTAAGATTTTTTTGGATTTCTTTAAGGTTTCTTTATGATTTCTTTATAATTTCTTTAGGATTTCTTTAGAAGTTTTTTAATATTTCTTTAAGATTCTTTAGAATTTCTTTAAAGTTTCTTTATGATTTTATTAGAATTTCTTTATAATTCCTTTAGGATTTCTTTAAGATTTTTTTAGGTATTTATTAGGATTTCTTTATAATTTCTTTAGGATTTAAAAAAAATTTCTTTAACATTTCTTTAGGATTCTTTAAGATTTCTTTATGATTTTATTAGGATTTTTTAAGAATTTCTTTAATTTTATTAGGATTTATAATTTCATTGGGATTTCTTTAGGATTTCTTTATAATTCTTTTAAGATTTTATTAGGATTATTAAGAATTTAATTGGAATTTATTTAAGATTTTATTAGAATTGTTGATTAATTACAAATACAAGTTTACCTTCTATAGCCAAGTGCTTGGTGCATTCTCAAAAAAGACAACATGTACTATAATATCATATGTCATTTCACCTCATGTGCCATATCTCCTTGTATGCCACCTTATCAATTGTATATATTGGATTGTTGTATGTATCAAGTCAAAGAGATTAATTATGTTATCTTATCCTTTTGCATAAGAGTTGTAAGCTAGTTTTTTCTATTGTTATATTGTAATATGGCTACAAGGTGAAAGAACAAAAGAAGACATATATGATAAAATTGCTTAATTAAAGGCTTAATAATAAAATTATTTTTTAAAATATAAGTAAAAGATAAAAAAATAGTAAAAATATTTAGTGTTAATGTTGTATTTTTTATTAAAAGAGCTTCTACTTATTTTGCAGGATCATAAATAAAATAAAATAAGGTAGAGTAGTAAAAATAATATTATATATATTTTTTGATTAAAAAAAGAATAGTTTATAATAAAAACTTATGAAAATCTAAGATTGATATTTAAAGAAGGCAAATTATGAACTAGGATCAAAATCAGATCCCAAGGCACAAAAGTGTGCATCTACAATGACTTTGATTGTTGAAAAATAAAAATATGTAAATAATGTAAAAGAAGCTATTGATGCTGAAAGATTAACATCAAGATTGGAAAAGGAAGACCGTATCAAATTACATGTTGTCTTATTTAAGAATGCATCGAGTACTTGATTCTAGTTTAAACTTATATTTTAAAAGTAATTGAAAACTTAACAATCTTAATAAAATCTTAAATAAATCCCAATTGAATCCTTAACAATCTTAATCAAATCTTAAAGTAATCTTGAAAAAATTATAAAATAATCATAAAGAAATCCTATAAAAATCCTAATCAAATCATAAAGAAATCTTTAAAAAATGTTAAAGAGATCCTAAAGAAATTACAAAGAAATCTTAAAGGATTTTGAAGAATTCCTAAAGAAATTATTAAAAAATCTTTAAGAAAATCTTTAAAAAATCCTAAAAAAATCATAAAGAAGTTTTAAAGAAATTATAAAAAAATCTTAAAGAAATCGTACAGAAATTTTAATCAAATTCTAACAAATTCTAAAAAAATCCTAAAAAAATCCTAATTGAATTTTAACCAAATCTTAAATAAATATCTAGTTAATATAAATAGATAGAAATAAATAGAAGTAGATTAATTTGATAATATCTTATACAAAAGCTTCTTAGAAGCTTCTTAAAAGCTTTATAGATGCGGATTCACCTTTATACATATCTATAGGTGATTGGTAGGCTAAAAACTTGGCCAACAAGCTAGCCATGTGTTGCACATGTTAGTAGCTTATAGAACAAGCTGAGTAAGTGGTGCACATGTAGGAAACTTGTCTTGCAAGTTTCACATGTATCTTGCAAGTTGGACATGTGTTGGAGGTTCTATAGAACACTGCCATGTGGTTTTTAGATAGATAGTATATATAGAGACAAGAGTGAAGCCTTCTTCACTCTTATCAATGCTTTTCTTGTTGCTAGTCTTGTTTCAAGAGTCTCTCGTCTTTTTGTCTTTGGTAATAGCCATTCTAGTTTAAATATTATACTATCTTTGAGTGATTTTGAGTAATAAAAGAATATAATTTATTCTTTTATGATTCATGTCCTTATACTTCACATTAGCAGATTATTCAAAATCACAAAAATCCTCATTGACCTTTAAAATCTAATTTTTGACATTCTAATCCTTTTAAATTCTAATAATATTTGATCTAACCATTCAATTAAGCTATAATTTAGAATAGACATTCAATACAATTATATTCACATATCCATAAGTTTTTATTTCTAGATCAGCTATAAAATTCACAAAATTTTTGTCAATGTGAATCCATTTTATTTTTCAACAACTAGACCCTCTCAAATAGAACCTTAACTTTACATAACTTTTGCAAAGTCATTACAAACTTAAAAATCTTAAAACCAATGTTCAAAAAAATCCTATCAAGTTTGCTTTCTAATCCTATTCTTTGATCAACAAAAGAACCTTCTATTTGCTATATGCACATGATTTTGTACCTTAGGATTTGATTTCAACCTTAGTTCACAACCAATTGTCGAAGACACAAATTAAAATAGATGCATAAGTTAGTAAAAACTATGTCGAAGGAAAATAACAAGATAGAAATAAAAAAGTATGTACATTTAAGAAGAAACTGGAATGGCTATTGTCAAAGATTAGAAAATACATGAGACTCTTGAATTAGATTAGAAACAAGAAAGGAATTGACAAGAGTGAAGAAGGCTTCATTCTTATTTCTATAAATACTATCTATCTAAGAATTATGTAACAGCATTCTATAAGACCTCCTATACGTGTCTAATTTATAAGACACATGTCAAATTTGTAAGACAAGTTTCCTATATGTGCGCCATGTACTTAATTTGTTCTACAAGCTATCAATATGTTCAATACATGGCTAGCTTGTTGACCAAGTTTCTAACCTATCAATCACTTATAGACATATATAAAGGTGATTCCGCGTCTATAAAGCTTCTAAAAAGCTTCTCTATAAGATATTATCAAATTAACTTATTTTATCTACTTCTATTAACTAGATAATTACTGGAATAAATCTTATGTCCGTGACATTATTCCCCTTTTTAGAGATGAGTTCTACGAGGAGCAGTGATTACATGTTGAGAAGTCCAGAATACATCAAATTGTGCTTACTACATACTCTGATCTTTATTCCTTTTGAAGATAGTTGATAGGTCCTTCAAGCCATCAATAGTATTCCATACCAAAGCGAGAGGACCACCCTATTATTTGATCATTGTTCAAGCCTTCATAACTTCTTTCAAAGAAAATATTTGGAATACCATCATGAATAGTTCCTACCTCTAAAAGTATCATCAAACATCAAGAGTCTCTTCTAAGGTTGTGATACCAAATACATTATATTTTGCCATCAATCCAAAGAAGAACATATCATTCTTGAGGGTCTTTATTTCTATTTCGTTGTTTTGAAGGTTGTGATAATCATAATGTCTTATTTAGTAAGTCAGCAAATAATGATTCTTGAGCAAAATTTGCTAGTTGTTGATCCTCCATCTCTTTAGTACGAACAAATTTAAAGAAATAACAAACAATGATACAAGATAGAATGAAAGCTCTATAGAACTTGCTTTGCTTTATAGCAAAGATTTTCTTGATTCTTTATCTTGATTTTGACAGATGTTATCAATGAAATGTATTGACTTTTATTCATGCGGTTATTAGATTTTTGGATAGCTCCCATGTATATTCACTAATATCATATCCGTGCCAATGTACAAGATATTCCAGTCAATTTTGGCGCCGCCTTGAGTCTAAAATCTCTCCTATCTCGAATTCTTCATTCATATCCATTTCTATAAAAGGCGATGGCATTTGTCTTCTTTTTTGTATATCCACTATCTTGTATGGCTGGAGTAGTGATACATATAATATAAGATGGATCTTCATAGATTTTGATAGGCATAATCGATGAGCGATTGGATTGATTTGTCCATAAATAAAAAAAGGTCTAAGCCTATAATAATCTAGTTTGTTGCAAAGGTGAATAATCTTGATATTACAATAAAGTAACTATATCTTATTGCCTACATAGAATCAAGGTTGTTCTTTGCGATAGACATTTGTATTGATTTTTTGTCGTTCTTGAGCTTTTTTTAATTATACCTTCATTGTTGCATATAACTCTGACAACCGATTTTCCGAATCTTCTACTACAAGATTATTAGCTTTTGAAAAGTCAAAAGTATCAAGTCGTGAATGATAACCATAATTTGTAAAGAATGGAGTTTGTTGAATAGACAAATGTATCAAATTATTATAAACAATCTCTATTAATGGTAGAAGAGTTGTCCAATTATCTTGATGATAATTGATAGTACATCTCAAATATTGCTCCAAAATTTGATTTACTTGTTCCGTTTGTCCATCAATTTGAGGATAGAAAGCTGAAGATAGTTTTATATCCAATTTCAATATTTTGAAAAGGGTCCTCTAAAATATTGATACAAATTGTGTTCCTCTATCTGATATAATATCTCTTAGTAATCCATGATAGTGATAGATATTATCAAAGAAGAGTTTAGCAGTTTTTTCACCTGTAATAAATTTTGTACATAGAACAAAATGTGCCATCTTGGTAAAATAATCTACAATCACAAATAAAAAATCATATGAACTTGATTTTGGAAGATCCGTGATAAAATCCATAGAAACAGAAGACCAAGATTGATCTGGTATAAGTAATGATTAGAGAAGTCTGTAAGGTCGATGACGAGGAATTTTTGATCTTGAACAAATGTCATATAAGTGTACAAACTCTTTAGTAGCCGTTCACATTTGAGGCCACCAAAAATCTCATGATATTAGCTCCAAAGTCTTATTATATCCAAAATGTCCTACCGCAGGGAGGTTGTGACAAGCTTCCAAAGCACATAGTCATGTTGTGCCTTTTGGAATATATAGACAGCCTTTGAAATAGAGTAGATCATTCTTGAACTCAAACTTGGAAGTATCATGAGACTTAGATGAATTATTCTTAATCTCATAGACAAGAGGGTCTGAAAGATATATTTGACTAGATTTGCTTAATAAAAATTGAATCAACAATCAATGTTGATTTCATTACTCAAAGATGAAATTGCTTTGGCTTCAAGAGGATCATTTTTTGTTAATTAAAAGGCAAATCTTATTCTTTTGGTACAAAATAAGAACGTCTAGAAAGAGCATCGGATAGACCTTGTTGTTTTTTTAGCCGATAGGTGATAATAAACTCAAATCTTGACAAAGACATACTCCAATGAGCCTAACGACGATTCAACATATGTATTGTTATAAAATACTTAAAGCTTTTGTAATCCATATATATGGTGATTGGACTAGAAGCACCTTCCAAATAGTGATGCCATTTTTGAAAAGAATCCATAATTGCAAGAAGTTTTTTATGATGGATTTCATAGTTAATTTTTGTTGTTGAAAATATTTTGGTATGAAAAGCTACTGGGTGGACTTTATCATCTGCTCCCATTTGTAACAATATTGCCCCCAAAGTAAAGTCTGATACATCTATTTCCATAAAAAATGCCTTGAAAAAGTCGGCACAATATAAGATTGATATAAAAGTAAAAGCTATCTTCAATGCCTCAAATGATGCTTCTGCTTCTTTGCTCCACTCGAGTTTGTCCTTACAAGTTAAGCATGTAAGTGGAGCTGCAACTTGTAATCATGAATCATGAATCTTGGAAGAATTATTCTTGATATCATGAACAAGAGGATCTAAAGACATACTTGACTGAATTTGCTTGAGAAAAATTGAATCAACAATCAAAGTTGATTTCATTGCTCAAAGATGAAAATACTCTGATTTCAAGAGGATCATTTTTTGTTGCTCAAAAGTTGCATCTCCTTCTTTTTGTGTAAAATAAGAATATCTAGAAAAGGCATCAGACAAATCTTGTTGTTTTCCTAACCGATAAGTGATAATGAACTCGAATTTTGATAATGACATACTCCAACAAGCTTGACAATGATTCAACACGCGTGTCGATGTGAAATACTCGAGGTTCTTATGATCCGTATACACAGTGATTGGATTGGAAGTGCCTTCTAGATAATGATGCCATTCTTGAAAGAAATCCAGAGTTGCAAAAAGTTCTTTGTCGTGGATGTCATAATTGATCTTGGCTGTTGAGAATTTTCTTGAATGAAAAGCTATTGGATCAAGTTTATTATCTATTCCTATTTGTGACAAAATTGCATCCAAGGCAAAGTTTGATGCGTCTGTTTTCATAAAAAATGGCTAGGAAAAGCCAATACAATACAAAATTAGTGTAAAATCAAACAATATCTTTAAAACTTCAAATATTGCTTTTGCTTCTTGATTCCATTGGAGTTTGTCTTTACAGGTCAAACATGTAAGTGGAGCTGCAACTTGAGAGAAGTCTTTGATGAAGATTTGATAATAATTGCCAAATTTCAAAAAGCATTAGACATCTCTTACCATCTTTGAAATCTTCTAATTCATGATTGTCTAGACTTTCTTAGAATCCATCATAAGACCATCATTTGAATGATGTATTCTAAGAAATCAACTTAAGTAGTGTGAAATATATACTTTTCTATCTTGGTGTACAATCTCGCATCTCTAAATTTTTGTAGTACTTGACGAATATGTACTTCATATTCTTCTACGTTCTTAGAATAGATCAAAATATCGTCTAGGTAGAAAACAACAAAATTATCTAGAAACTCACGAAAAACATCATTCATAAGATGTTGAAAAGTAGTTGGTACATTTGTAAGTTCAAAAAGCATGACATTATATTCAAAATGTCCGTACCTGATTTAAAACGTTGACATGATGTAACGCGATTATTAGGTGAAAGAGTGTGGAAATAGTATATTATAGAAGATCTTAGTTCAAAATATTGTAGCAAATTATCTTAGAAAAATAGATAATAGTAAAAAGGGAGTAGAACTAATGAGTGTTAATGCTGCCCTTTTTACAAATGAGCTTCCTTTTTGTTTTGTAGGGCCATAAGTAAGGCAAAACAAAGTAGATTGGAAAATAAAATAATATAGGCATATATAAGAGGGAGTTAAGAAGAGGTTTCGGAAAAACTTACCACAAAAATCTTGAAATAGATACCCGGAAAGGACCAGTTATGAGCTGGGGTCGAAATCAGACCCCGAGGCACAAAACCGCATGCCTACGGCGGATCCTAGAGGCTTTTTCAGATCGGAGATTGGAATTAGGGAGTGGACTTGAAGGATTTTGTATAGGAGTTGGTTTTGAGTGATTTGGAGAAAAAATGACTTTGTAGTAGCTTTGCAAAGTCAGGATTGTTTTCAGCAACTTGGGATTTTGTGAAATAAAATAGGATTGATGTTTTAGGCAATTTCAAAAGTTTTGTAGCAAACCTACAATTCAAAATTTGTGGATTTTTGGGTATTATTATTGGTAATGTGTGCTTTGAATTTTAGCTGAATCTAATAGTTTAGTTGTACGTAATTGAGGTTGAAGTGGGTCAAGGTCTTGAAAATTAAGTTTTAAAGGTCAGTTAGGGTTTTTGAGATCTTCAGCAATTTGCCAGTTGGATTGGAATAATTCTTATTTGTGTGGATAATAGACTTATTTTTCTATACACATGAGTGATTTGAGATTGATTGAACAGTGAAAAAGGAAGAAATCAGCACTGGAAGATCAGCATCAAGGTTGGAGAAGGAGGCCGACCAACACCCAAGAAGTTTTTGGGATTTTTCTTCCATTTGGTTAGTTTGATTTCCTTCAAATTTGTTGTGCTTGTTGTTGACTAAGAGGTTGAAAGGTATACAAAGTTTTAAATAAGATCAATGATCTAATCAGCAGATATTGAGGTTCTAATTTTCCATAGGGTTGATTTGAATTGGTTAAAATTTTGGTTTAAATTTTGATTAGGATTTGATTTAGGGTTTAGGGTTTGATTAGGATTCTATTTAGGATTTAGGATTTGCTTAGGATTTAGTTTAGGATTTAGGGTTTAGGATTTGACTAGACTTTGGCTAGGGTTTGACTTAGGATTTTGACTAGGTTTTGACTTAGGATTTGATTTAGGATTTGACTAGGGTTTGATCAAGGTTTGACCAAGGTTTGACTTAGGATTTGACTTAGGGTTTGATTTAGATTTTGACCAAGGATTGACTTAGGGTTTGACTTAGGATTGGATTAGGATTTGACTAGGATTTGACTCAGGGTTTGAATAGGATTTGACTTAGGATTTTGATCAAGGTTTGATTAGAGTTTGACTTAGGTTTGACTTAGGGTTTGATTTAGGTTTTGACCAGGGATTGACTTAAGATTTGAATTAGGATTGGATTAGGGTTTGACTAAGGTTTGACTCAAGATTTGAACGGGGTTTGACTTAGGATTTGACTTAGATTTTGACTAGAATTTGACTAGGATTTGGCCAGGGTTTGACTTAGGATTTGACTTAGGTTTTGACCAGGGTTTGATTTAGGTTTTGACTAGGATTTGACCTAAGATTTGAATAAGATATGACTTAAGATTTTAAGATTCTATTTTTAATATTTTCTAAATTTAATATTTTATATATTATTTTTTATTATAATTAATGTATGATTCATTTATTCTTCTTTTATAATTGCTTAAAGATTGGATCAAAGTTTGATTAGTATTATTAAGATTTAATAGAAGTTGTTTAGAATTCTATTAGAGTTGTTAGGATCTTGTTGTTGTGTATTTCTTTTTTGTCTTCCACAGCCAGGTGCCTGGAGCATTCTCGAGCAAAATTGCACGTATTACAACAACGTAGTTTTCCATTCATCTCCTTCTTTGATGCGTACTAGATTATTTGCTCCTCTTAGATCTATTTTTGTGTAGATTTTAGTTTGATGTAACTAGTCAAGGAGTCCTGATATCAAAGATAATGGATATCTATTCTTGATTGTGATCTTGTTGAATCCTCGATAGTCAATACACATCCTTAATGATCCATCTTTTTTCTTCACAAATAGAATTGGAGCTTCTACTAGAGATTTTGAATGGCATATGAAATTCTTGGCCAAATTCTCATCAATATACGCCTTGAGTTTAGCCAACTCATCTTGTGATAAACTGTAGATTGGTCCAAATGGTCACTGAGTTCTTTCCTTGAGGTCAATTGAACAATCATATGGATGATGCTCCAAAAGAATATCTGTATTTTTTTTCTCAAAAATGTCCTAATAATCCAGATATTGGCTTGTAATGCCACTTAAAGTCTTTCCACCATCAGAAATGCATGTATTATAAATAACAAAAGTTGATCCTTCTTTTACTGCGTGTATAAAAGCTTTTGCACCTATAAATACGGATTTTACTATAGTAGACTTATAGCTTTTTATTTGATCGGCATTATGTATAATAACATTGTTGTGGTAGAGAAAATTTGCCTTAAGAAAGCGCCGGGCTTCTGGTTGCCACTAATTATTCAATCAAGATCCAAGTATAATAAAAATCCTTAAATTTATATAAAGTCTCATTCAGAAGGCCATTACATCCAAAACACAAGTCTTATTTCATCAAACCACTCAAATCATAACAAATGCTCTAAAACCCTCATTCTCCCATAGGGAGGGAATTTTTTTCAAACTTCAATAATCTATAAATTTTAATCCAATTGTCTAAATCCATTCTTAATTTATATAAAATACTGATATATTCTTTATAATTACCACCACAAATTTTAACTATTGATTCATTACCAATCTTTAGATATTGCCAAAACCCTAGTAGTGGCTTCAACCCCTTGTTTACAAACACCTATGTACTAAATTCTTCATATCTCACAATCTAAAAGTCCAAACACTATGAAAGTTTGATATATAGCTTTTTAGCATAATATTACACCTTCTTAAAAAGTTTGAAATAATAATTCGTCCAAAAACTCAAGATATGGCAAACCCCATCACTATCAATAAAATAGCCTACTTACTACCTTGGAATTTGAATTGTTATCTTTGACTCCCAATATCTTCTTTTTTAAAATTCTAAATGTAGTAATTCTTCTATATTAGGTGTAGAGCTTAAAATCACCTCTCTAGTTGCACCTTCCGATCTCCAAAAGCTTTCATACAACTCCTTGAATCCTCAAAAGAATGACAATAGATACAATTTATACACCTTAACTTCAAGCGCCTACTCCTCCCTTATAATAACTCCAAATCCTTTAATACTTACACCAAAATTATAATATTAAAAACAAGCTTTCTAATCCTAGTCTTTGATTTTCTAATGGCCTCCTTAAAATCGCCAAAATCCTTGTTTTTGTTACAGATAGCCTCCTCAAAGCCTATTGGGCATGACCATTGACTAATAGGAATGAAGAACTTCACCCCTTGTCTTCATTCATTCATTCTTTGTCTTCATCCTTCTAAATAAATCTCTTAGTAGTGTAATTGTTTATCTTTAAGTTCCAACCTTCTCTCAAGGCTTCATACTAAATATTTAGGTTCTATATAATTTAAAAGCCATAATCAAACTAAGTAAAAATCTAAAATAAATTTTCTTATACCAACCCTCTTTAATTTATTTTACTAATTATTCTAACAAATATCTAAATCTATAAACATATTATGTATTTTGAGTAGATTTTCATACTATAAGCAATTACAATACGATAACGTTGTTGTATGACTTTGTCTTCTATCTAGGAATACATTGGATACCTAGCTATGAAGAATTTATTTGAAACTTGATGGCAAAATCCAACAGGTGATTTGTTCTTAATAAAAAAGACAAATAATACAATAATCTTATAAAAAAAAAACTACAAATATAAACCTTCTTGTATTCAAGTAAGTTTGTACAAAAAAAGTTCAAGTTTCTACAAAAATCCTTCAAAAATTTATTTACCCGTAAGGACTTATTCCTTATTGAACTTTAGAATTCAATTATTCTTAATTCAACTATTCAGTTTCTATAAAATATACTTCAAAGTATACACGATTCTCTTAAATTTCACCATAAGAAAGAATCAACGATAAATTTATTTCCAATCGTCCGATATCTCAAAATCCCTAACAAGTGCTTAAAATCCTAGCTCAGAGACACCCAAGCACTATTTCCCTTATATCTCACAAATCCAAAATTCTAATACCACAAAAATTTTACACATACTCTTGTGACATAAATTTATACACTCTTAAAAATTTTGAGCCAAAAATCTTTCAAATTGCTTAAGATATAGCTCAAAATGTAACCACTATGTAAGTGGGTTACTTACTGCACTTAAGTTTGTAAACATTGACTTCAACTCCCAATATCTCATACATCCTAGCTTAAATTTCATTGAACCATATATAAACAATATAGTCGTAAAAGTGCTCTCTTCAATTCTAATTGCCGAACCTCGATTGCTCTCTGTATGCGCGAGTTATATCCAAAAGAGTGACAATAGGTCCAAAACCAATACCTTAACTTTGAGCGCCTATAACTTCTTCATAAAAAATACAAATCACACAAAATTTTTACCTAAATTACATCTAAAAACCTTAACCTTATGATCCTAGCCTTTGATGTTTGACTCCTTTTGAAAAACAAACCCTAACTTCTAATAAACCCTCAAGCAGCCTCCTTGAAGTCCATTGGACATGATTTTTGGCCAATTAGAATAGAGATTTCTATCATCCACCTCTTTTCATCCACAGAGATGGCCAAACTACCCTTTTTATACTAAAAACCCTTTTCTAACCCTTCTTCTTATAAGATTTACATACTTTGTCCTTTAAGCACTAAATAAAAGAAATAAACTAAGATTTTAAGGGTCACCAATGCCTAATAAAGGTGACTTAATATATATATATATATATAAGTAGTTATTGTCAATATAAATCAATCTCAAAATCACTACCAAAAAGAAAATAAGATTGTATAAACCTCATTAGTAGCCTTGTTAAATAGATTCCTTTTAAACTAATAATCTAATCACATTTTTATAACTAATGAAATCCACTATTATAGCTTTTACTTAACTATATAGTAAATTATATATTAAATATATTTGTACAATTTTTTCACATGGTAGCCAAACCACAACACAACAACATTCTGAGAAAAGTCAAAACTACAAGAATTCCAATCTATTTGAGAGTTATATTTTTTTAGCCATGATAAACCTAAAATAACTGGATTAGATAGAGATTTAAGTATGTTTAAGATTACGTAGCTATTATAACCATCTATTGTTATTTTTACAGGATGAATTTTATGAGTGACATCTCCAGAAGACAATGGACGGCTATCTATGACTTCTACATGTATGGGTTAATTTTCTGTATGAAAGATATTTTACGATTTTTAACAAATTGTTCATCTAGAAAGCATGTTGAGGTTTTTGAATCTAATAAGGTAAAGGCTGTGTAGTTTTTTGGTCCTAAATATATATCTATTATAAAACAAGGAGAGGATTCTGAAGAAAAAATAGGACCTTTACTAGAAATTGTACAAGGTTCCAGCTACACGGTGTCGTATTGTAATTACTTACAATATGTAAAAATTAGTTAAAATATATTATATGTTTATGAATCTAGATGTGTGTTAGAATGGTTAGTAAGTTAAATTAAAAATGGTTGATAGAAGAAACTATATTTTATTTTATTTTACTTATTTTAGTTATGATATTTAAAAATTATAAGATCTAAATGTTTAGTATGAAGCTTTGAGAGAAGGTGGGGACTTAAGGATGAAAATTTAAGCTAATAAGAGGCTAACTGGAAGGGATGAAATCAAGCCATGGTCGGATGAAGGCAAGGAATAGGGAACTTCATCCATATTGGTCGAATACCATACTCAATGGGCTTTGAGGAGGCTGCCTGCGACCTTAACGTGGGTTTTTGGCAACTTCAAAAAGGGGATTTGCAATTTCAGAGAAAGGGTTGTAAAGTTTAGGATTTTGGGTATAGTTTGAGAGGAAATTTTAGGCGATTTGGAGTTAGGGTGAAGAAGTTATACTTGTTCAAAGTTAAAGAGTGGATTTCATACATACTGTCACTCTTTTGGGATTTTGCGGAGTTGTACGGAGGCTTTTAGAGATCGGACAGTGCGGTTGGAAAGGTTATTTCAAGATCTACGTCTAATATGGAGGAATTCTCAAGTTTTGAGTTTAGACGAAGGAGATATGAAGAGTTGAAGACAGCGCATCCAATTCCAAGGTAGTAAGCACATTGTGTTGTTAATAGTTATGCTTTGAGCCATAACTTGAGTTTTCAGACGAAATTTTGGCTCAAACTTCTTGGAGAATGTGAAATTTTGTGTTAAGAAGCTATACATACAAATTTCATGGAATTTGAGCTTATAGTTTGTGAGATATGAAGAAATTTGTATGCGGGTGTATAAAGACAAGGGTTTGAAGCGATTGTTAGGGTTTTCAAGATATCTTAAGATCCGCAATGAATTTGCAATTGAAAATTGTTGTAAAGGTTGATAAGAATTCATCAGTACTTCATGGAAAATTTTATCATGTTTGGACGGTCGGATCAGGAGATATGAGATGTTGAAGTTTGAGAAAATTTCCACATAAAGATATATAAGGTTTTAGAGGATTTTATCATACTTTGGATGTTGTTAGTTACTTGAGGCTTATGTATTTGATGTAATTTCTCAAAAAGGAAAAATATATATATATATAAACTTTGAGTTTTCTTCATTTTTGAAGCTTGATTGAGAAATTAGTGACAGCTAGAAGCCCAGTGCTTTCTTAAGGCAAATTCTCTCTACCCCGACAACGGTCCTTATTGTAGCTGGACAAATTTATTTCCCGACATGTTGTCTTCTTTGACAATTGTACTCCTCATTTTGTAGTTGTGTTGTTTCTTCGGATAATATTGAGTAGTGTGCTTAGGTTCTCCACAATATAAATATAATGCTCCTTGACGACGCCAAATCTTTTCTTGTTTAGTAAGAGGTTTAAAATGCATCGCATCAATTTGTATATCTTCTTTTTTCGAATGTACGTTTTATAAGGATGTTAATATTGCCATTGAATAATAACGTTGAGGCTTCCTTGTATGACTCTTGGATCAAAACTCAAAAAGTCAATTGTCACACTTCATAACAAAATCAATTGCTTGACTCAATGTTTGAAGATCGGATAAATTGAGCATTAATTTTTTTACCTCATATTGTAATCCGTAGAAAAATTGGTTGATGAGTGCAGTATCATCCCATCTAATATCAGTCACTAGTTATCAAAATTGTAAAGCGTATAATGATACTAATCGATTGTCTTGTTATAGGATGCAAATCTTGTTGGTTGCAATACGGATTTCATCATATTCTCCATACATAGATCAAAATTTTGCTAAAAATGCCTCCAAATTATCCAATATTGGATCACGTTGTTCAAAAAAAGATGAAAACCACAATAAAGCAGAATCCAAAAATAATGTTTTAATAAACCTAACTTGAGATCCTTACGTAAGATAACTCTGAGGTTGAAGTTCAATCATCAATTGTACTTGATTGACGAATCTTTGAAATTTAGATCTGGTGCCATCAAACTTTTCAAACAAACTAATTTTTGGTTCTCTAATGTGTGAACAGTATTCCATCATAGATGAAGTAGTATGGTTTGGTGTAGATATTAACGCAGCTCCAATCATCTCTATATCTTCACTTTGTACTAATCTTGTTGCTCCTTCTGGTGGTAAATTGAGTTAATACATTGCAAGCATTAGCTCTCTCATTTGCTCTTGCATTTGTGCCATTGCACTCTTCATTTCCGCAAGCTCTGCCATGATAATATAATAGGAATGAAGGTGTCTACTTTCACTTCAAGAAATATAGAATAATACACTCAAAAGAAAAGATTCTAGAAACAATATCAGTTTAGAAGTGGATATTCCACAACTTCTAATATGCTTATGTCTTATCAAGAGAAAGGGATAATCCACTCTTAATCAAGAAAAGACAAAGCTTTGATATTGTATGTGTACTCTTGTCAATGTGTCAAGGAGAAGAACTTGATGAAAGCAAATAAAGATATGAAATTTCTATTAAGAAGAATAACAAAATAAAAGTAAGGAAGTATATATATTAAAAGAAATTAGAATGGCTATTGCCACACGACAAGATAACTATAGACTCTTGAATATGGACTAGAAGTAAAAAAAGAATTGAAAAGAGTGAAGAAGGCTTCATTCTTGCCTTTATAAATACTATCTAATTAAGAGCTATATGGTGATATTTTATAGGACCTCCTACACGTTGTCGTATGTCGTGAAATCTTGCTTAAGAATGCTTCGGGCACCTGGCTGTGGAAAAAAGAAATATGCAACAAAACTAGTCCTAACCTTTCTAATCAATTTCTAAATAATCTTTAATAAAATCTTAATTAAACCCTAAAATAAACCCTAACTAAACCCTAGTCAACCCTGATCAAACCCTAAAATAAACCCTAATTAAATCCTAGTCGAATCTTAACCAAACCCTAAGAAATTCCTAAGGTAGTTTTAGAATCTCAATAACTACCAAATAAATCATTGATCTTGATTGAAATTTTTCACACACCTTAATAATTAAGTTGAAAACAAGCACATTAAATTTGAAGAAGATCTAACTTCACAAAAAGAAGAAAAATCCATAAATTTGCATGGGTGACGGCCGGCCTCCTTCTCTAATCTTAATGCTAATATTCCAGTACCTAAATCTCCCTTTCACAACATTCAATTGCTTTCAAATTTTGTATGTGCATAGGAAAACAAGTCTACTACCCACACACATAAATTTCACTCCAATCCAACTAGCAGATTGCTCAAGATCTCAAAAACCCCAACTGACCTTTAAAGCTTAATTCCCGAGACCTTGACCTACTTAAACCTCAATTACATACAATTAAACCGTTTGATTGAGCTCAAATTTATAGCACACATTAACAACAATAATACTCAAAAATCCACAAAAATTTAGCCATAGATCGTCTATAAAACTTTTGTAGTTGCCCAAATCATAAACCCTCTTTTATTTCACAAAAACCAAAGTCGCCCAAAACAACCCTGACTTTGCAAAGCTCTTACAAAGTCATTTCTAATCCAAATCACTTTCAACCAAATCCTATGCAAAATCTCTTAAGTCTTCTTTCTAACCCCATTATTTGATCTGCCAAAAGACTCTTGATTTGCCCTAGGCAGCCATTTTAGTAGCCAAAGGTCTGATTTTGACCTTGTCCTACAAATGGCCAACCCTTGGGTATCCATCTAACCTATCCTAGGGATTTTATAGCCCGACCCTACCCTCAACTTAACCCTAATGTCAATCATGCTAGGTATTTATCCTTTTTACTATATTTTTACTATTTTATGGCCTTTCTAAGATAATAAAAGAATTATTACAACCCAGAAGGTAAAATTGCTAACTAATTCTTATCTACTAGCTATTAAGTGAAGAAAATAAACTAAGAGACCCTCATAAAAACCTCATTAAAATATGTTGAATTTTTGTTGAACTAAGATAATAGAGTATTAATTGAAAAATCATTTTTAGTCATAATTTCACCATATAATCGTGTCACAACACGACAACATGTCTAATTTGCAAGACATGTGTCAAACTTACACAATAAGTTTCCCACATGTGCACCATGTACTTGGCTTGTTCCGCAAGCTATCAATATGCGTGACACATGGCTAACTTGTTCCACAAGCTACTAACATATGCGCCATGTGGCTAGCTTGTTGATCAAATTTCTAACCTATCAATCACCTATAGACATGTATAAAGGTGATTCCACGTCTATGAAGCTTCTAAGAAGCTTCTCTATAAGATATTATCAAATCAACTTATTTTATCTACTTCTATTAGTTTATATTAATTAGATAATTATTAGAGTAAATCTTATGTCCGTGATATATCTTTACTTCTTGCTAATCTTGTTGCTCCTTGTGGTGGTACATAGAGTTGATGCATTATGAGTATTAATTCTCTCATTTGCTCTTGCATTTATGCCATTGCATTCTTCATTTCAACAAACTTTGTTATGATATTACAATAAAAAAGGAAAAAAGTATCTATTCTCAATACAAAATAAAACATTCAAGAATAAAGGAAAAAATTCTAGGAACAATATTATGTTTAGAAGTGAGTAATCCACAATTTCTAATATGCTTATATCTTATTAAGAAAAAGGAATAATCTACTCTTAATCAAGAAGAAACAAAGCTCTAATATTATAATTACATTCTTATCAATCTATCAAGGACACGAACTAAAACATATACATAAGTTAGTAAAAATTATATCGAAGGAAAATAACAAGATAGAAATAAAGAAGTATGTACATTCAAAAAGAAATTGGAATGACTATTACCAAAGATTAGAAAATACATGAGACTCTTGAACTAGACTAGAAGCAAGAAAGGGATTGATAAGAGTGAAGAAGGTTTCACTCTTGTCTCTATAAATACTATCTATCTAAGAGCTACGTGGCGGTGTCATGTTGTGACATGATTATATGGTGAAAATATGATTAAAAATGAATTTTAAATTAATATTCTATTATTTTAGTTCAACAAGAATTCCACATATTTTAAGAAGGTTTTATAAAAGCCTCTTAGTTTATTTTCTTCACTTAATAGCTAGTAGATAAGAATTAATTAATAATTTTACCTTCTAGATTGTAATAATTCTTTTACTACTTTAGAAAGGCCATAAAATAATAAAAATATAGTAAAAAGGATAAATTACTAGCATGATTGATACTAGGGTTAAGTTGAGGATAGGGTCAGGCTATAAAATCCCTAGGATAGGTTGGATTGATACCCGAAGGTTGGCCGTTTGTAGGACAGGGTTGAAATCAGACCTCTAGCCACAAAAACGGCCGCCTAGGGCAAAGTACGAGGGTTTTTTCAGATCGGATTTTTGGATTGGATAGCTAGCTTGAAGCTTATTCCAAAGGCATTAAGCTTTTTTCCATAGGGTTTTGGATGACTTTGCAATTGTTGTTCAAAGTCAGGGTTTATATTGGTATTTTGGGTTTTATATAAGACAATGATGGTTTGTATTCTTGAGTGATTCGTGCAATCTGTATAGTATCTATGGTTAGAAATTTAATATTATCTGGATTGTTGGGTTTGCTAAGTTTCTACAAATTTTTGTATTAATCTAATAATGAAATCAGGAGATATTTGGGTTTTGATACAAAGGATTGTCAGAAGTTGGCAGCTTAGGGTTGGGTAGGATTTCTGTGATAACTAAAGATCTATAAATTGGATTAATGTAAATTTTGGCATAGTGATAGAAGACTTAGAGATCAAGCTATATACCAAGTTTGAGCTAAATTTAACGGTGGAAGAAGGAGAAATCACTAGTGGAGTTTCTACATCAATCTTCAAGTTGGCGGCCGAGTGTTATTAATGCGGTTTTTGGGCATTTTCTAGCAATCTGTAAGTTAGATTGAGTTGAATTTTTCTAAGCATATAGAAGGCTTATACCAGCATTTTTGTGCAAAAATTCACTTTAAGTGGATAGTCAGATTAAAAGTTATAGCTTGTCAAAGCTCATTGATTAGGATTAGGGCTTGCAAAGAAAAATAAAAATTGCTTAATTATAAAAGAAACAAGGCTATTGGGGTATATATATGGTTGATGTTATTAAGAGGAGTGTTTTTAAACACTTTTGAATTGAAGTTTGAATTATATTCTTCATACACGGATGAAACCTATTAGGGTTTCTTGATTATTTGCAAATATTACTTTACCTTCTACAGCCAGGTGCCCGGTGCATTCCCGAACAAGACAACACGTAATACGACTATACGTGTTAAATTTGTAAGACACGTATCAAATTTGTAAGACAAGTTTCCTATATGTGCACCACATATTTAACTTGTCCTACAAGCTACCTACATGTGCAACACATGGGTAGCTTGTTGACCAAATTTCTAACCTATCAATCACCTAAAGACATGTATAAAGGTGATTCCACATCTATGAAGCTTCTAGGAAGTTTTTCTATATGATATTATCAAATTAACTTATTTTATCTACTTCTATTAATTAAATAATTACTAGAATAAATCATATGTCCGTGACATTAGCCTTCTTTGAGTATCAATCTAAGGTTTTTTTAAATAATTTTTATTGGAAATTATCCTTAGCTTTGATCTAAACATGTCCATAATATTATTTTTGCTAATCTATCTTGTTTTGTCTTATTTATGGCCCTACAAAATAAATAAAAGCTTTTTTTATAAAAAAATAATAATATTAATACTAAATATTTTTATTACCTTCCTAATTTTTATCTATATTTTTTAAAATAATTTTATTATTAAGTCTTCAATTAAGATCATCCATAATATTTATCTTCTTTTATTCTTTTATCTTATATTTGTATTATAATACGATAGCGTAACATCCCACTGTCTCTTTTGTGATAAGCTTGTTTGGAATTTCTTGATATTGCCTAAGTTTGAAGGTGAGTTCAACACCAAAAGAAAATACTATATCAAGCCGAATAAAATAATTCCAACATCACTATTAATTCTAATATTATAGCAATATTGTAACAATATCTATTATAAAGAACTTAGCGCCACAATAGTGCCTCATGAAACACTGACTCACAACACCCAACTACACGCCCTAGAGCCTATGTGTTGCAGCAGTGCAGCCTTGAAAATCAAGTACTTCTTGTTGCACCACAGCATTGCTGCAACTTCTCTATTATACTGCTGCAATTCTCTATCACACCTCCACAATAAAAACTTATTATACTATTGCAACCTTGTCATATCAAGCTCCAAAGTCACTGTGGAGCACTAAAATAAAAAATGCAAGATTGTACCACAATCCTACAATAGTAACTAGTACATAACAAATCCTTATTTGTACAACAACTCTAATGCAGTATAATTCTACCTCATTTATACTCATACATGATGTAGGATCTTTTTTAAATAATATTTTGTAGAAAAAATCTCAAAATGAATATAAAAACTCCACAATAAAGTATACAAATCAAGCCACATTTTAATATTGTAAAAATATATTATTCTATAATAAAAGAAGCTACAACATACTAACTCTTCTTCCTCCTAAAGCTCAATTTGAAAAAGATGAATCTTCTTAGTACTTAACATAATAAGACTTGAATAGGAAGATAAAGAACTCCAAGACCCCTTTTCAAGACCCTTTACTAGATTTAGAATCTAAGTCTAATACTTGTGGTGGCACTATGCCTCACAACACATACACCTTAACATAGATGCTTACATTCTTCACAAAAAAAATTAAACATACAAAAATAAAGAACAGTCATAATAAAAACTAAAAGAGGTGTTAATATTCACATGTAAATTACCCATCTCTTGTTGCATAGGATCTAACGAAGAAGCACCATCCACAGCGCACGGTCCGACGAGGAAGGTGGAACAGCACCCTCGAAGAGTCCGATTCCGTGACAAAACCGTCGCGTAGCTGACGACACAGACGACAGTTCCGCGGCCGTAACAAGGCGAGAAGGGCTTGGAAACTTACTGAGGAGCTTCTCAAAAGCAAGCAAGTTAGCCAGCACGAAGACCTCATCGCCACTTGGCGACGCTGCGGTGGTACATGTGCAGTGCTGCGCTCCTCGAATTGCTTTGCTTCGTCTTCGAGCGCATCTGTGGCGCATCGTCATATGTTCGTGGACGATGAAGGACGTCATAGCCCGCGATTCGATGCCTTTGATTACGTCCTCTGTAGTGCTGGATTTGGGTTTTCTGCCCACACACTGCAAGGTATGTTTCGGTCCCAGTGCATCGCGAAACTCGTGAGTCTGCATTTACGGGGAGCTGCGCGAGCATTCGGACACGAAGCGCCTGAGGCATCGACTGGGGCTTTATCTAAGATTGGAATCGGAGAGGAGGTTAAGCGGCCGCGCACCATGAAGACGTCCGACGTGCTGGTGAAGGCGCTGGAGAATGAGAATATTGAGTGAGTGGGAAGGGCGTGGGTTGATTGGGTTTGAGACTCTGGGTTTTTCCCTTCGTGGTTTCTTGGGTCTGTCTCGATTTGATCTCTCCCAAGTTGTTTTTTATTTTGGTTATGTTTGCTGAAATGGGCTGCATGAGTCGCTTTTTGAGGGGCGAAGGTTCTTGACAGTGTGCTGGGAATTGTCTATGAGTTATTAATTTTTACTCCATTCTTTTTAGTTGAAAAATCAACTCGTGCTTGGGTCACTCTAGTCTTTGGGTAAAAGTTTTCTGTACTGGGAAGCGAAGTGTAGCACAGTCTATCAAGTGTGAATCAGTCAGGGAAGGGACTTGCCCAAGCAGCAGTCAATGGCTTGCATCGCATTTAGTCTTGGCAGAAGTACGAAGAAGCTCACCTGCAGAAAAATCTTATTGCATTTAATCTGCTATGCGATCATGTTAATTTGCAGGTTTCTTTGATTATATAAACTACACGGTAGCTGAGATTGATCGAACATCACGTCTTTTCGTGATGTGCGTAGGTACATATTTGGAATACCAGGAGAAGAGAATCTGGATTTTCTTGACTCATTGCGAGGTTCGAGTTTAAAGCTGGTGGTGACGCGCCATGAGCAGGCTGCAGGATTCATGGCTGCCACAGTGGGTCGCCTCACTGGAAAGGCTGGCTGTTGCTTGTCTACTCTTGGCCCAGGTGCTACCAATTTGGCTACAGCAGCTGCATATGCTCAGCTCGCTGGGTTCCCCATGGTGATCATCACAAATTCTCTTCTGGGCTTCACTGCAGTATTTAATCCTTAGACGAACGATTTATACCTTATCTTTGGAATGAGTTGACATTCTCAGATGCTGGAGACGTGGCAATTGTGGCCTCTGTAAATGAGTTTTTGTGATTAGGGATTAACCATTTAAGGTTGTTCGGAATCGCAACCAGATGATGATCACTGGGCAGAAGCCAATTCGGAAGAGTAAGCAGGGCTCCTTTCAGATTGTGGACATTGTGGAATGCATGCGTCCGATGACGAAGGTAAGTTATGAACCATGTATGCACAAGAAGCATCCAGTAGGGGCATTGAGAATTTCTATCATGGGATTTGATATAGTCCTCCAAACCTTGTAGTGGATGTAATCGTCAACGTAGTGTGCAGTCTCGGTGCGGGGCAATAACAGTGGACATTTGCAAACAGTTTGCTAAACAAATCGTGGACGGAGACTTGGTGCCTTCATTGGTGAGGGAGGCTGTTCGAGTCGCAGAAGAAGAGCGACCTGGCGCTGTGCACTTGGAATTACCTGAAGATATTGCAGGAACGGACACGGATGCACACCCATTTCCTGTTTATCCAGTCAGACGGCCGATTGCTGAAGACAAGGCAATCAGCAAAGCCATCGATATGATCCACAATGCTTCCCATCCTCTCCTCTTGATTGGAGCAGGTGCTAATCGCAAATTGACACAGAAAATGTAAGTGAAATCGTAGCCAGTTCAGTTCTACTTATACTTTTAGTATTTCTTTTGTAGAAGGTGAATGTTAACTGTGGTATTTGTAGCGACGTTATGTGTGGTTTTTAATTTCCGAACCGGCTCCGCTATGGATCTTGCAGGCTTAGGGAGTTTGTAGATCAGGTGCACATACCTTTTGTGACGACTCAAATGGGCAAGGGTGTTGTGTCTGGTATGATTTGAACCACGCGTAACATTTTTCATTGAGTTTGTAACGTAGATTGCGAAATTCTGTGTTGTGCCCACTTGTTATACATGCGAATAGTTAATTTTTGAAGCATAAAACAAACACAGAAGAATATTAATAATTTTTTTAAAAAAGTGCAGAATTTCGTATGGCATTTGATTTGAATCGAGTCGGTTTCTGCAGATGACCACCCGTTGTATCTAGGGTGTTGTGCACTATCAGCGAAGGACTATGTGCACGTGTGCATTGAGAAAGCTGATTTGATTATCAATGTTGGCCATGACGTGGTTGAGAAGCCTCCTTTCTTGATGAAGTATGAACCTCACATTTCAATTCTCGCAATCGACTAGTTGAGGAGTAGCGATGATCATACCAATTAATACTGAAAAATTGAGTGACTGAATGAACTCTGCTTGACGGTCCCCCGACGGCCTATAATAGTTCCCGTGTCTTGATATACTAATTGAGTTACGGGGGTTTCGTGCTTCAGATTCGGTGAACCTCCTCTTGTTATCCACGTTAATTTCTACAGTGCAAAAGTGGACAACGTCTACTTTCCGCAGGTTTGATGACTTGACCCTCTTCAGTGCATAAATTTATAATCTTCTCAAAAATAATGAATGTAGAGCTATATCTTTTCGAACTACGTTGTCGTTGTGCAGTTTCTTATGTTTTACGAGAATGAATTGTGCTGTTCCAGTGTGCTATATCTCTGGATATTAAACTTTGTGATTCTTGCTCCACAGTTGGAAGTGGTGGGCGACATAGCGAATACAATCTGGCAATTGAAGGAGCGCCTGAAGAATCAACCTTGTTGGGACACTTCTTTCATGTTGGATGTATTGCTGACTTAGCCCTGCGCCTCTTTCACTTTGAACTTATAATGTTTTATTTTAGAAAATTTAGCTGCCTTTTTATAGACAATCATACGCCTCTGAGACTGGAGCTGAGGGTACAGTTGTGGGAATAATGACAGGTGAAAAAAGAATTCGAGGCACACATGTTGAAGGGCGTTGATGATCCTCGCTTCCCTCTTGTACCGCAGCGAGTAGTGGCAGATTTGCGGTATGTATATAGGAGAAAATTTCGAAATGTTTTTTCTTGGGTTCAGTTTTGAGTTAGCAGAATGTTCTCCATTTAATCTAGAAGGTACGTATTTGGGGCTTTCCTACTGGCAGTTTACGATAATGAGACGAACGGTCACATTTGCGAAATCTGATGACGACCTTTTGCTGCAGAAAACAAGTCCCCCATGATGGCATCGTGTGCTTGGACAATGGTGTGTGAACGGATGTGGTTCAATTGTTAACTTGGTTTCTTTAGAATTTTCTCAGTTGATTGATGTGCTTCTCTTAAAACACCTCATGCATCTGTGAGGTTTCTAAACCAAGAGTTATTGACGATTTCAATCTTTAATTTGTGATAGGTATGTACAAGATCTGGTTTGCTCGGTGTTATAAGGTAGTTATTATCTCTGGCTCATACTTGTTTATAACTTCAGCGCTTGTGCAAGTCTTGTTGATGTCAATCGGTTCTGGTCTATATCAATTATTGTTCTCTCTATTTCACATCTTGCATCTTTTGTAGCTAGGTTCATTATTAAAGTGGTACTAGTTGTGGCGAGCAGCATGCACCTCTTGAAAGTATGAGTTGTTCCATCTGATTATTGCAACTAGATCAATAGAGAAAAGTGATACGAATCGTGAAAATTGCGGTTGGCATCTGTGTGAGTGCAGGCATATGAGCGGAATACGTTGCTTTTAGACAACGCTCTTGCAAGTATGGGTGCAGGACTTCCATCAGCAATGGGAGCGGCGATCCTTCACCCAGAGAAGAAGATTGTTGCTGTTTGTGGTGACGGTGGATTCATGATGAATTCACAAGTAAGTTCATGCTGTTCGCGTCATGGTTGATTTCAATAATATGGAATACTGCAGTGCGTACTGTCACCTAGTCCATATCAACATGCTTTCTTTGAGCGTGCCTCTCAGGTTATAAGCTGTTTGTTCCAAGGATGTTTTTATGAAAATAATAAATAATCACCAATCTTGTGCTTTGACAACGGAATAGATGAATGCTTCAAGATTCTTGGTAGCTCATACAGGAATCAGACGAGCCTCATGAAGTCTGACATAGCCTTGTCTTTTGTAGGAGCTGGAAACATGCGTTCGATTGAAACTGAATTTGACAGTCTTGATCCTAAACGACAATGCTTACGGCATGATAAAGTGGAAGCAAAACCTCGTCGGATTTGAGAAGTGTGTCAGCATCCAACTTTGCAGAGTATCACCAATTCCTGCTTGTATTGATGAAATGTTTTGAATGACCAGCAGCACTAAGCACCAAAAGGTTCAGGGCCTGTCTCGTTCTCACTATGTGCGGTATATGCAGGTTTGGTTTGAACCTGGGAAATCCGGATTTTGTTGCATACGCAAACAGGTGAGTGATTATTGCACACCCAATCAAACATACGATAGTGCCGGTGCAAGCATGGAATCTGTCTGTATGGTGTTGCAGCCGTGTGAAGTCGGTGTTTCTTACGCACATGATTCGTGAAATACTTTTTTGTTCAGAAAGCCTCCTTTTCATGTGATTGAGGAGTTGCATGAATGGGAAACAATCATCTGTTCAGATTGTCATTGCTCACTTTTGGACTCTGACAGCTATGGCGCAAAGGGATATCGAGTGACAAGTGCTGACGAGTATTCCAAAATACTACATGAGTGCTTGCATGGCAACGAGGGTGTGAAAGTTGTTGAGGTAATTGTTGCACATCTTGTCTATTAGCCAGCTTAGAGGAATGTCATTTCTCTCCTCAAATACGATGTTTGATTTCTCAGCTTTCAACCTGAAACTGATTAAACCTCTGGTTGCTCAAAGAAGAAGGTAGACAGGCTTGCATCCGAAGGTGTTTCTGCTTGCATTAACAGGATGTTTGTATTGCTTCTTACCGTAGTTCATGGGTTGAGATGTGGTATCAAGACATTCGTTTAAAAGCATTTCATAATCTCATAATCATGAATTGGTGCAGGTGCCTGTGGACTACACATGGGCAAATGAAATACTAGACCATGAGTTGCCGGAGTTGATTCAGAAACGTAAATCGCAAGAAGCTTCTCAAACGGTCAGCTCCGAAACAGTGCCTTAAATATGTTTCCAATTGGTGATTTTTTTCTTAAATTTCATTTTATCTACCGCTTTGTTTTAGAATATGACCCACAGTTTCTGTGATCCCCATAATCTCACGACAATTTTGACTTGAATAGGGGATTTCAAAGGCTCTTGCAAGCGCATCTCCCGATGCTGTCTGAATGATGTAGGCTTTGGCTCAGTTGAAGATATTTGAGCGTTTATGATTCGGTGGTTTTAGATGCATTCAGAAGCAGGTGCTAGAAATGGTGTTTGAATAAGAGAAACTATCAATTGTACAATATAGTGAGTTCTCATCCATCAGTTGTAATGATTGATAGACGTGAGGATTGTTAGACTTGATTCATGTAGACCGCCGTAGACTCCTCTGGTTGAAGAGAACATTGTGTATCCTCAGGCATTGTATCAAATAATTTTGCATAAACAAAAACTCTATTTATCAATAATCTTCAAATAGGACTTTGAAAATTCATAACTTTACAATTGCTAATTATAATGTTGGTAATGGATTCGTCTTCATCGAATTGCAATTATGCATATTTTCATCATATGTAATGGACTGTATACCGGGTGTGTTCAATTCAAATTGTGCATGTGTATGTGTATATATATATATATATATATATTCAACACATGATTATTTGCTTATTAAATTTTTTAAAAGGTGTACTTTTGAATTAATTCGTTACTTGGAAAATATTTCATTTGTATTGACAAATAAGAATTTTTTCCCCAAGAGCTTCATAATTTATTTAATTTTTTGAACTTAATTCAAAAAAAAAAAAAATGATACAAAGTTGTTTTTATTATATAATAAGGCTTAGACGTGACGCATTTTGATATATTAAAATTCTAATTATATTATGATCATTGATAACTTGACAAAAAATTATCTTTGATTTTTTGTTTGTAATTATGTTACATATTTTAAAATGAACTACTTTCTGGTTGTTATAATGCTTGGCTCATTTATGTGTGTAGCACAAATCATTGTAAATATTATCTACCACAACAAACACAAGAATTAGATCAATGAGAAAATTGGAACATACCTGGCAAGGCACAACTTTTTCCACAATCTCCATTTCATATTCTTCAAAAAAACTAAATCTATGTTCTTGCTATGCTAGAAAAGTTTTCCACCCACCCATTCTCTCTCCCCTGGTGCCCCTTAATCAGCCTGTTCACCCCCAAATATGATTCACAGCAGGCCCATCTGATCAATGGCTTGGACGATGATACCCCGAACCAGACTTAACACTGCAGTTCGATACCCCTCATGAAAAAGTATAGTCCTAGCCACCGACTTCTAACCACTATCCATAATCTTGTATTGAAAATACACATCAACTCCTCGCTGGCAATGAAAGTCTACAACCTGCAGTGCAGATGTGATTCCACCACACAACATGTGTTCACAGAAAGTGGGATTCGTTCGAAGAACTCGTTGCCATTGAGTTGTGAGGATCCCCGCACATGTTTCACGCGGAGGCCACACCAGTGTAGTCTAGATTTGAAGTCGGAGAAGCTGAGAGGGTGCCTGGTGAAGCCGTTGTCGAACCCTGGAAACGATTGATCACATGTTGACGATGTGAATACTTCACGGAGTGTTTCGACAGTGACTTCGTTGTGTTGATCGTTTGAGATCCTCGGGGTGCCGAACTCTCCACCGTCAATTGTCCCATTACGTGGTCATGTCAGTGTGTCTGAGTGTGTCGGTGTCAGGTGTCTCTGGGTGCCTGACACACTGACCATGAGTTTTCGAAGCGGTACAGACAATCCTCTCCATGATGAGAATTATCACATTTTGGTTGACGCGCTCCGCTTGTCCTAGTTGACTGTTTCACTGTCAAGAACGCTGTTGCCACCACCCTGAGGCTGGAATACAGTAATTACTCAACTGATCGATTGTTCAGTAATTTCTGTATTCCAGGGCCTCGTGTTATCGAATTCGTATTTGATTCAGCCTTTCACAGGGAACTTCAAAACCGAAACAGTATAGGCGAAATTTTCAGTAAATGTGGTTCTTTCCCCCAAGAATCGATTTGTAATGGAGGATTAGGATAGATTGGAGTTCATGTGGATGTGCACCAGCAGGGGGCATTTATAATCGTTTCCCACATGAATTTAGACGTTAACCGCTGCTGTGTATAAGTTGGTATTGCAATCCCGCAGCTCTGGTTACCGCCTTTGAAGCGCTTCAGTAGGTTGCAAGATCAGGATCATGTAATTATCATGTAACTTTGCAAGTCACAATCAAGATATTTTAGACCTGGGACCATTGAATGCCAGTGGATGGTCGTACTTTGAGCTTGTGTAAGACCAGCACAGCTTTCCGTTACCGCATCTGTCAGCATTCGGCGATTTCCATCCTTCTTAGTGCAACCCAAGGGCAATGATCTTTGCATTTTTCACACTTTTCCTCGTGTGCGGAATCTCAACATTCAGTCAATGATGGCGACTGGTTTGAACTCACGCCGTCGCCTTAGGCAGCCTGGCAGTCCAAGCCTCAAGACGCTCAAGATGCCATTCGCAGTGAAGCATCAAACAAATCGAATCAATGGGCAGCTTCTACGCAAAAGGTTAAGTAGTGTAACGCTCAGGTACTCTTCAATCCTCGGTACTGTAAAGGATTGCGCTTAAGTCGTTGCTCGTGGTTTGGGAAGTTTGAAGCTGCTGAGTACCTGGTGTGTGAAATCGAGCGTAGCCACAATGCAGTCAAGGAGTGAGAAATTTGTAGAATCTTACACGGGTTTGATCCCCTTGCTCGTGAAGGTGGTGATCAAATTTAAGGAGAGAGCAGAGTATGAGAAACTAGGTGTGGATCGCTGTTCCAAGAGAGGATGGCGAGGCCTTCTGACAGCCAACTTCGGGTTCGGTTCTGCATCTATGCGGAGGAGGCGGTGGAATGTTCGGCACCCTAAGATTCATAAACTACCAACACGACGAAGCTACTCTCGAAACACTCCGTGAAGTATTCACATCGTCAACATGAACGCTCATGGCGGTCGGACATCGGATCTATCGTTTCCAGAGTTTGACAACGGTTTCACAAGGCACCCTCTCGGCTTCTCTGACTTCAAATCTAGACCACTTGTGTGGCCTCCGAGTGTAACATCTGCGGGATCCTCGCAACCCAATTGCAACGAGTCCTTGGAACGAAGCTTCTGGTGAACACATACTTTCTGTTGGAATCACATCTGCACTGCAGTTCGTAGACTTTCAATATCAGCGAAGAGTTGATATGCGTTTTCAATACAAGATAATAGATAGTGGTTAGAAATCGGAGTCTAGGGCTTCCCTCTTCTTCAGGGGTATCGAGGTGCTAAGTTAATGCACACCACAGATATGGTCGTCAAAGCCATTGATCAGATCGGCCGGCAATGAATCACACTTGGGGTGAACAGACTCATTGTAATATAGAATCTGTGTTGCTTGAAAATCTGAAGAACCAGATTGTCTCCGAAAGCATGAGTCCTACCGCATTTACTAATCGTGCTGCAGTGATCGGCCGACAGTTGTATGGAATTCGTGTCAATAACAATTGCACACAATACAGGTCCTACCACCGAGCAGGCTCATTCCGAAATGAAATGCAGATAAATAGTTCGTCTTAGGTGATTGTCACTCATCACTCTACCAATGCAGATACGTAAAGAATTCCAGTCGGAGAGTGTGGGTATGAGCAGGCTTCAGTAGGCTTATCACTGATCTGGATCAACACCCAGAAACTCTAAACACTAGAAATCGACCACTTCGCCGCTGAAAGGTTTCATGTTGCAGACAATGCTTGATGTAGATCCATTTCGAAGAGTTGCTGAACCATAGCTACACAAATGAGTTTCCAAAAAGGCAACTTCACAAGCCGCATGAGGTCTTGCTTCTTCCGATTTTTTTGTGCACATCCATACTTGGTGTTCTGTTTATTTACTTACTTATTTTTTTATATATTTTGCTTATTTTTCCCCATGATAATGAACTCCACCATTTATTTATAGATGATCCTTGAATTTAGTTCGGCTTTATTTTTACAAATTCTGTGCAAAGACCTAAGTGAATTCTACTCTCTTCCTATCGGCTTAGTATACTGAATGAAATAAGTTTCGTGCTATACTATATCATGCTGTTTTGTAAGAAGATGCATGTGACCGCTCATGAAAAATATTGCTTTCACTTTAATATATATATATTTACATATATTTTTTTATCATTTTAAAATTAATATGTATATTTTTTTATTATTTATTTTGTATAATCAATGCGGGCAACCAACCATTTTTTTTGTGTTGTTTTCAAGTATTGTATTTGTCTACTTAACGTAGATGGAGACTGTATGCTTACTTGTTATTAACAATTGTTATCATGAAGGTTCCAGAGAGAGACAAAGGTGCTATTTCGTAATCTTTATTTGGTGGAGGTAGCAAGAAGAATAAGGATGCAACACACTTTACATCTTATTTGGTGGAAATTTATACTATCATATAAATAATTTTAACAGGTTTAGCAAAAATAGTTCTTAGTTGGATAGAATCACAATTATTTGTATAATTGATCAAATCTTAATAAATTAAAACTCTATTGTGTGTTGATTTTTTTATGTATATATAATTTTGTGTCTATTTTCTTAACACTTTGTACTATCAACTATTGTTGTCTATTTTAAAATCTATTTTTAATAAATATTATATATCTATTAAAAATATATAAATATATATTTAAATATATTTATTTAAATATATATATATATATATATATATATATTAGATTTTTTTAAAGATTTAATCAATAATTTAAAATATATTGTTTATTTATTTATTTATTTTGATATGTTTATAAAAAAATGACCTATAAAGTAATTTGAATAATCTTATATAATTTATTAATAAAATATTTATTTATAATCTTCTTTATAATCTCATTTATAATCTTATTTATACTTTAAAAGAATGTTATCTAATATATTAGCTATTAATTTTTTGAATTAAAAGAAAAATATTTTAAAAAAATAAAAAAATTATATGGCTGATTGTTAAAAAAATTAAAAAGATCTTTAATTAAATAATAATAATGATATTTATTGTTTTTAGAAAGACATTAAATTGAATGCAAGCTTTTGTAGAATGTATTGGGTAGTAAACAAAAGTTTGAAATACATCATAAAACTGTTGGGGTAGAACAATGGCACGAGGTTGATTAATATGACGTATTAAGTTTTGATTTAAAAAAGAATAAATAAATTGTAATGTAGCAGAAAGAATAAATAGATTGATATGAATTGCATGCTTGTTTTTATAAAATTTGTACTAGTTTTTATTTTTACTTTTATTAATCTATATATTTTTTAAATAAAAAGAGTACTTTCTTTACTAGTTTTGTTGCTGTCAACAATACCATCAAATCTCTTAGCCTCAAACGTATTGCAAATCAAAAGTTACACACAAAAACATTAACACCATTGAAGCACTAAATAGCATAGAGATTTCAGTCGTTCTCAGATAAAAGACTCCACTTTGTTCATTGTAAAAGTTAGCACTGTAAAAATCAAAATTAAATTAAAAACCAATTACTCACAAATAGCAACAATGGCTCATTTGCAACAAGAGAAAAACCCACCCACTACACACCCTTACGATAATTTCATTCAAAACCTGTGTAAATGAAATCAACTAGTCACCAACCTTCAACAAAGTCAATTGTGTTGTATGATTTGCAAGTCTGTGACTTGTGTCCCTTCGGAATAAATACTTGATCCCGACTATTCTTTGTCGGCAAACCCTCATGCGTATGAATGTTAAGCTTCTGAAGAAATGCTGGGTAATCCTTTCTCTTAATATAATAGCGCTCAGGATCAGTCTGAATGTAATCCCCACTTATAATCCAACATGCATTTGACGATATCCACCAGAACTATATCTTTGTGGCGCTATATATCACTCCCATGCCTGATAAAATGCTAGTCTCAGTTGCAGCTACTGATGGAAGTGCACTTGACATGAATCGTTAGCTTCAGAAACTTAGCACCAGTCAAGAATAAGATTCACAATGACAAGTGATGGTGAAAGGATATCGATACCATTGACTGAAGGTTTGATGATCTTATGGGAGGTTAGAGCATCGTGGGCTTCGAATGCATTCTCCTGCTGGGGTTCCTTGGATCCTCCTGCTTGCGGCACTGTTGTTCTCTCATTCCAACCATTTCGATGAGTTGTGCGATTTGTGCGTCTTGTCATGTCAGGGGATTATCACCTCGGTGATTTGTCATGGTGACATAAGTAGATTGTGTTTAGCTGTTCAAATCATGAGATTCTGCACAACCCAGTAGAACATTTTCCTGCAACTTTTTGCTCCGCGACCAACCTGGATCTTTATTCCCTGCATTTCTACTTTCACGGTGAGGTTTTTAGTTTCTCAGGTTGTCAGAGTTCCATGATCATGCAGTCTCGGCATCTATAAACCTTTGGAATCTATTCTTTCTTGCGAACAGAACTTCTATGTTTTTTGCTATGTTCTTTTCATGGTTTGTGTAAGAGATGATTCTTTAAGAGCTGTTGAAGCAGTCTCCAGTCTACCTGAGAACCACACCTGTAAGATCAGGACGTTGTTCCGCTACCATCCAAGACTTGAGCACATTCTAGACAATCCTCACCTGCCTTCGAAAATTGAATGTGTGTGTGAGCATGAACAGCGCTATGACCCGAATGGTGGCGTATAAAAATATGATCTGTACAGATGAATAGAGATTCTCTCCACCAGTTTTCCAACCATGGTGCATGAGATCTCACTACTGGACGCAGCCCACCCGACGACCGCACACTCACTGCAGAACGGATGCAAAAAAAAGAGCCGGATTGAGTGACTCCAGATCAACAGAGAAGTCCGCTCATCTCCACGCAAGCAGTGCAGTAGAGGAGAGGCTGAACTCTGAGAACAACCCATGTAAGTACTCTTCCAAGGGGCCTCATACTCCGAAGCAGCAGTGCGAAGCCAAGGAGCTGTCCTTCATTTCGGCCCATCTCTGCACCGCAACACATCCTACTAGATTCGGGACAGTGCAAAGAACTCAACATCAGCATGTGGAAGGGCCAAGACAGCGACAAATTAACTTCCAGTTCCACAGTTCTCACGAGGATTGGCAGCGTCATGGAATCGGTGATGCCTTGGTGGTGTCCAGCGGAGTCCTGTGAGTTGTGCTGCTCCTGCTACTGCTGATACTACAATTCCTACCACAACTGCTGCTTGTTAGAGGGCTAACCCAAATGCTCGTCGATGAGCCTGGTCTGTCTGTTATATAGAGTGATTCTGACTACAGTGGGACCGACTTTAGATAAACTGACTCCTCCTTTGTGGTGACCTGACCACTCGCTTTCTTTTCTTTTCTTTTCTTTTTTGGGAACTTAGAAGGGTTGATATTCTTGCTATTGATTGTAATTTATGATTTATATATTTTTTAATAGTCTTGTTTATAACTATGACTATTGGAGGAGATAAGTGATACAAATCTTTGGAGGTGGAATGTTCTATATTATAGCATTTTTTGTTTCTAATATGTCTAATTTGCACTCTCTAATCCATACTTTTTGCAAACTTCTCAAAATGTTGCATTCTTTTAGAGATGTATAAATTTTAAATGATTTTTTGCTACCTTTGGTAATTTATTCATCTAGATTGTAAAAGTTCATCTAACATAATTTTTTGGGATCTTAATTTGGATTTTAGAAGGAACTAAAGGAAGGTTTAGTTGCTTTAGAAACCTTTCCAATTAATTACTTTGCATTTAAAAAATTTTATAGAGGTAAAAAATGTTATATTTTAACAAATAATAGTAAGAGTTGGGATTATTTTTTATACAAGTTTCTTTGAGCATGTATGTTTCTTCTACCATAATATAAATTTCTTCTAATTTCTTACTCATAATGTCAAAAACATCCCTAACCTAACATCTATGTTGCTTAACCATGATTTGAAATAAAAATAAAGGCTATGAAGTGTCAATGTAATTAAATATTTGTACTCACATATTGATCTTAAAGAAAATTAGATGTTTGAGAGGATTAAAGTCCATAGGGTTGGAATATTTTTTAAAATTATTATTTACAAAGGCTCTTTTTTTAATATTTAGATTATACTTTATATTATCTTCTATCTATATCATAATTGATTAATTTAATAATACCAAGTATATTTAAATTTTATATACTAGTTTTTTTTGGACAAAAGATATTTTTTAAAATAAAAATAAACAATCAATTGAAATTTCTTTTTAAACCAAATTAGATAGTTAAACATT
This sequence comes from Physcomitrellopsis africana, assembly GCA_036785485.1. NCBI lineage: Eukaryota > Viridiplantae > Streptophyta > Bryopsida > Funariales > Funariaceae > Physcomitrellopsis > Physcomitrellopsis africana. The sequence goes on along the minus strand of JAWRVF010000095.1, from coordinate 324,214 downwards.
AAAATATAGTTATTTAGAAGTTTTGATAATAATTTTTGAAGGTTTAGATATTTTTTCTATAAATTTTAGTTTGTTAAAAATATACATGTATATTTTATTATCTAATATATATATATATATATATATATATATATATATATTCTATTTCTTTAATATTTTTATAGACTAGATTTTATTTACTTTAAAATTTAATAAGGTAATTAGATTAGACTAACTTGGTATTATTATTTTAGAATAAATTTCATATTTTTTTCTTTGTATTTGTAGAAAATACTTAAGTCATCTATATATTGGATACTAGCAAATAAATCAAATGCTTAAAAAATGAATAGGTCTTTTATTCTTTTTTTATTGTTTCATAGATTTTAAATTAAAGTTTAAGATTTCTTCTACTATAAAAAAGTCAAAATATAGGATATATATATATATATATATATATATATATATATATATATTATTATTATTTTTATTGACTATAGGTTTAGCCCTTATAAAAAAGAATTTGTTATATCAATGAAGTTGGAGTTAAAACCAAGTATTTCTATAGCTTTAAATATATATATATATATATATATATATATATATATATACAAGATGCAATTATAAGTCTTTACAAAATCTAGTTTAAAAATTATTAGGTTATATTTAAAAGACTTTTTTCAATAAGTTGTTTTATAGATAATAATCAAATTGTTAAAGATATATTTAAAAAGAGTTTAAATATTAATATTTTAATCTTTACAAAGATTTCTTTTCTTAAAAGAATTTGATATTAGTTTTGCATAATTATTTCAAATAATAGACCAAAAAGCCTTGAAGAATTCTACATTAATTCCAATAGGACCTAAAGCCATAGTATTTATAAAACCTTTTCTAGTTTTTTAAAAACAAATTAAAGAAGATAACTTATCTAATAATTAATTGATTCTAATGTTAGATTTTTTAAAACATGTTATTTAATGAGATCAAATATAAAATATATATTTGAATGGATATTAAGAAAGAAATATCATTTTAAAAAGAATTTTTTTTAGTACTTATGCTACTCTAAACTTACCTATAGTTTGGACTTTGTTATTGTTTTTCAAGTTAGTTATCTTAGCTGTAGATCTCTTAATCTTACCAACCTCAAAGAATTAATAAGATTTAATTTCTTTTGGTTGCTTATATATTTTTAAATTTGATTTTTTTGTTTTATATATATATATATATATATATATATATATATTTTCCAAAAGATTATCTTATTCATATTAAAATTATTTTAGAATTTAAAATTATAGATTTTCACATGAAGCCTATGATATATTTATTATCTAAAATTTTTTATATTTATATTCTTTTTTTTCTAATTATACTCTGTATTATAAATATTTCTATAAAATTTTATAATAAAAGTAGCTTCTCTTTGATCTATCCATATATTTTGTATAATATTTCATATTTCTTCTTTATTTAAAAGTTAGACATTGAATTTATAACTTATAGAAGAATTATAAATTGCAATCAATTGCACAACTTTGCTAATTAGAAGGTGGTTTAAGAACATTATACCTTCTTAAACCTTACATTCTACAACATTAATAGAATAAATGGTTAAATTTTATATATTAAATCTATCAAGAGTTCTTAAATATTTTATTTCATCTTTATATTTTTTTTAAATAAATTTGATCATTTTGTTGAAAAAAAGAATTCTTTTAAATCCATATATTTCTTTAAGCCTTCTTATGCACCATATTCTATGATTTTGAGTTGTATATTTTAAATAAATTATTTATCTTCTAATTTTTTTACCATATTCTAATTTCTATTTAAGATTTGATCTTAATTGATTAAAAAAGTGTCATAGATTAAATCTTATATTTAATTGGTCTTATAGAATTCATTTATAATTCAAATATTTTCTATCTTAAATGAATCAATGGAGGTATTTATAAATAATATCTTTAATATTCTATTGTTTAAAAGAGAGAGTTTATAGAAAGAATTATTAATGCTTGAAAGAATTATTAATAAGAATATATATCCTACCTTTGTTGGTTCCATGTTTTATTTTATTATAGCCAAAGGTTGCTTCTAAAATAAAATATATTTATAATATTTATTTTACTTCTTATGTAATAATGTTATTAAATTTTTATAATTTAAAAAATATGGTTAAGATAAGTTTTTTAATCAAATAAATGAGTGCTATATATTTAATAAAAAATAAAATCTTATTTTTTGAGACATAATGTTAAATTTTTTGAAAGACATATGCCATTATTAATTATTTTATTTTATTTTATAATGATGTAATTTCTCTTGGCCAATTAAAAAATCAATCTATTTATAAGATTGATTGATCCTTTACTTATAGGATTTTAAACTAAAATAGTTCAAATAGCAAGATTTTATATCTTAATATGGTCATAAAAATTCACATTTCAATTTAGTGGAATTAAAATTAGAGTCTCTATGTACTTCAATTTAATTATCTGCTAAAATATTTTTAAAATATTTGTCTAAAAACACTCTACCAATTTTTGCAAGAATTTTATAAATGATTTTATAATGCTAGCATAGTTTTTTATAAAACTATATATCTAAGTATAACATCAAAAAAGACTAGGATTAATTATGTATCTAAAATTGAGGCTAATATTAAATTTATAACATTTTTTGAAGCAATACTTTTATTTTTATTTTTATTTTTATTTTTAAGGTGTATTTCTATGCAACTATAAACGTCAATGTTTGATAGGAAACTCTTACATAAATAAGCATAAATGGTCCTAAAATGTCTTTATAATATCTCTTTGGTATATTACACTTATATTTATTTATTCAAATGGCATAAAAAGCCATACATAAGTTCTATTTTTTATAATTAAAAGAATTTTATAACGATTTGGCAAGTAAATTCTAATCAAATTATAATTACTTTGATATCTATCAATAAATATAAGAAGTCACTTGTAATCATGTCAATAATGCTATCTATAAAAATTAAAAAAAACAAATGTTCAAACGAGTCCTTAAAAATAACAAGTACAATAAATTTTGCATTCAATAATTGATTAATAGCATACTTGAATACTTTGGTATAATTTGGATTTATGTAATAACAAATTTGATAGTTGGATTTAATATTTAGATCCAATTTAATATTATATTTTACTAGTATAGATGGAATATGTTTAAAATCCTTGTATGACTAAATACAGATATTTATAATATTTTTTGAAGATTTGTTGTACTACCAATGCCAATTTGGTGTTTATTTAACCATTAGTATATAAGTAATTAGATTTGTTATTTATACATGTATTAATAATACAAAATTGATCTTATTTGGAATAGACCTCAATAATAAGGCTAAAAATTGGTAGCTTAAGGTATATTATATAACTAATATAAGTAAAAATAGATATTTTTTGTTTACTTTAAATTAGATATATTATTCTTTATTAAAAAATTTACTAGAAAATTCATAATTTATATCTTTTCTTTCTTTTATTTTTGATATTCTCATGATTTGTTTCTAAAATTATTCAAAATTAATTTTTAATTTACCTCCTCTACTTATGATTCTATTCTATTTAGTTTATAAGATTAAATCTAATAATTATTAAGTATTGTAAAAAAAAATTAATAATTTTTTCAACATGCTACTATATAAATATTATAAAATTTTAAAGCTCTAAAGTTTAAAAATTTAAAAATATTAAAGAAATAAAATTCAAATATCTATATAACTTGAGTAATGAAAGTTATGTATTTTTTGTGGATAATAAGATGTTGATAATGATTAAACATTCATCCAAATTTCATAAAAAATATGAAGCTTGATTTTCCATATTTAATTTAAAATATTTTTTAAAAAATAAGAGAGTATTTTAAAAATATAATTTCAATTATAATTTCAATTATTTATATATTCAAAAGTAATTTAAGTATAGTAATTTATTAATATGAAAAATTTTAATGTTACACCTTTTTTTAAAAATGGAGGTCGATCATGCATATTTGAAAAATTTAAGATTTTCTATTCAATATTAAAGGATCCATTGTGTTAAAATATTGGGACGTCAAATATTTATTAAATTTCATAATTATTTATATATAAATATAAAAAATATAGACATAAATAATACTAATTTTTTTTAAAAAAAATTTACTGTAATTAAATTTTTAGCTTTTGAAACTATATATATATATATATATATATATATATATATACATATATCTATATATGTATATCAAAGAATTTATTTTTCTAAAAAAGGATTGAGTAATTCTTTTAAAATTGTTGTTGAAGAATCTGTAAAATTTCATAATAAAAAAAATCTACTGTTCCATGTTAAAAAAAATCTACTCAAAATCACAAAGAAAAATGAAATTAAAGAATCGAGCATGATAAAAACACACATTAACGTATAGAGAGAACACCAACAACCAGGACCCTATTCACACAGGCACGACCTCTGGTGCACGGTCCTCAGCAGTAGTGGGAACGCGTGGACACCCAATCATTCTGATCACATGTCCGTGCGAGGGAAGAAGCTTAAGGCAGCGGTGAAAGGCTCCTCCGAGTGGGCCCTATAACCACGCCTCCGGGTGCCGCTCCCCGCGGAATAATGCCCGTCACCTTCGTAGGCCGACCAGAATCTTTGTACCCGGAGATCTGGCCACGTCACCAGAGTGATGCCGCTCCTACAGTCTACTAGACCGGGCGGTCTACGAACCCCTAGACCAACCGCCGCTATTACTCGACCCGCTTTTGCAACATAATCAACGCCGATGCCCCGATGCCTGAGGCGTGGCCCTGACAGGACCAACCTTGATCTAAACAACGTTGCGAGCACGAAGGAATCTGTGATCATTCACTGCACTGGTCTGGTTCCTAACGCGACAGAGTCATTCTTCGACTTTCTCGTGATTGGAGACTGCAGGTTTTGTGCTAGACGAAAAAAAAGGTTCGCGATTGAATGGCATGGGACACAGGTGTCCCTTTTCTACAGCCTTGACCAGGAAGATGTTTTCTTTTTCCTGCATTTAAAAGAACGGAGCGTGTTGCACCACATTATCAAGCACATGTTTTATACGTGCTGACGATGCTTTTCTCTTTTCTCTTTTTACGGCGTTGTAGTATCGAGCGAACTACTCTGAACATTTGTGGTCCTTTTTTTTGTACAAGCACCCTGTGTGAAAAAAAGTCTTTTCGATCATGCTGTTGGCTTTGGATTATTTCTAATGATAGGATCTCCGCCTGAAGTTGTGTTATTTCGGACCTAGAGATGAAATTCACGTGATCAGAAGAGGCTCAACATTTCGTTCCCTTTATTTTTATTCTTTTGTTACTATTTTGGTTCCTGGAAGTGAGTCTGTCTGAATAAGGAGCTGCTCACGTTACTCCCCCGAACACAGGCAAAGAGAGCACGATTCCAAGCTTCGTAGGTACTTGTACTTGATAATGATGGATACTTTCTTGAATCAGCCCGATTGGGGGCTTTGCTGGTTGAAGACAGAGCTATGGTTTTGCTTTCATGAGATTCCCAGAGGCTTAGCACACGTGGTGATGGCACCCCGCTGCAGAGCTAGAAGTATGGGTGAATTTCCCAATTATGAATACACTGCGGAGATCCTGCTTTGGGAACAAATGGTCTACCATCCTTGTTTCTGCCCACAAGACCCCATCCAGAGCAGCATTAGGAGCTCCTCTGCCAAAGTTGCGCCACGGATTTAAGTGCGTCTAAAGTAATGATTTGCATGGCTCTAGTCCCGACAAGGATTGGGAAAGGAAAAAGTTGACAAAGAGTGAACGGGAGGACAACCTTTCGCAATCTACTTTTATTGATCATTTACAGGATGAGTGAGAATGCTACAAAAAGAAGCCATCAGAATTTCCTCTATTCTCGGTGTTGTTTTTACCCAAGGTGTCCACTCTGCGGTTTGGTAGCTCTGTTTTGCTAAACTTGTCAAAGTGACACTTGTATGATATTGTGACAAGCTCCACCCCTACTGTTCGGCAAATGAAAAACTATATGACGTTCTCCTATTCAGAGAGTTGACCTGGATTGTGTGCAATTTTATTAGCATACAACATGCACAATTTTCTGGTGAAGCAGCATAATCATGGATGGTTATTACTTTGGTCGCCTTGCAGTTAACTCATGCCAAAGAAAAAGTTTCTTGAACATCCAACGTGTCCATACGTTTTTTTAATTTATTTAATTTTTTCTACATAGCAACGCTTCAACGTTGCGAAACCTCCATTCTGAATGAGTTGCCGGACCTTGACAGAAGTAGGCATACTACCAAAACTGGTCCAGAATTACTTAGTTCAATGTACACGGATAAGGAGAAGAACCCTTTTTCCTCATGATGTGCTGCAGACTACAGGAATAGGAATAAATGCAAAAGAGTGAAGAGGCCTGTCCATTAGGACAGTGACGCTTGTGGGTCCAGACTGCGATGACTTTGCACAACACACCAGTGCTCTCCAACCCTACCATTGTGCAAAATGGGAGTGGATCGGCCCAGCTGTTAGCACAGCACAGGATCTATGTTCTCTGCTAATGTCTATGGTGAGCGGAGAGACGACGATAGTGATAAATATACGGCTCCAGCTAAAGCCGAAAAGATACAACCATGTTAAGCTGCACGAAACTTTTACGGGAAGAATTACTCATCTGCTTTAACAACCCCTTACAATACCAAGAAATGCACCTTTTGAGAGCAATTGTATGCGTGGATTGTGTCAAGGACAGGAAAGTTCTGAGAGGACTGAAAAGCACCGGTCATAGTGTTTCGAAGTTCTACTGCATGGGATCACTGAGGCAACACGAGGTTCAAGATATGCAAGAAGATTGGAGGAAAAAAAAAAAAAAAAAAAAAAAAAAAAACGGAAAGAAAAAGAAAAAGGAAATGGACACTCATCACAGCGATCTTCAAGAGCCTTTGTTACAGTGAATGGAGCAAGCAACCTGATCTGAGCATCTTGGTCGAGCCTCTCTTCTTCCACCTGCAGATCCTCCGAATGAGGACAATACAAAATTGTGCCTCTCACATTGCGTTGAATCTTCTCAACCAAACTACCGCTAATCCTCATCTATGATGACTACATTTACACAGTCGACTGTCCTTGCGCTGCATGTATGAACCCCGAAGATGGTCCCATTATTCAGCGACTTAATTTCATCACTGATTGTCGGAGCGCTTCGTCGCCTACAGGATGATCAGCTTTGCACAAGTCCATACTGGGCAGCTGCACTGAAAATTGTTTTTCTCACGTCTTCGGTTTCCATTTTCGGATCCTTCATCTGGTGATGTGATCATGACATTGTGATCAGCAGGCATGTAAGCCCCTCATTAAAGTAGCACATAAGGATAGAGCATTTGATCCGAAAAACGAAGATGAGCGCACCACACATGAGTATTGCGAAAATAATTATGCGGGAATGATGTGAGTGAAAGAATGTAAGTACCTCCGCAATGAAACTGTTGAGAATATTTTCCTGGAAGGCCGTATGGTGGAAATTTATAACTTGCACACCCAATGATTCTACTGCTTGCACCAGTTGCACAAGCACGCCAGGTCCTCTCTGGCAAAATATTCGGAAATGATAGGTCTGTTCCTCTAGCCTTGCCACATCCACCTGCCAAAGAACAGTCAAAGAAAACATACTCCACCATTAACCGGCCGAACCAGAGAAAAGTGAAGTGGACGAGAGATTGACCTAACTCACGAGAAACCGAGCGTGTTCTGTAGGCTCCTTCAGAATTTTGACCATGGACAAAAATTGACGATCGACCAGCCAGTGCTTACTTCCAAGATTTTCTGAGCCAATCGAGCTGGAAACAGCACTTGGGCAGTTTCAGCCGAGAGTTTATCGATGTTGCTGTCAACTCCATGCTCAGCCCCCAGAATTTCTACTCCAAAAACCAGATTAGAACTAGTTGGACTTGAAAAATTCTCTCCTGTACCAGCTTCTTCCACTGAACCAGGATCATCACCAATTGATACTGTGCACTTCTGTTCCAAATCGTCGATCTCAGATTCAATCTTCTCAAGCTCTTTCTGGAGCTCACAGACGTAGTCTATTGCATCGCCAATGATAGAGGCTTTGTCCATCTGCGCAGAAATTAACATACTCCTCAACTGTAGTCCTGAGCACTAATAGAAAGCCAATGCAGACTGTCTCTACTATAAAATGATAAGGATAAAATGACACAGTGGATTAATAACTCAGAAGGTAGTCAGCGATGTATACCTTGCTGATCTTAGGAACCACAGCCCGCAACTGGAAAAGCCCCTCGTTGAGTTTCTTCCTCCGCTTCCTCTCAGACACCAGGTTTTTGGACGCAACTGATTTTTGGCGTTTCCCGCCAACCGATTTTTCTTCAGCTGTATCTGAGGAGTTGGCCGGTAATTCCATTGCATTCTCCCCAGGTGAATTCATAAGAGAAAAGCCCTGAGAAAGCTTAAAAGCTGGTGCAGTGACAGGTTGAGTGGAAAACTCCCGATTCCCTACAACTGGCTCCCACATGCTCGTCGAGGTTTGTGCGTTGCTCGTGACCACGGGGTTTGCATTCACTTCCCGCTGATCAGGAACATCGCTGGAAAAGTCTGGCAGCAACCAGAAGGGATCAGGATTGTGCAAGTCGCTTCGTGATGTGCGTTTGAGGTTCATTGTCGATTCATTCGGCTGAGGAGTGTCGGTAGGCAAGGATGATGGACAATAAGTTTGAAGGGAGCTCTTCAGCTGCTGAACTATGGTGGCCGGAGTGATGCTACTGCCACCCAGATGTCTAAGCTTTTGGTACATGTCCTCGGCCGTGAGATTAGGTCCAGTGCTGATAACTGAGAATCAATCAAACCTGTTAAACAAGTCACACAATTCTACCCCATTAGTAGATGATTTCTCGTAATCAGTTAGAGGCAGATGCTCACCGCTCACAAACCAGAACCCAAATAAATTACCAAAAAATTAGGAAAAAGAATGGCTACACCAGGAGGGGGGGGATGTGTCAATTGCAAAAGTGGTCGAATCTGCTGACCACAATTACCAACAGACGACTCAGACACTAAACGCCTACACTGATGATTACGCGAAGCATGAGTGCAAGGTCTTGCGAAAAGTGCCAAATAATCTGCACCTTCCAGAACATACGTAAAAAACCGATAGAATTAAATTTCTGGATTCATTTGATGTCTACAGCAACCACTTCAAAGTCGACAATTCTAAACACGGTCGTGCGCGTAGAGGATAGGCACACAGAGAAGAAGTGAATAAAGGCCAACTGCAACCAAATAAGGGTTACGATCGCTTAAACGACCTCCCCTGTACATTATTAATCATCAAGTCAAAATCACCCGCCCTACGCCTCGCTACCAAAATAGCAACTGCATTGAAACGCGAATGAAAGAACTAATAGAGAGCAGCCGTGAGAGCGTCGAGAAAGAGAACCTACAACACCAATCCTCAAACATTCGATTCCAGACCTCGAGCTCCACACGGAGATTCTTACAGTTTCTTAACCTACGGATCCATACCACCAACACACTACAGGCTAGACATAGAGAGAACTATTCTTGTGATGACACGGATGTCAAGAACACCAAGCTCGTATCGTTTCTCACAACCTGTGATCACTACTGACACGCGAAAGGGATCACGCCCCACCAGACATCTAACAGCCCGGAGCAAGTCGACCACTACCTAAAGACAAATCCTCCAATTCTTAGGAGGATAACGCCAGAGAGAATACCCTGCAAAAGGCCTCTGCGAAAACAACTACTCAAACTCGTAGCACTGGGAGACGTAACAGCCACTGCAGCACAAACCCTGGCAAGACCACCAACCTTGGCAGGCCGAGACAGCACCCAGGCAGCTGCACCACATCCAATTCTACGCAAGTGGGACCTGCGTTTGGATGGATCTCGGGAAGAAGAAGAGAACACGCCCTCGTTCTCGGATATGCAACTTGCCGGTGAAGTAGTCGAGATGCGTTTGATGCATTTGATAGCGATAGGGGAGACCAAACTCTCAACCAGACGAGAAGGGGGAAAAGGGCAGTCTGTGGCACGAGGGAACGACCAGGAGCGACGACAGCACAGGAGCTGCAGGACAGGACTCGATGGGACCCAGACCACAGCCTTTTAGTGTGTGTATGTGAGTGTGTGTCTGTATGTGTGTGCGTGCGACTGTGTCTGTCTAGGCCTAGCGACTAGTACCCAGCTGCGCGTCCTCGCTCCCTCCCTTCACGGCCTCGCTCCCTGATCACACCACCAGACCTCGGTTCACACGGGCGAAGGCTCCTGTTTCGTGAAACTGATCACCCAAATCCTGGTCTAGACAACGGGAACTCATTCTCCCCCTTCTTCTACTTCTTCTGCTTCTTCTTCTTCAAGTTATCTCTGCCTGCGTTGAGTCGACACCTCGCGGCCACGCTGAGAGTTATTGCGCCTTCGGTTCGTCTATCTTTCACGCTCTCTTTGTCTGTTGCACTGTGGGCCCCCTCCATTTGAAGCAGCGTCCTCACGCTTATGAAGTTCCACTATCTTTAGTTAGCCTGATAGATGGATTCAGAGATCGTGAAGATTCTTTCATTCATTGGGGGGGGGGAGGGGGCATGTGGGTTTTTTTGATGAAAAGCGCACAGAACGAAAAAAAAAAGATATGGATTGTTTTTTGTTGCATTTTCGTTCCATTGTGCAACAATTTTTTGTATTGTTGTTTTATTATTTTTTGGAGGGGGAGTGGTTGTCTTTTGATGTTTCTGCAAATGCTTGAACAAAAACCAAGTGGAATGAACTTGAAGCTTTTTGTATTGGAATCATTATATATTTTTTTATATTAGATACTTTTTTTACTGATGGAAAAGTTTATCCATGCTTAAAAAATATATACAAGCCATGAGACTGTGAAATAACCTGTTATGGAACTCATGACTGTACATTTTGCAACAGTAGGTATGAAAATCCATTAATGAAGCTCTCATGGTAGTTAACCACATATGACTAATCTAAGATTACATACACATACTCATTCAAACAATGGTCTAAATATAGGGAAATATGCACATACTAGGAGTTTAGATTGAGGTACCCAATGGACCTGACAAAATGTTGTTGTTTGGTCATATATACATATATTATATATATTCATATGATATTTTTAAACCCTTTCAAATGAGAAAATAATTTAAACATCCTTCTCACTAAGAGGGTACCAAAAAAAAAAAAAAAAAAGAAAATCCATGAAGTTACAATGTCTGCAAAACTGGCTGCAGGCTCTAGTGGGTTAGTGTGAACACATTCATCACTCCTGTGTGCCATTGATTGCCATGCTGGCATTGTTCTACTTCCATCCACCAAAAAACATACATAAAATGAAAGATTTAAGAAATGAACACAGGAAAAGTAAAAATAATCTACAAAATAATAGAAAAAGACACAAAAAAAACTATCACCCAGATTCCATTAAAAACCCATTGAAATATAATTGGGGATGAAATCATTATAAGGGTAATAATAATAATAATAATAATGTATTATTTTTAAAATGTCTAAATTTAGGTAAAGTTTGTGATGTTTTATTTTATTTTATCTATTTTGTGGGTGAAGAATTTAATGTACTGCATGTATATTGCTACAGACTGACATTATTCAAGAAGTACAATAAAGCATTCATTTTGAAGGTTGTGCTACTACACTTTTAAGAAATTAGAGGTTGAAATTAAGGGTTTTTTATTGTATAACAGATAGATATTATTTTCTTCTTTTGTTGGTTATTAATGATCTTCAAAGCTATAAAAGATGCTTGTAATGTGTGATTTTATTTTATTGATTCAATAAACAAAAGTCAGATTCTTGTGGCCAGATCATCTTTGCAAAAATTTAGATTCTGATTGCTGTATATATAGACATGTGATATATTTTTAATGACTTGAGAATATATATATATATATATATATATGTATAAAATCGGTAGATTATAAATAAGATATTTAAGTCCAGCAGATATTACCTTTTTTCATGTCTCTACAAAATTTAAAGAATTTTCAATACTTACATCCATTCATGAAAGAAAAATATCAATGGTCGGAAAGCTAGCTGATCCTAAGATATTCTATTTTAATTTTATTCATCATACTGATGTATGCTAAATCTCATCTTTATCCCAAAAAATATTATACCATTCCATGAGTAACGTCAACAACATTTGCCTATTCAACTGAATCTATGAAGCCTAAATTAAAAATAATTATTGCATTATTTATATATATATATATATATATCAGATATATTTTATTTTTCATAAGATAAACAAAAACATAAGTGTATAAATATGTTAGGTCATGATTGTATTATTGAATTGCATCAATAAAACTTAATTGCATTAAAAAACAATTAATCTTAACAAAGACATAGTTTTGAAAGTTTATACTTCAAAATATTTTAAAATTTAGATCTTTAATATATGTATATATATATATATATATATATATAAACACACACATTGATTTTTTGCAAATAAAGTTATATTCAATTTAAGAATGTTTTTATTTAATGTCTTATTTTAATACTGCAAATATTTTAGGAATTTTTGAATTATAAAATAAGAATGTATTGTAACAATCATTTAAAATGACAAAATTTGATGAATTTCATATCTTTTAAAATGTAATCATAAAATCTACCTGCAGAGTAGGAGAAATATTGTAGTACTCTAAGAATTGTATAGATTAAAAGTTCAATCCGTTCTTTTGGTAGTTTTTTTCCTTCTAAGAAAAAAAGAAAATTATGGGGGCGAATTTTGTATTTTTCAGATGTATTTTGTATTTTATTAATATATGTAAACATATGTATATACAGACATATGCATATGTTTTTTAAACAAACATTAAGAATTTCAAATCATAAAAAAATAGAATAAAAGTATTTAATAAAAAAAATAGAATAAAAGTATTTAATAAAAAAATTTAGAGACATAATTTTTCCATTATTTAAGTTTGTACATAATAGATGTTGGAATGATATTTGTTAGAAAGAGCTCTGAGGTAATTAGATACCTTTAATTATTTTAGATACCACTAAAATTAAAATGGTATAAGCATATATATTTAGTATTTTCAACAATATTTAAAAAAATAATGGATATTTTTATTGCTCTCATCTCTAATTTTAAAAGAATTAGTTTGTTTGGTGTTTAAACAAGTTGAGAGTTTAACACTAAAGTATGTAATTTTTTTTATTTGAATAAAGATAATATTAATTATAATTTTGTACAAACTTAAAAATAAAAATAAAAAATTTAACATGATTTTTAAATAAAATTAAGCTTTAGCATTTAAAGCTTTAGATTTTTTTATTTCAAGCCAAGATTTATTATATACAAATAACATTATAGAGAATAAATCTTTTAATTAAGTAGAAATATTATTTCTTATTATATTATTTCTATATATATATTAATTTTGGTCTTAATTATAAGAATTTAGAAAAATATTATAATTTGTATTAAATATTTTACATAGTTTAAATTTTCCAAGATCTTATTTTCTTATTATAAAATTAGTCAATCTTTTATTAATTCTTGATTAACAAAAATCAATCTAATGCTATAACCTCAGAAACCATTTTATTGTATTTTTTCTACTATTAGTCAAAATTATTAATAGTATTTAAAAAGTATTTTATGAAGTCTATAAATATTATTAATCTATTTATTTCTTTATTTAAAATAATTTAAATAACCAATCAAACTATAACTTAGATGACTTTAAAAAGACATATGTTGAATAAAATAGACTAAGTGTTTGTATTTATTTAGTTTAATAGTTGTTGTAATTCAAAAAATACCAAATATAAGTTTATTCTAAACAAATTATCTTAAAAGAAATTATAATATGTTCATTGTATAGCTTGGTAATTATTATATTGTTGTTTATTCTTTGGTCTATGAAATAATATTTTAATTATAAAATTTATTTATAAATTCTAATATTCTTGTTCTTGAATAAATTTCTTCTAATTTAATATTTTTTTAAATTATAAAATAAAATAAAATAATTTTGGAACAAAATTTTGGTAGGAGATGTTATCTAATGAAAAATACAAAGTTATAGTTGTTGAAGATAATTGACATTTGAATATTACTTCTTAAGAAAATAACTCAATTTTTTAATTTAAAAAAATTATAATAAAATTATATATATATATATATATATATATATATACACACACACACACACACACATATATATATATATATATATATATATATTTAAAATTAATAATAAAATTTCTTGTTGCTTCTAATATTTGTTTGAATTTTTTCTTAATTATGGTTTTATTTAGGTACTTGATATTTATTTTGTATGCCACTTCTTTAGTCACATCTATTATATTACTATTCTAGATATACATATAAATGATATCATAAAATTTTATTTTATTTTATTTTATTATATTTTATAATTTTTTTTATATTAAATAGGTACATTGAATCATTTTTTATTTGCCAAAAATCACTAGTAAAGCAAAAAAGTTTTTAGAATATATCAATTGTTATAATTTAGATGCTTTTTTAAGAAATAATTATTATTAAAAAATCCTATTAATATTAAAATTATTCTTTTATTATTTCTAAATATTTTTTTAGTACATTTTTAATATATGTTTCTACATTGCATTTGTTTTAGTATTAACTTATTGTATTGCAATTCCATATAAATACTTATCTATAATATTTGGATAAGACTTACATCATGGTAGATAAAGACTTACATTAAAGATTATTAGAAGTATAAACCATTCCAATATCAAGTATTATTTCTAAGTACATTATATATTTTAATGTGTGTGTATATATATATATATATATATATATATTGTCAATTCTTGTTATGGTCAATCTCTAGGGAGCAAAGAAACTATTGACTATATGGTGTAGTTGACTATAATATAGTATAGTGTAGGTGGTGCAAATTAGGACTGGCAAAATGGATTGTCTATAATAAGTTTCTTCTTGAGATATTACTTTTTTATTATATAATTGGATAAAGTTTTCAAGAGCCAAGATTTTAAAAATTAGAATAAAACATATTATAATTAAGCTAACCTTTTATTTCTAATGTTGTACTCTTGAAAAGTAAATGTAGTTGGTTTATCAACGAATCTTTTGATGTATATCAAAAATTTATTTAAATCCTTAGAATTATTTAAATTTGACATACTATAGCTAAAAATATATATTTTTATAAAAAACAGAATATTCAAAGAATTTCAATAGTATTAGCTACATCTTTATGCTATAAGATTTTTTCTAATAACTTAGAGATATTGACTTTTATATTCCTATATATGTAGTTGGCATTGATATACAAAAAATTAAAATGTGGATAATTGGAGTGCAAAAGAAGAGTTGAAAATAAATAATAAAGATAAATAAATAAATATAAATATAAATAAAATTAGATTTTATTTGAAATTATTAAATAATATTTTAAAAAAATGGATTGAATTAAGATAAAATATCTTTAGCTTTCTATGTATTGTTTCATATTTTTATATTAAACAATAATACATTAATATTGTCAAGGACATGAATCTAAATAGATTTATGAAAAGATAGTAACTTAAAAAGATGAGTAAAAAGAAATATTTTAATTAAAAAATTTATTATTGTCAAATGCAAAGAAATATAAAATCTTTAATTAAAACTAGAATATATAAAAGTCATTGATAAGACCAAGAATGCAGTCAATCTTACATACATATTAATTAGCAAGAAGACCATGTGGAAGCTTTTCAAGAACCATTAGGCTTCCAAGCCAAATGGCCAATTTGTAGGATGCTTCTATAGTGGCTTCTTAAAAATACAAAACTTCCAAGAAAAATTACCACAAATATATTATAAACAAATAGATCCAATTTATGTCTAAAAAATTTCTTCAATGTTTATTGAAGAAGGTTATATCTATCTAAACTACTATTTTATGCAAACTAGGATTTTTTTTTATCACATGCTCCGTGATATTATTAGTGCCCAAATTTCATCCCATGAATGATAAATACATAAGATGGTATTTATCCACAGTGCCAAGTCTAGAGGTACTTCTACCAAAGCAGTCTTAACATGTGTAGTGATGTTCCAATGAGGTTCCCCGATGAAGTTCCCATGTTCCCAGATTCCCATCAAAGCAGGTCACAAGAAAAGCCACCCAGGAGAGGAAACGCGCCGGCGGCCGAACTCGCGATCCGTGCGCCCAATTCACAGGGATCCACGGCAGCGGTGCTGCGATTATTCGGTCTGTCTGGCTGGGAGTGTTGGCATGATCGGTCTGGTCAGAGTTGTGACTCACATATCGATCCTCTGAATTATGGCTGAGTGCTTCGCAAGACACTCGCGAGCGGTTGCAGAGCCTGCTCGGCAACACAAGATCCAGCGTCTGTCAGTGATGGAGTTCGAGTGTTGCTGATGGAGTACGCGTTAAAGGATCCCCTGAATTCTGTGGTATTATTCTGAGTGTTGGCATGTGTGGTTTCCCATTCCTGAGTCATGCGGTGGTTTCACCTAGCTTTACTGTACTTAAACTAGGCACCTGAGAAGCGAGGAGTTGCAGTTTGGGTCGTGATGGTAACATCATAGCTGCACCTCACACAAGTAGCCCCAGTAAATATGGTATTCTGTATACGAAGTTGTTTGATTTTTGAATGGAGCGAAAACGATTTTGTCGGGTACTGCGATGTCTTACACTAGGTTGATATCAGATCGTGCTCTTTTGTCATCAGTATGATGAGAACAAAAGTTGTGGCCCGACTTCGGAATAGAGCACGTGGGTTCGTATTTAGTACCCTTAGGAAACTAGTGTCGTTCGTTTCCTATCGCCAGCTCCAGCGTAACGTTGATAAGATGTTGACAAGGGCACGAGGATTCTGACTAGGAAATAACCTTCTTTAAAAGATAGGACCTGTCCTCTGCAGCTGTTGGGCACAATACGTGAAACTTTACATATCGAAGAAATGGTTGGACAACTGTTGGTTGCTTTGAGGTGTATGTATGCATTCGCGAAGTTTTATCTTCTTACGCATCAAATCAAATTGTGGAGCTTAGTAGGATCTAGTACAAAATGCAGCAGTTTCTGACATGCTAAAGCGGACTCAGACTGAATCATGGAGTTCAAACCCTGAAGAAGCGTCTACTGTGCGGCTGAGCCATTTTCCTGCCGACTTTTACTTCAATACTTTGGAGGAGTGATTTACTTTTCCGTTTTAAGTTTTTACATCGAGTGGAGAGCACTTGTGTAACAAATGAGGTATTCTGAACAAAGACATCACAAGTCCTCTTCCGAGGTTCGACACAAAAAGGGGTCACATGACCCCTTCGCAGGTATGTGACAACTCCTGTCTGCTATTGTCCTCCTGACGCGGTTACAAGCCAGTAACTTCAACAGTACAAACCTCTTCGTGGAAATCTGTTGAGTAAATAGTTGCATAACGATTTAATGTCGTCACAGGTACACTTTACTGACCAAAAATCTATCAGATTTGAGTTTGATTTAAGTTAGAATACATTTTGGTTCTTAGATTGCTACTCACTTATGGTGGAAGGTTAAATGAATCGCAGGTTTCTAACAACACAGAGACGCATTTACACATTTGAATCCGTCAGATGAGGCTGGCAGGTTTGGCCCAATCGAAGAGTCAGGGGCCTAAAGAAGCCATCTCCAATGGACACGCTGCAAATTGTTCTAATCAAGCAATGACCTATCTTGTGACTCGGTAACAATGAGCTCCCCTGTAAATGGATTCGCCAACTCTTTCGGCATTTAACCTTTGTGCTGATTGCAATATTACGATTTTAATTTAGCAGCAGGGTTTGTTGTGCTGCATGGACAGTTTTGGACAAACTGCGTGGAGGTATGTGAGGACGTGGTTCAACTGAGATAATAAACTTTCAATCTTTTAAGTCCTGTCTAAAATTTCGCTGATATTGCTGCTCGGTTATTATTACTAAAATGCTAGTCGAAACCAAACGTGATACAAACCATAATGATATTTAGACAGGAAAAGATGACAGAATGGACAAAGTAGTGTGGCCTTCGACTATTTTTAGGATTCTGATCCAGACATGGCCACATCCTAATCACTGTCATGATGGCTGAAATAGGCACCCAGTCTGTGTCAAAGTGAGTCAGTGGTGCACGCAACCCGGTTTAGCTCAGGCCTGCGGCAACTGAAGCTGGTGCTACCAAGCATTTAAGACATGTGGTACAAATGTGGACAGTGCTTTAATGAACCTCCTCTAATCAATGTATCAGGTATATTATCCATTAGCAAGTTCCATGTAATAATAACCAAATAGTTTTGAATTTTTTGAATTTGGAAAGAATGTCTTTCACAAAGATTATTTGTTTTCATAAAAAGGTTGGATAAGAATTAGATCTTATGGAAATAGTGGCTAATTTGAATATGATTGAAGTAATCCAATCCTAGGCTCTTTTGGCTAGTAGATAGTTCCAAGATCTATATATTACTATTTCTAAGAGACCTAAGTTGTAGAATTGACAAAAGCGTGAGGATTCTTTGCTTACTTATATTCTCCATATGTTGATGGCTAATTCTCTATGATAAATGAGCTAAATTAATATTATTTCTTTACAAGCTCTTGATTTAAATCAAATGTTCTTCTATTTGAATTTATAGTTTTTTTTTAGTTTATCAATCTATTTGGATGTGATAAAGTTCTAAGATTTATGGCATTTTTGTAGGAGTTGGCGGCCAAGTTTGATTGTGTATGTTATAATATTAATTCTTGATTGCCAATAATATACTTGGAAATCAAAGTTCCTTCTTGTAATTGTACCAAAAAATAGACAAGTGTCTTCATTATATTTATTTACAACTTTTGCTTTGATAACTTCTCTTACCATTTTTGCTCTATTAAAGTTAGATATTTGTATGTTAAGAGGTCTTATATTTTGAATAGATGAGAGGTTATTATTTAGGTGTAGGAGTCTTAATTTATAAATATTAAAATTTTTAATAGTCTATACATGATAAATCAATTGTTGGTGCTAAAATTAAAGTTTGAATTATTTAATTGTAAGACACAATTTAATAAAAAGACTTTATTTGAGATATGTAGTCTAATTCAATCATTGATATAGAAATGATGTATTTGGAGCTAAAGATGAATTTCCAAGAATTAAAATAATAATCTAATAAATATTGCTATAGATATATTTTATTATCTATAAGATCAAATCTTTAGCTTACTTTGCCAAATATCATAAAGTAATTTGTTTTTTAGTTACAAGCATCTTTAATTCTTTAGATATTTTTTTTGTGTAGTTCTACCACTCTCATTAGAGGGATGTGCATGATAATTAAAGTGAATTCTTTATTCTATCTAATATATATATATATATATATATATATATATTTTAAGAAATATTTTGAACTGTTTATTTAGAGATAGATGATTATTTTGGATCAAACTTTATCTATATAAAACCAAGTTTTTGAGTCTCTTCTATATTTATAATTAGATAGTAGAATCTAAATAAAATTAGGACTCCATATATTAAGGGCTTTGGCAAAGGCCATTATTAGCTTGTAGCATATGAATGTTTAAAGGTTTGAGTTAATTAGATGGAAGGCCCTAATTATCTATTTAGCTAGAAGAATAGTTAAGGCTTCTTTTAGATCTACAATTCTTAGGCTACTCTCATTTAGAATTTATAACATACTTTTTAGGCCATCTTTGTATGGATGAGGCTTTGAGTCTTTCTTCATAAAAAGTTCTTGATGAAAGATCTAATTTTGCCAATTGCTTGTTAAAAGAAGTACCAAATCAAAGAAAAGAAGTCAATAGCTGAAAGAATTATATTATTTACAATAATAATCCTCCTAGTCAAATTGATTTTTATAATGCACCAATATTTAAGTTTTTTTTTTTTTTTTTTTTTTTTTTTTTAAATTCCATAAAGTAGAAATTGATCAATGTTTCTGATAGACATAGAAAGTCTAAATATAGTATTCAATATTTTTAATATTTTATTCTTTCTTATCTATGTCTAACCAAATTTATTAATCCAATGAGATTTAATAATAAATTAATATTAATAATAAGCCAAAAATTTGGATTAATTAATATCTAAATCAAAAGCATATTTTAATTAATAGAAAATATCTACTACATAAAATACATAGTCTATATTGCTCTTTAAGATAAAAATAGAATTATTAGCATATTAGTTAAAAATTTGTTGAATTTTATCTATAAGAAGAAAAATTTCCTAAATTTTATCTTCTTTAATTTCCTCTTAAATGGTAATGCTAAGGATTTTTCTTACAATTAAGAAGAGATAAGAAACAAGATTTTTTTTTATAAATTTTACTTTTTATAATTTCTTCTTGAATTGTGATGTTGAAGATTTTGCCTACAATTAGAAAAAAATAAGGAATAAGGGACATCCTTATCTCTCACTTTTAAAGAAAGAAAATCTATTGGTTAAATTTTTATTTATATATATTTGTGCTTCTACTCTTTTGAATAATAATTTGATAGTTTTTATAAATTTTGGATGGAATCTAAGTTTTCTATTGCTTGAAATAAGAAGGGCCAAGAGATCTTATCAAAAGCCTTTGAAAAGTTGAATTTTAATATCAAAAGAGATTAGTTTGATTTTTTGGCCTAATAAATAATTTCTTGGATATCTAGAATATATTTTAGAGAGAAGAAGGCAATTTGGTTTGGATTTATAATTTCTATATGAACAAGTTAAAATCTTTTTTGAAGAATATTTACAAATATTTTGCAAGGTATATTAAAATAAATTATACGTCTCTAGTTGTTTAGAAGCTTTTGATCATTGCTTTTGGAAAATAAAACAATAGTCTCTCTAACTAAGCTTTAAAAGAAGTGCCCTTGATTTAAAGCTAAGTATATCATTCTTATATAATCTTTGCTAATAGTCTTCTAATAGTTTTTAAAAAATTCTATTCCTATACTATTTGGACTTTATGCTTTTTCTATTACCATGTCTTTTTATAATTAGCTTAAATTCACTTTCAATAATTGGTTGAAAAAAATTTGAATTTATTTAATGAGATACCTTAAGTTGGATGGTGGTAAAGATGTTGATCATGGCATTTCTTCTTTCTTATAAAGATGGAGGATTAGACTAGAGGTTCGCATAGAACTCTTGATAAGCATTTTTAGTTTAGCTTTGAATCTTTAGCCATTATTGATTTTAAATTTTTTTGGTCTTATGCATCTCTTCATGACTATTTTGAAAAATTCTTTGATGAATCTATTTCTATTATTTTTTAATTTGATTCAAACTTTCATTTTAATGCTTTTTGATTTCTATTCATCAAATTTGTTTAAATTCTTTTGAACTTGATTCAACAATTCTTGAATTGCAAGGTCTTATAGATTATATTGTAAATTGATTTGAGCTTGCACTAATTGTTTTTTGACTTCTTCATTTCTTCTTTCTCTTAGATGGAATTGGTCTTTGAAAAATAGTTTGTAGAATCTAATAAATTATTTGAGCCTATTTTGAAAGGTGCTACTATATTTCAAGGAGGCTCAAATTTTACTCATTTGATTTTTCACTCTTTAATCTTTAAAATAAAAAGAGATTAATTTATAATTAGATCTTTGGATATGAATGTAAAAAAATTGAATATATAATTTTATAGGCAAGTGATTCAATAAGGCTATATCATCTCTTATTTTATATAGAAGGATGCTATTTAAAAATAAAAAATATTACTAATATAAAATTTGTCACGACAAGCTAATTCTTTAATGTCTTCTTATTTATTATCCCACAAGAAGTGAAGATGTCTTCTATGAATAAAAAGATCTTCTAGTTAGAACCTTACTTTAAAGAACTCTTAAGTGCAAGTTTCATATCTTATTAGAATTCTTCTGCAATTTGATGATTTATTTTTAGATTCCTTTGTTATATTCTAATCTCCATAAAAAAACCATAGAATATTGAGGGCATTAAATCACCTATATCAAATTAAAGCTTGTTTTTTTTAAAATATTTTTTAGATGAATAAATATTTACAATATCAATTTGATTACTTAGAATATCTTTTATAAGACTCTATTATTCATAAAAAATGCCAATATTCTCAATTAGGTATTTGATTGAAGAAGAGATAAGAATACATATACCACTAGCTCTTGGTCTATATGGATTTATGACATATTTTGATAAAATCTCAAATATATAGAAGTTGGCTCGTAATAAAAGTTTATTGCCTAGGTTTTGAATTTTTAAGTCATAGAATTTGTGTTCTTGAATTAATAATATGTTGCATCTATGTTGAACGCTTTTTATATTATTTTTAACTTGAAGATATTGGAGGAATTATTTAAACTACAAATACTATAAGAGATGACGTTCAATTTTATTTAAATATAGAAAGGATGATAGATTAGATGAGATGATTTTTAGTTGGACTAATTCTTTTTTGTATTAAACTCTTGTTAAGAAGCTTAAGGCATTTTTTATCCCAAAAAGACTTAAAAGTCATGCTCTTATATCTTACTAGGACTCTAAGGAGGGACTTAGCTATTGAAAATAGGATTGTAAGTGATAATCATTATACACAAGTAATTTTTTACACTCTACTTCTAGAGAGATAGCCTATTTGGCTACTTTTACCTATTCTCATACTATTCACTTCCACTTTCAAAGGCTAGCAAAAGGGGTTTTCCACTCCTAGCTGTCATTTTAAAATAAAAGCTTCTAAATCACACCTATAAATTCCAAGACATAAGATACTTTCTCTTTCAAACTAAAATCCACTCACAAGTCCTTCAAAGTAGTATTGCTCCTTAGCTTTGCCTTCCTAACCTTAGCTTAATCCAATACATTTTCTTTGTGCTCTAAAATAGACTCCTTTCAATCAGAACTCTTCTCTTGTCCTCACATACATCTAGAAATCAGTATTCACTTGCAAGTAGTTGTTCCATCAAGTTGGAAGCTAGTTTATTGCTTCTTATACATAAAAATAATACAAAACTCTTCTTAGAGTTATCCACATCAAGGTTCTACCTTCACACACTCAAGTTCACTCACAAAGACCTCCTTCCACTCTTAGATTGAAGTTCTAATCTCAGTAAGGTAGTAATCTCTTTTTAAGAGAAGAAAAAGACTCCTAACATTAGAAAATCAACACCCCTAATACTAAACTACTTCCCTCCCTCTTTAACTTGATCTAGGATCTTACTTCTCCTCTTCTAAGTCACCCTAACTCATCCAAAAATCCACTAATCAAGTTCATAGCCTATTCTATAGCCTGTTGGATGTACCTTTGACTTTTGAAATATAGCCATTATTTTTATTTTAATTTTAGCTTTTAATCAATATAATCATATAATTAACTTCAAAAACTTTTTAATGTATATAAAAGCTTCCAAAAAATTGAGTACAACCAAAATTATGTCTTGTCAAATTTGGACTAAATTTGCTTATCAATTTGTAACTAGGCCGAGATAAATCATCTTTGAATCTCCACTTCCTTTCCTTTCCAGAACATGATGCTTTATAATATGTCTCTATTTTAAATCTACTCACCTCTCCAAGTGAAAAAAATAGAATAGCTACTAGCATCTTAGACTTATTCCCTGTTGGCTCCTACTATTATCATTTTCAGTCTTTCTAGACCGCCCCTCACCTTGGCTTTTGTAGCTCATCATTCTGAGACTTTCCATGTCTGTTGTTGATATTAGAAGGTGGGCTACCTTATCCTCTATCAGCTCCAAAAAAATTAAAATAAGGTCAAAAGCTTTTATCTAGCATGAGATATGATGTGCGAAAGTTCTCCTACCAACATGCTTCTTGCACATGATTCCACCCTTCTTTTCTATGAGCAAAATGCAAATCAATGTGACCTCATTTGATCTCCTAGTACACTTTGGCACAAGAAGAACTTGCCTAATAATGTCATGAATTTCTTTCTATACTTAAAGAGTTGTTTAAGACTTAAGCACATATTTAAAGTCTAATTAGTAGCGCTAATCACTTAAATTTTGATTCTTGATAACTTTCTAATCATTAATCAGTTGAATTCCAACTTTTTTTTGCCTATAGCTTCTCTAATATATATTCTACTTTTCAACCAAGTTTGAACTTTTTTTTGTAAATTTAAATTAGAGATAATATTTGGTGGCCATGGCTACTTTTATATCTTGATATTTAATTAATTTTAGTCACTAATCCTATCCAGTGACTTAATTATCTTCCTTAATTTCTTGAGCTGGTTTTCTATCTCTGATTTTTTTCTTTCTTATTGTTCTAGTTTACTTGACTCTAGTTAATACTTATAAAATTTGCATACTTTGCTAGTACTATTTCAATTTTTTTAGCTTTTTCACTTCCAAAACAAAGATTTGACCTCTACTTCTACTTAAGGAGTTACTAAGGCCTTCCACATAGCTCCTCTTTTAAGTGTGTAGTGTCCCTGCAAATACTATAATTCCTGGTTATAATACCTTTTCAATCTATTACAATGAATTCTAGTTGAAAAAATGTCTCCTTCCAAAGTTGCCACTTGAACTGAACCATTTGCATACATTTTTTGAACCATATAGGGACCTAACCATTTGGTGTGAAGCTTACATGGAAAATGAGCATACTTGTTATTATATAGAAATACTAAATCACCAGCATGTAAGTGAGTGGGCTTCTTTAACTTCTTATTATGATGCTTCTTGACTTGAACTTGTCTATACTTTACTTGTTTATTGGCCTCTTCTCTTGCTTCTTTCAACTCCTTCAATTGATAAGTTTTTTCGATCAAGCTTTGATCCTCCGCCATTCTATATTTTATACTCACTCTTAAAGTGGATACTTCAAATTCAATAGGTATTAGGGAGTGCTAGTTAAAAACCAAGAAATATGGACTATGGCTAGTAGTGGTTTTGAATGCCAAGTTATAAGGATAAACAATTGAACACAACTTGTCATCCCAATTTGTCTTATGAGCTGCTACAATCTTGTTTAAAATCTTATCAATGATGCCATTTGCTCTTTCAGTCAGACCATTAGCCTTGAGGTGATAAGGGATAGTTTTTCTATGCTTAATTAGATAGTGATTAGTGAGTTTTTCTACCACCTCATTCAAGAAATGAATTCTCTTATTACTAACCAACTCTAGAGGAGGGCCAAACCTAGTGAGAATTTGATCATATATAAATCTTGCTACTATTTGAACATTATCTTTAGTAATAGATCTTGCCTCTATCCATTTAGTAGCATAATCAGTAGCCAAAAGAATGTACCTATTCCTTCTATACTTGGTAATAGGAGTGTTGGATCCTATAAAGTCTATTCTCTACTTTTCAAATGGTGTAAGAGATAAGATGGTAATAAAAGAATTATTCTTGGAGAGGACCGGCTTACTTGTCCTTTGGTAATGGTTACATCTCTTCACAAATAAGCTTACATCTTTGTGTAAGGTGGGCTACCAATAACCAACATCAAATATCTTCCTTGAGGTGGTCATAGCTATGTAATATCCTTTTACTTCTTTCTCATGTAAAGCCTTCATCACAATTAATATTTTCATTTTTTTCAAGCACCTTCTTAGCCTACCATGTGCACCTTCCTTGTAGAGTGTCCCTCTGATCAGCATGTAAGGTTTGGTCTTTCTCAAGAATACAGTAGTAGCCTCTTGATTCAAGTCACTAGGTATCCTAGTTGTAAAAAGGAATTAGACGATGTCAGAGTACTAAGTAGATTTTCCATGTTTTATGTGGAACAAGTCTTCATCTGAAAAGTGATCATCCACTTCCTTCTCATTAGCTTCACCTTCAATCCTTGAGAAGAAATCAGCATTATTATGCTTCTTCTCTGGTCACACTCTTATCTCATAGTCAAACTCTTGTAGCAACAAGATCCATCTTGCTACTCTACCAATGATATCAAGTTTGTTTATTATATACTTGAAAGCATTGTGATCAGTATGAAATACTACCTTATAATCCAATAAATAGTACCTAAATTTTTTACATGAATAGATGATTCTCAAAGTTTCCTTATTAGTTGGTGAGTAGTTCTTTTTAGCTGTTGCTAAGAGCCTACTTGCAAAGTATATAGGATGATCTCTTCTTTAGTCATCAAGTTGACTAAGCACTACATCAATGCAAAAGCTAGAGACATCAATATACACATGAAATTCTCTATTCCAATCAGGTGCTACTAAAATAGAAGCTTCAACTAACCTGCTTTTGAGGTCTTTAAAACTAGCTAATGCCTTAGTTGATTGCTCATTTTTAGCTCCTTTCTTTAGCATGGGAGTTAAGGATAGTGCTACCTTGGCAAAGTCTCAAATAAACCTTCTGTAGTAGTTGATACAGCCCAAAAAACCTTTCAATTTAGTAGAAAAAGTTAAGAATTGAATGGCCAATCAAACAACCACTTTTTCTTGGTCCACTTCAATTCTTCTTATGGACACCTTGTGACCAAGTTGAATATGAGAGTGGAAGACTGGTGATTATTACAGTAGACACAAGTCCAATAGCTATAGGGTGGACTGTTGGCCAGGATGATATAAAAGGAGATAGATTTGCTATTCGTTTTGGAACAAGGATTCTTACAGAATGCCAGAGAGCATATCCTTAGGTGAAGAGAGAGCTTTGGGGTGCACTTACTATTCTAACAATTGAAAGAAATTACTTGATTGGAGCAAATATTGTATTGGAAACTGATTGCTTACCTCTTCTTGGTATGATTGCCAATTGTTCTTCACCAGACATTGCCATGCTTCGATGGATAGCATATATCAAGTCATTGAATCCAGTTTTGGTGCTCATTGCTGGAAAAATGAATCTTGTGGCGGATATGTTATCAAGGGCCAAATATTTTCATGAAGAAGAAATGATGGCTCATGAGGAGAGTGAAGACCTTTTAGAAGAAAGATATGTATTGGCTGTTGATAGAGAAAAATTAACCAATGACATCTTGCCATTTAAAGTAGAGTTATATAAGGGGAGAC
The DNA here is from genome assembly GCA_036785485.1 of Physcomitrellopsis africana. Lineage (NCBI taxonomy): Eukaryota > Viridiplantae > Streptophyta > Bryopsida > Funariales > Funariaceae > Physcomitrellopsis > Physcomitrellopsis africana. Next base: position 297,192 of record JAWRVF010000095.1, on the reverse strand, counting down.
TACAAGATATTGGACTCTATTTGAGCACTTTGAAGAAGCAAGAAGGGTGGATGGACAAGACTTTTAAAGATATCAGACATCAATCATACGGATATCTGTTGAGAGATGGACTTCTTTGGAAGAGGGCAAAAAGAGCTGATGAATTACCTTTGAGAGTGGTGGATGATCTTGAAACCAAAATCCACGTGCTTAGAGAATTTCATGATGCCCTTTGGGCTGGTCACAGAGGAGTTTGGGCCACTTATACAAAGATTAAGGAACGATATTGGTGGAAGGATTTATATAAGGATGTTGAAGAATTTGTAGCTTCATGTGTTGTATGTCAACTTCAATCTAAGGCCCGATACAGGGATGAACTACATCCCACTTATCCTCCTTCAATTCATTTCCAATGGATGATTGACTTAGTTGCAATGCCACCTGGAATTTGGGGAATGAAGTATCTTGTTTTGGCAAGGGAAGAGCTCTCAAACTTTGTTGAAGGAAGAACTCTTCAAACTAAGACTACGGAAGGAATTTGCAGATTCATTCTTGAAGATATTTTTAGCAAATATGGAAGTATTGGAAGAATGAGAGCTGATAGGAGTGAATTAGATGCAGTTGAAGCAAGATCGTTTTTCCAAAGATATGGTGTACAACTAAGGTTAACAACTGCTTACAATCCTAAAACTAATGGCAAAATAGAGAGGGAGCACCCTCCTATCATTCATGCCTTAGTTAAGGCTTGTAAAGAGAAGCCTAATCTTTGGCCTAGGCTATTGCCATTTGCATTGTGGGCTGATAGAACCACCCATAGCACTGTCACTGGATATATGCCAGTAGAACTTATGCATGGACATAAGCCTATTATGCCTGGAGAAGAATCAGTTCCAACTTGGATATTTTTGTCTTGGGAAGATGATATTACAAGAGAAAGGCTATTAGAACTTCGCATTCAGCAGCTTAGAAGATTGCCTGAAGATATGCAAATAGCATTAAAAAGGCTTAAGGTTGCTAGATTGAGCAATAAAGAGAGATTTGACAAAACCCATAGAATGAGGTCTAAGAAAATTGAAGAAGGTGATTGGGTGTTGGTGTTTGACAGTTCATTAGAACATCAGCACAGCACAATGAGGAAGTTTGCACGAAGATGGTTTGGACCATATGTGGTGGTTAAAGTACATACCAATGCCACATATTTGCTGCGAGAGTTGGATGGAACTTTATTGAAGATCCCAATAGCTGGCAAAAGAATTAAAACATATAGAAGAAGGGATAGAAAGTTTCACACCAATGATCTTGAAGAATTCTTAACTCCATCAGAGAACAAAGAAATACCAGAAGGTGATGAAGAGATTGAAACGGATGATGAAGAGGATTAAACTTGGCACATACTAGAGGATGTGCAGGTTTAGAGGGGGAGCATGTCATACTGCATTTACGTGCAGTGTATAAAAATATTAAAAACCTTGTATTTATTGTTAATATATGTGTGAGTGCTAGAGGTTATTTTAGAAGATATTATAAGGAGAGGATTTATTATAGCCACTTAGTTAGTGAATTAAGATGGCTATTTGTTTTGTTCCTACCTTATTTATATCCTAGAATAGACTCTTTTGTAATTAGAAGAAAAATAAAGGTTGTTTTACCTTTCTTGTTGACTTTTGAGGTAGAATGGACCTTGTGAGGGATAAGAAAGAAGAGCATGGGGTGAATAGGGCCTATCCAATAGGATTTGGCTGCCCATGTGAGCGTCTCATAGTCTAATATGGAAAGAAAGGGAGATATATTCCTCTTGCTAGACCGAGGAGGAGAGGCAGTTTTGAATAGTGAACTTTGGAGAGAGATAGCTCCGTGGATATAGAAGCGTTTGTAATGAAAATTGGTAGGTGTGTTCTTCAAGTTGTGAGGATTCTAGAACCTACTCACTTTCTTGTTTTAGAGTTGTGAACAAAAAGTTATGCTTGTTTTAGTAGAGTAGAGTTTGCTGCCATCCGATGAAGAGAGGCAAAAACTTCGAGCTGCTACTGCAAGTCTGATTTCAGTTCTTTCTTAGTGAAATTTATAGATAGTGTGGAAAATTGTGCTAGCTTTCTATCAAGACATCTCTTGTAGCATTTGGAATTGGAGAGCAAAAGTTGTGAGCTTGAGAGTGGGAAAGGGTTTGCTGCCACCCGACGAAGAGGGGCAGAGACTTTGTTCAACCACCCAAGTCGGACAGTCTCTTCAATCTTTTTGATATTTTAGGTGCTTATAGTAGCTTGTGTAAGCTTTCCACAAAAACAAAAATCAATACATTTGGAGCTTTGATGAAAGTTTTATGAGCCGTGAAGTGTCAAAGAGGGCAAATTGTTGCTAGGGTTTGAAGAGTAGAATCAACTAGCTACAAAATCTGGAGTTTGAGAGGCATGCATGCGAAATTTTAGAAAAGTTAGATGATGGAGTGAGCTTTCTAAAAAGCTATTGCATGTCCAATTTAGAGAAGGGAAGTGATCACAACAAAGGCTGAAGTGAAGAGGAGCTTTGCTGCCTTTGCATTTGCTTGGAAATTTTAGCGCCTACTTCTTTTAGCCATAACTTTAAATGGTAAGTCATCTATTTGTGAAATTTTGATATGTTTTACAATGGGTTATTGGCTTTCTATAGGCTATAAGCACGCTTGATTCGACCTTTGGATGAATTTTTAGTGATTTATTTAGTTTCAGCTTGTTGTATAACTTGTATTCCTCATATGCGGTTGTATTTTGAGGTATACTTGAATACATACATACTTTGCTTATACCTTTTATACAAGTATATATACTTGTATTTATATCAAGTATTTATACAAGTATTATACAAGTATTATACATAATATTTGTACAAGTATTTGTACAAGTATTATACCAAGGATTATATAAGTATTATATCAAGTATTTATCCAAGTATTTTACATGTATTATACATAATATTTGTATAAGTATTTGTATAATTATTATACCAAGGATTATATAAGTATTATTCAAGTATTAATATTTTATATTTGTACAAGACTTGTACAAGTATAATACAAGTATAACTTGAAAGCTTGAAGAAATATTGTGCAAGTATAGAACATACTTGCACAGCTTCCTCTCATGTTCCCTGCTAGTTCTAGTAGCAGCTAGGAACCCGGCATTTTCCCAAGGCGAATTCTCTCTACCTGACAACGTGGTTCCATAATATACCTCAAATTGAAGATCTTGTCTTGTTGGACCGAGATTATCTTGTTGGATCAGGATTGTCTTATACTATTGAGACCTAATGACATCCACCTTATTCCTCAAGGTTAGATCCTAAGAACCTTCAAATTATATCAATCTTAAGCCTTCATAAATTGGTCAATTTTCAGCATTCAATCCCTTATTCTTTATGATTAGTTGCTAATTATTTTTAGCCTCTTTAAGCCTTGATTCTTTAGATTCCACTTGAGTCTCTAACTCCTTGATTTTTTAACTTCATAAGCCCCAAATTATTTTGATCTTAAATCCTCTAGATCACCTCAATTTGATTAGATCCTTGCTTGATCTTGTCCTTCTTGTCAACAGCTTGGTAAGACCCTTCTTGATCAGCAAATGTAATCTATCTCTTGTCCTTGGCCTCCTTGATCAACTGCTCAGCTATTTTAATTTGCGTAGCTTCTTGTATGTTGCTCTTATAGGTACTGCAATCATTTGACTTTACATCCACTTAGTTGATGTCTTTTGTATCATAAAGTGATAATTGTTGGTTGATCTCAATTTTTTTAACTTTGCCTTGCTCTTTTATATCTCCAAATACTTCCTCTTCAATCAATTGACTCACCAAATTGAGCAAGTAGACTTCATCTTTATCTGATTCAAATTCAGATGTGATGTCATTTCAAAGCTCATAATCATACTCTTCCTTCTCTTGAATAGTATCACCTTGAGGCTTGTCACATCCCTATGGAACTGAAATTGTTGGTTTACCAAATTTGAACTTTTTTTAAATCCAATCAGTTATCACTTTAGTTCCATATAATCAAGGCCTTTCAATCAATATTAAATATGTAGATGGTCTTGCTGGTCGCATCACCAAATAATTCAATAAGAATTTTTGACCTCCAATGAGAGTAAGTACATGGGTGAGAGTATCTATTGGTAGGACTCTTGCTCCATTTGCTAACCTTATTGTTCTTGCTATAGATTGGAGTTTCTTGAATCTAAGTTGTTAGGCACTAGTTTCAATTATAATATTCAGACCATATCCTCCATCAACAGGTACATAAGAGAATATACATCCATTTATTTGAATTTCAATCTCAGGTGTACTATAATCTTCATATACGATTATTACATCAACATGGGTTCCTATTTTAGAAAGCTTTCTCTTTCTCCTTCCAATCAATATTTTTTTGAGTTGCCTTCTATATAAGAGGTTGTTTTTGATTAGTTGCCCAAGAATAGCTATAATAGGGTAGTCCTTTACATCTTTCTTAATGTCATAAGATTCTACCTTGTTGATTTTTCTTGGCTTCTTCTTTAGTTCAGCCACCTCTTTCAGGACTTGGGCTGCTTTTAAATCTTTGTTGATTGTCTCTTAATGTTCTTTAGCCTCAATTTCTTCTAATTATTTCTTGACTTCGTCATTCATCTCGGGATAAAATAATTTAGGATGGTCCCTTTTATAGTCACTATTTTCAATTGGTGGTACTTCACTTTTAGCTAGCTTATCCATATTCTTCTTATATTTCTTCAGAGCCTCCTTCTCTTTCATCCTATCCTTCTTTTTTGAGGATCTAATAGACACTTTGCAACAAAGATCTTTCTCCTGAGGTGTTTCCATTCCAGCCAGCTCTTCTGGATATTTTCAACTAGATTTTTGTCCATCTTTGGCCTCCTCTTGCCACTCTATACTTAAATATTTTACAACTGTTTATTAAGAGCTTATTGAGGTCCTTTAGTCCTTCCACCTATCATCTTAGCTCTTAATCCAATGGGGCAATTGGCTATAATATGACCCTTTTTTTTCCACACTCTATAAAATAGATAAGATGCTCCATGACCTTGCTTTCTTGGCTCAAGGCAATTATTAGAATAGTGTCCTACTTTGTTGCAGTTCCAACAAATTATCATACTAGTCTTTGGCATCATGCTTGCTCTTCTAGGTTTTTTTTATTCAACCACCCTTAGTTGAAGTTCAAGCATTTATATTGGCTGGTCTCTCTTGCAAAGTCCTTGAGCCACCTAAAATTTGATACACTATATCCGGTGTCATGTTGTAACACGTTTATGTAGTGAAAAATATGAACAATAGTGATTTCTATTTAATATTCAAATATCTTAGTTCAATAAGAACTTAAGATACTTAAGAAAGATTTTATAAAAGCCTCTTAGATTATTTTCTTATTTTAATAGCTAATAGATAAAAGTTAGATATTAAATTTTTCTTCTAGGTTGTAGAAACTCTTTCATTGCTTTTGAAAAGCCATAAGTTAATAAAAATAAAATAGAGGAGATAAATAATTAATATGGTTGATACTAGGATTAAGTTGAAGATAGGATTAAGCTTAAAAATCCTTAGAATAAATTGAATTGATACCTAGGAAATGACCATATATGGGATAGGATCAAAATCAAACTTCCAGCTACAAAAATGGCTACTAAGGGTAGGATGTTGGAATCATTTAGAGATTGGAAACTAGGATTGGATAGTTAGCTTCAAATTCATTCCAAAGATATCAAACTTATTTCTATGGGATTTGGAAGGATTTAGCAATTTCTATCTAAAGTCAAGGTTTATACTGGAGGTTAAGTTTTTATATAATAAAGTTAGGACCAATACTTTTAACTATTGTGTGTAATTGAAGTAACATCTACAATTAAAAATTTGAAAATGTATGGGTGATTAAGTGTGCTAAAATTGAATAAAAATTTGTAACAATCTAATTGTGCGATTGAAATTTACATGATCTTTAATACAAAGAGGTACCAAAAATTGGCAGTTTAGGATTGTATAGGATTTATGCAATATCTAAAGATCTATCAATTGAATCAAGGTGAAATTTGGCATAGTATTAGCAAACTTGAAAGACAAGTTATATACCATTTTTGAGATGAAATTAATAGTTGGAAAAGGAGAAATTATTACTAGGATATCTGCATCAACTTCCAAGTTGGCAGCCGAGTGACATCAATGTGGTTTTTGGTAAATTTTTGACAATTTATAAGTTGGATTGGGCTGAAACTTTCTAAGCATATAGAAGATTTATATTTATATTTTGTGTAAAATTTTATATCAAGTTGATAGTTAGATTTAGATTTATAGCTTACTAAAGTTTATTGACTAAGGTTAAGATTTGCAAAGAGAAATCTAAATTGCTTGATTATGACAAGTAACAAAGCAATTGGGATTTATATGTGGATGAAGTTATTAAGAAGAGTGTTTTTAAGCACTTTGTATTGACTTAAGTACTCTCATAATGATATTCAAATCATATTCTTCTTTTATACATGAAACTTATTAAATTTTTTTGGATATATGTGAATCACAACTTCACTCTCCACAGTTAGGTGCCCGGCGCATTCTCAAATAAGACAACACATAATACGACACCGAAGCCTCTTCATAGAAGTACTCTAATACTTCCCTTGCTTGGTATGCCTCAGTAGATTCTTCATTAATAAGTTGGACTTGATTCATCCAATCAGGATATTCTTGTGGCGTATGACCAAATTTCCTACACTTGACACACCACACATGAGTCCTATTTATAAGTACCTTCCTCTTATCAGGTTGCATATCAACAAAGTAAATTGATAGGGCCTTCAACTGATTGGTAGTTTCTTCCATCTTGTTGTCAAAGACCTTCTTCTCCTTTACAACTAATGTACTTCTAATACCAAGCTTGAGTGTAGCAATTTTGTGGTGCTTTCTACTTGAATTCTTCTTATTGGATTTTTTCTTCTTGTCTATCTTTTTTTTGAGTTTTTTTCTCTTCTTAAAAATTCTATTTAAGTCATTTCAATCACATTCAAAATTTGAGTTTGATCCACTACTTGAATCACATTCAGATTCAAAACTTTCATCACTTGAGCTACTTGACTCACTTGAACTTAAAAATGAGCTACTAGAAGAAAGTTTTTTTTTTTTTTTTTTTTTTTTTTTTTTTTTCTTCTTCTTATTCTTAGAGCTAGATATATCAGCACTCCTATAAGACTAAGTTGCCTCTATAGCCTCCTCCAACATAATAGGATGTGCTTGCCTAATTGAAACTTCCATCTTTTTAAATAAGCTTGATACAAACCATGACATAAGTATTGAATCAGTTGGAGGAGGATCTATCTTTCTGGCCACCTTTTGGAACTTTTGAAGAAACTTCCTTATTAATTTTCTTGAATTCATCCTTATCATGCCAATCTTGATAAGAACCTTAGATTCTTCTATAATTTTTTTGAATTCTTGCAGGAAGGCTAATTTAAAGGCATTCCAATCAGCTTTAGTAGCAGCTGATAATACATTGTACCAAGGTCTTGACTCACCTCTTAGAACTCTAGCCAATGTGGTTAACTTAATATCAAATTCACTATTAGCTTGGGCAGTCCCAATGAAGTCTTCAAGCCAAGCATCAAGGTCTTCTTTTGGCTTACCATGGAAGATTTTGTATTAAAATCTTACTCTTTGTATCACCACCATAGTTGCTTCTTGGTCTTCACTTCAATTAAGAGTAGATGATGAAATCTCACTTATTTTTATTGGTATATTAGCTTCAGCTTGATGAAGAATGTAGTCAATCTAAGCTTGTTGCTCAAATTGGTCACTAATGTTAGAAAAGAATGATTCTTCTCTTATTGCTTGACTCCTTGTAATAGACATGCAACTCTCAACACCTTGTTGGCTTCAACTTCTCAAGAATTCTTTAATCTCTATTTGCAATCAGATTTCTTTGGCTTTGTGGTTCCAACTCCAACATATTAATATCTACCTATTAGAGTGTGTCCCTGGTGTCATGATGCATTTATGGCAAGTGCATCAAAATCAAATAAATATGTTCCAAAATTGCAATGTGAGTAAGGATAAATTAGAACTAATTCCAAAACTATAATGAAAATAGGATTAATTTAGAGCTAGTTCTAAAATTACAATGTGAATAAGAATAAATTAGAATTGGTTCCAAAATTGCAATGCTAATAGGGAATCTCAAGATTCTTGGATATCAAATAAAAAATCTCAAGATTCTAGGCTATCAAATAAAGAATCTCAGGATTCTAAGGTATCAAATAGAAAATCTCAATAGGATTCTAAGGCATTAAATAAAGAATCTTAAGATTTTAGGGTATCAATCAAAAAATCTTAAGATTATGGAATACTTAATATCCGGGTATCAACCGGATATCAGTTGAGTATTAGGCAAGTATTAGCATACATCGGATATTGTCCGGATATTGGCTAAGCTTCCTATTTAAACCCTTTTAGGATTAAAAATAAATACTTTTTTTTTTTCTCATCTTAGTTTGGATCTTAAATAGATTTATTTTATTTCCAGGGAATTCCCAAAAGAATCTATGACGAAATCTCAAGGTACTACAAGGATTAGAATCAAAAATCTATAAAAGAATCTCAGGGTACTACAAGGATTAGAATTGAAAATTTTACAGGGAAATTGAATTGGGAGTTTACAGGGAGTCTGAATTGGAAGTTTTATAAGGAGTCTGAATTGGGAGTTTACAGGGAGTCTGAATTGGAAATTTATACGAAATATGAAAATAGAGTTTTATAAGAAGTCTGAATTGGGAATTTACAAGAAATCTGAAAAGAAAATTTTATAGGGAGTCTAAATTGAGAATTTACAGGAAATTTGAATTGGGAGTTTACAAGGAGTCTAAATTAGAAATTTTATAGGAAGTCTAAATTAGAAGTTTTATAGGGAGTCTAAATTGGAAGTTTATAGGGAATCTAAATTGAAAATTTACAAGAAATTTGAATTGGGAGTTTATAGGGAATCTGATTTGAGAGTTTTATAGGGAGTTTGAATTGAGAATTTACAGGAAATCTGAAAAGGGAGTTTTATAGAGAGTCTGAATTGGGAATTCATAGGAAATATGAATTGAGAGTTTACAGGGAGTCTGAATTGGAAATTTTATAAGAAGTCTGGATTGAAAGTTTTACAAGGAGTCTAAATTAGGAATTTATCGGGAGTCTGAGTTGGAATTTTATAAGAAATCTGAATTGGGAGTTTACAGGGAATCTGAATTGGAAGTTTTATAAGGAGTTTGAATTAAAAATTTATAGGAAATCTGTGAGAGAATTTCAGGGAATACAAGAAATTTGAATTGAAAATTTACAAGGAATCTGAATTTACAAAGAGGCTAAATTGAGAATTTATAAGAAAATGTACAAAGAAATCTCAAGGTATAAAGAGAGTTTTTGAATAGGAAATGAATAAAAAATCTATAGAGAATCTTTGGAAGAAATCTTAAGAAAATCAAAGAATTTCATACAAAGAATATTTGAAGGGAATAAAAAGATTGATAAATAGGATTATTTGAATGAAATTATAAAGATATAAATAGAAATATCTCATCGGTCCTCTTTTTCTTTTGCTTAATAAGCAGCCAGAATCTCGATGATTTCTTGAAGAGAGCTCTCTCTTTCACGGCAACACTTGGTGCTTCCACTGAGAGATTCTTCAAGACTATCAAGTGTTAACAAAAATGGAGGAAACAAGAGGATTTTGAAATGCTGAGGAGATGTTGATGGCATTTTCTAAATATATGGAGAAGCAATCATAGGAGCAGTCAAGGATGCAATACGTGCAAATCAAAGAGAAAAATACTTCTAAAGCTCTTCAATCTCTCATTAATCAAACAGGGAGATTTGAAGGAAGAAACATATCCAAGTATCTCAAAATCTATGTAGATGAAATAGAAATATATCAAATTTCCTATAGAAGGATATGTTTGAATTTTATACTTGGTTGCATTCTTGAAGTCAAAAAAAGAGTCAAAGGTTTATACAAAGATGATATAAATTCTTGAAATGAAAATGAAGAAATTTTAAATGAAGAATTTTTTGAAGAAGATTCAAGAAAGGTGACCAAGAAAGGTGACTAAGAGAATATTCTTGGAATGGATAGAACAACATGGGAAGCAAATGGGTCCTAAAGAATTGCTTGGAAAATTTGAAAGGAACTTTTTCAACTTTCTATAGCAGATAGGCACTTGCTTGATGACAAAAAGGTGGAGTTTTTTTCTACAAGTAGTTGATAGAGATTTATAAGATAAATTGTTTCTACTTTTGATAAATAGAAGTGACAAGAGAGGCCTTATTAATGACTGAAAATAAGTTAAGGAAGCTGTAGTAACAATCATGAAGCAACGAAGGATAAAGGCTAAAGGAGGTATAGTTGTGGAGTGAAGAATGGCTCCTATTGTCATTCCAATAGCTCCAACGATTTTTATTGATCCAATATTAGTTCCAAAAGAAGGTATTCCTGATAAAACTTTTGAAGAATTTATCAAGGATATGAGAGAATTAAGACTCAAATTCAATGAATTGGAAAAAAAGGGAAAGAATGAATTCTCCTAAACTTCCAACAGAAACCAAAAAATGGGTGAAGAGGTGTATGTATTGTGATAGTGAAGATCATGACATGAAGAATTGCCCAACCTATGAAGAGGATTTGAAGAGAGGGGTGATTTTCTTCAAAGAAGGCAAGATAAGACTCACCACAACTAGAGAACCTATTGAATTAAATTTTGGTAAAGGTGGGATGAAGAAGCTTGTGCAAGGCCACATTGGAAGTTCTAGTGGTGCATCTATGGTTAAAGAAGCACGTGCATATCCTATTATTGTGGAAATGGGAAATATAGGGATTTCTACAATTCCCAACAAGGAGCTTATGCTTAGAGGTACACATGTTATTAGGGAGAAAATTGAATAGAGTGATCTAGTTGATGCTATAAATATTAAAGCTTATCTAGAAATTCATGAAGAGAATGATGAAATTCAAGAAGCTATGGTTGAAGTTAAAAGGAGCAGGATTATAGAAAAAAAGAAACTAGAAGAGCCCAATAGCAAAAAGCAGAACCAAAGGTTGATGAATAAAAATCAAGAGAAGCAAACCACCACTCCGATGGAATTAGGGCCTTTTTTTTCCTATCTAAGTAAGAACACCGCATTACCTAAAGAAAAAAGGGAAAAGAAAAATGAGAAGGTAGTTTTAAGGAAGGATAAAATTAAGAATCTGATATTTAAATTAAAATTGGATATTAAATCCTCTATTGATATGAAAGGTATTCTTGAAGAGAGGATTTTAGATGCCAAAATTGAATTTTCTTTAAGGAAGGTTCTTGATATAGCCAAGAAGAAATTTCATAAGCTCATCATTGATGTCATTAAGAGGAAGAGACAAATGACATCTAAAGCAATGATGATGAAGGCTTTGGCGGATGCAAAGGATACAGAAGAAGAAAAAGAGGTATAAGTATTTACCTTGTCTAGTGATAGTAAAGAAAAGGTTAGACAAATTCAAAGGCGCAAAAATTCTTATATTAATGATATGAATGTATTTAGAAATGAGGAAGAGTTTAGCAAGAAAAAAGGATTTGATACCCTTAATACTTCTACCAATAAAATAAGTATGAAAGAAATTAAAATAATTGGATGTGGAGTGAAGAAGATAAAGGATAAAGAATGTAAATAAGTAAAGGCCTCAATTTGTAAATATGAAAGAATAGGAGTTGAAGATAAGCTTACATTTTCTTGTACATATTGGGCTAGGACTATTTTAGAAGCCAAGGTGAAGATTGAAGATTGTAAAGAAACCTATCTGACATTAGTTGATCATGGTTCTGAGATCAACATAATATCTATAAGTGTTTATGAAAAGAGAATGTGGCCTATTGATACCAACCATGGATAGATAATAAAGGTTGCAAATAATGAGAGGGGTGAATTATATGGAGCATGTCTAGTAGTAAGAATAAGAATTGGAGATGTAGAGGTAAAATAAAACTTCTTTGTACAAGAATTTGCTGCCTATCCTATGATTCTGGGACAGCCATATATTACAGCTACAAAGATGGAGACTAAGGTATTAGATGACAACTCATATTATGCAAAGATCAAGAGTTGTGATGGAAAGAGGTCAATACAATTTTTGATTGTAATGATCAATAATGAAAGGAACAAAGAACAATTAGAAGAAACTTCTTTGAAAATTGGTGATGATTTTTTGGACTTTTGAGGAGCATCCCAGAGGATGGGAAGTACAAGGGTACAGATAAGTCTTCTAGTTTTATACTTCCCAATATAGATAGATTTAAAAATAGATTTTTGGATTATACAAAATTTGGAGTTTCAAAATTTTCAAGAGTTGAGAATTTGAATTGTAAATATCAAAGATGTGTGAAAAAAAATCAGAAAGAACTAAAAAAACATGGATTTGATTTCAAGTGATGAATTTATTTTTGGAATGATTGATGAAGAAGATTTAGAAGATTTAAATAGTGTTTTAAAGAGCTTAGAAGACTTGGCATCTGGAAAAGATTTGGATAAATATGAAGGAATATTTATGGATTTACATTCAAAAAAATTGTATGAAGCAATTAGGGAATTTATTTCTAGGCTGAAGATGATTAAGGATTGTAGAATTGAAGAAGAAGCAAGGATTAATATCAAGTATAAGATAGTGGCTAAAAAGGTTAAACCGATTGCTACTCAATTATTTCTTGATACTTTAAAATATATTGAGAAAGCAGTAAAGGAACCAAGTCTTAGGAAATCAGGGAGGATTGGTCACAAGCTTACTTGGGAATCATTGGATAAATTGAAGATTGGAGGAAGTGAATTCCTAATCGAAGAAGAAAGGGTGAAGTTTTTGAAAATGATATCTAAACATAGTTAGGCTTTTATTCTTGTATTAGAAGAAATTGGTTGTATTGATCCAAGCATAATTGGACCAATGGTTATTTTTACTATGCCTCATGTACCATGGAATTTGAAGCCAATTCCTATACCAAGAGCTTTACTTCCAAAGTTGATAAATTTACTAAAAAAAAAGGTAAGAATGGAGATCCTTGAACCTTCTATTGTATCTTATTCTAACCGTTGGTTTACCGTACCTAAAAAGTCTAGAGCACTAAGGTTTATTCAGGATATGCAACCAGCTAACGAAGTCACCATAAGGAATATGGGTATTGGGCCAACTATAGATGAGGTAGCTGAGGCATTTGCAAGCCACTCTATCTATTCTATTGGAGACTTGTATTCAGGATATGATCAATTTCAATTAGCTAAAGAAAGAAGGGATATTACTACATTGAAGATTCCATTGGGATTATTACGCATGTGTACTTTACCACAAGGCGCTACTAACTCAGTGGCACACATACAAAGTGCCATGAATAAATATCACAAAAGTTATGAGACCTCAAAGTTTTGTGATATTTATTCATCCATTTTTACATCCAACTCATTAATTTTCATTCATCCTATAACATTCATTCTTTTTAAGTTTTTTCATCTAAAATCTCATCTAATATTTAATTTCATCCATCCATCATTGTCATCCTTCTATCATCCCTCTGACTGACCATCATCCATTCATCCACTAGTACATTCATCCAATTTCAACCGCACTTACAATTTATCTCCAAGAAAATTTAGAATTATGTGTCTAAACTTTGAAAATTCCTAAATAATTCAATTCAATTTGGATTTGAACGTGCCATACATCACTGGAAAGCTGATCTAATGTAATACAAGGAAAAATATCAAACTTGTATAATAGATTCACCTCGCTCCATCGGCCTTACTCTAGCCGCCACCATTTACAAACTCACCAAAATTTGTATCTAAATTTTGAAAATTGATAAGTCATTCAATTTTTCTCCAAATTCAACAATCAAGATATTTTTATAAATTTATTGAAGTCTTTTATAAGGAAAAATTATCAACTTAGTTGTCCTACCTTACCTTAGACCCACAGCCCCGGAACAACATACATAGGTAGTAACCACAACCCAGCTATGCTCTAATCTTTGAAAAATCATATCTCACTCATTTCTTAACCAAATCATACATTCTAAACAGCTTTAGAAAGCCACTAAAAGGATCTACAAGGAAAAATATATGAACCAACGATATAAACTTATTCTAAGATTCCAGATCAGATCTAGTTGCCGCCACTTGAATCCATACCTCAAAATCTTCTTCATCCTTAAAAATTCATAATTTCTTGTATACACCACCAAATCACTAACGAAAAATGGCTATAGAAAGCTAGAAGAGAGATCTATAAGGAAAAAAATACTAAATCTTATATTTAACATTAAAACACGGCCTATTGGCTGACAACCGCCGAGGAGGTTTCACACCTCAACTCCAACACACACAAAACCTTCCCAATTATATTCTAAAAGACTAAAAGAGGGGAAAACCCCCACAAACATCCACACACATCTACACACGCCTCCTCAAGGAGAGAGATTTCAAAGCAAGAAGGTGAGAGAGAGAGTGAAGGGAGGGGAGGGGCGGCCATCCAAAGCCACCTCTTCAAATCCTAGCCGCCAAGCCTCCAAAGTCAAAGGAAGAACCCTAAATGGCTTCCCTTTTGACATTTTATCCAAATAGCCAACTTTTCTACCACACAAAGGGCTAATCTTCTTTTTATCATGCCTCTTTTCATCCTTTCTACTTATTTCTAATTCCAAAAATTATCTACCAATGGTCTCCTTGACTCCCGCTTGGTAGTTCTTCATCTTCTTTTCTCTTTTGTTCTTTTTTTTTTTTTTTTTTTTTTTTTTTTGTTTTCCAGCACAATTTCATAAAAGCTTTTATAAGATTGGCTCTATGGCCTTCTATATACCTATCAACTAATTTTATAAAAAACTCATACAATTCTTTCATACTTTACCAATTCTAACTTTTAATAGTAAAAATCCATATCCTTTAATAAAAATAATTCTAATTCACTAATTCTTTTTAAAATTCTTACAAATTCATATTTTTTTTCTTTTAATATTTAAATGAAACTATTTCTAACAACATATCTCATAATTATACCTTTCTAAATTAATATTGATTTAAATTTAAATTTTTTTAATAAAAATTAGATCAATAAACATGTGAGACATGAAAGTTGGCTCACATCTTTCTTGGATGATATTCCGATTAAGGGTTGTAAGGTTGAGGATATGGATTCAAGACTAGATGAAGATGGATGCAAGATATTTATAAAGAAGCACATTAATGATGTTGACAAAATATTGGCCAGACTTCAAGTAAATTTAATTCTATCTCTTGAAAAATCAAGTTTTGGAGTTGATAAGATAATTATGGTCAGACATTTGTGTGGCTCATATGGAAGAAAATCTAATCCAAAGAAGGTTGATACAATTTCAAGTATAAAGCCATGCAAGAATACGATTGAGGTAAGAAGATTCTTAAGAGCCTATGGGTTTTATCATATTTGGATACCTCATTTTGGATACATAGCAGAATCTTTATATAAGTTATTGAGAAAAGGGAAGAGATTTTCTTGGGAACAAGAGTAAGATGAAGCCATAAAAGAATTAAAGGTGGTTTTAAAATTACCACTAGTATTGAGGCAAATAGATTATCAATGTGGAAGACTAGTGATTGTGACTGTGGATACAAGCTCGATAGCCATTAGATGGACTGTTGGACAAGATGACAATGAGGATAATAGATTTGCTATCAGGTTTGGAGCTAGAGTTCTTATTGAGAGGCAAATAGCTTATCCTCAAGTTAAAAGAGAACTCTGGGATGCTTTAATTGCACTAAAGACAGAAAGAAATTATTTGATTGGAGTAGATATAGTTTTGGAGATAGATTGTTTGCATGTACTAGATATGATTTCAAATTGTTTGACTCCTGATATTATTATATTAAGGTGGATAGTATATATCAAATCTATGAATCCTGCATTAGTACATATTTCAGAAAAAAAGAATTATGTTACAAATATGTTGTCTAGAGCAAGATATTCCTATGAAAAAGAAATGCTTGCTTATAACAAGGATGAAAGGATCAAAATGGGTTATACATGCATAATGGGAATAGAAACCTCTACTGTTAAAATCTTACCTTTTAATATAGATTTGTATGAAGAAAAATTACGGAACATTGGTTTATATTTAAGTACTTTAAAGAAGGAAGAAGATTGGACTGGAAAATATTTTTAAAAAATTAGACACCAAACTTACGGATATATTTTGAAAGAAGGACTCTTGTAGAAGAGACCCAAAAGAATGGATGGAATTCCTTTGAGGGTTGTTGATGATGTTGACATTAAGCATTAAGTTTTAAGAGAGTTTCATGATACATTATGGGCTGGATATAAGGGAGTATGGGCTACTTTTACCAAAATTAAAGAAAGATATTGGTGAAAAGGTATGTACAAAGATGTGAAAGAATTTATAAATTCATGTATAGAGTGTCAATTACAATCAAAGATTAGACACAAAGATGGTTTGTATCCTACTTATCCATCTAATATATACTTTCAATAGATGTTAGATTTAGTTGTTATGCCAATTGGCATATGGGATATGAAGTATTTAGTTTTGGCATGTGAAGAATTATCAAATTATATAGAAGGAAGAGCTTTAAGAAATAAATCCATAAAATTAGTCTGTAGGTTTGTTTTAGAAGATATAATGTGTTGTTATAAGAACATTGGAAGAATGACGGCAGACAAGGGTGAATTAGATGGAGCAGGAGCTCATGAGTTCTTTAAAAGGTACAAAGTCTAATTGAAGCTAACTACAGCTTACAATCCAGAAGCTAATGGAAAAAATTGAGAGAGGACATCCTCCAATTATTCAAGCTTTGATCAAGGCATGTAGAGATAAAGCTAAACTTTGGCCTAAATTGCTGTTGTTTGTCTTATGGACAAATAGGACTACACATAATTTTATTACAAGCTATATGCCAATAGAGTTGATGATGGGACAGAAACCTATGATGCCAACTGAATAGTGTGCCTTGTTGGATGTTCTTGGCCTAGGATGATAACATTGATAGGGAAAGGTTATTAGAGCTTTGAATCAAGCACTTAGAGAGGTTACCTGAGGATCAACAAAAGGCTATTGAAAAATTGAAGGATGCAAGGTTATATAATAAGATCAGGTTTGACAAAACACACAAGTTGAGACCAAATCCTATTCAAACTAGTGATTGGGTACTTGTAATTGATAATACATTAGATTATCAACATAGTGCTTTAAGAAAGTTTTCCAGAAGATATTTTGAACCATATGTGGTAGCTAAGGTATTTGATAATGCGATCTATTCTTTAAGAGAACTAGATGGGACACCATTGAGGTCTAGAATTACTGGAAAACGGATTAAATTATTCAAAAAAAGAGATGGATAAATAACTATTAAAGATATTCAAGAATTAGAAGCTCAAAAATTAGATCTAAATCCGCTATTAGAGGAAGATTGAGAAGAAGGAGAATCGAAATCAAATGAGAATGAAAAACAATAGGATGGCGCATATCGGAGGATGTGCAAGTTTAGAAGGGATGGATGTCGTAATGCACTTGTCGCAAGTGCATCAAAATCAAATAAATTTGTTCCAAAATTATAATGTGAGCAGGGATAAATTAGAACTAGTTCCAAAATTATAATGAAAATAATATTAATTTAAAACTAGTTCTAAAATCATAGTGTGAATAGGGATAAATTAGAATTGGTTTCAAAACTGCAATACAAATAGGAAATCTCAGGATTCTAGGATATCAAATAGGAAATCTCAAGATTCTAGGATATCAAATAGAGAATTTTAGGATTCTAAGGTATCAAATAGAAAATCTCAAGATTCTAGGATATCAAACAAGGAATCTCAATATTCTAAAGTATTAAATAGAAAATCTCAAGATTCTAAGATAACAAATAGAGAATCTCAGGATTCTAGAATATCAAATAGAAAATCTTAAGATTTTAAGATATCAATCAAAGAATCTTAGGATTATGGGATACTTAAGATCTGGATATCAACTAGATATCAAGTGAGTATCAAGTAAGTATTAGCATACAACGGGTATTATCCGGATATTGACTAAGCTACCTATTTAAACCCTTTTAGGATTGAAAATAAATACTTTTTCTTCTCTCATCTTTGTTTGGATCTTGAATGGATTTATTTTATTCTTAGAAAATCCTCGAGAGAATCTATGAGAAAATCTCAAGGTACTACAAGGGTTAGAATTGACAATCTATAAGAAAATCTTAGGCTACTATAAGGATTAAAATTGAAAATTTTACAGGGAGTCTGAATTGGGAGTTTACAAGGAGTCTGAATTGGAAATTTTACAAGGAATTTGAATTGAAAATTTACAAGAAATCTGAAAAGGGAGTTTTATAGGGAGTCTGAATTGAGAATTTATAGGAAATCTGAATTAAAAGTTTACAGGGAATTTGAATTGGGAGTTTTACAAGGAGTCTGAATTAAAAATTTATAGGAAATTTGCAAGAAAATTTCAAGGAATACAAGGAGTCTGAATTGGAAATTTATAGAAAATCTGTGAGAGAATTTCAAGGAATACAAAGAATCTGAATTAGAAATTTACAAGGAATCTAAATTTATAGAGAGGCTAAATTAAAAATCTATAAAAAAATCTACAAAAGAATCTCATGGTACAAAGGGAGTTTTTGAATAAGAAATGAATAGAAAATTTATGAAAAATCTCTGAAAGAAATCTTAAGAGAATCAAAGAATTTCATATAAAGAATATTTGAAGGAAGTAAAAGGATTGATAAATAAGATTATTTGAATGAAATCATAAGGATATAAATAGAGATATCTCATTTGTCCTCTTTTTCTTTGCTTAATAAGTAGCCAAGATCCCAGCAATTTCTTGAAGAGGGCTCTTTCCTTCACGACACTGGTAGCGATACCAAAAACAAGATAATTTAATTATGTCAAACTCTTGTTAAGAAGCTTAAGGTATTTTTCATCCCAAAAATATTTAAAAGATATATTTTCATATCTTACCAAGACTCTAAGGAGGAACTTATCTATTGAAAATAGGATTGGAAGTGATAATCATCATACACAAGTAATTTTCTATACTCCACTTCTAGAGAGGTAGCCTATTTGGCTACTTTCATCTAATCTCACACTATTCACTTTCACTTTTAAGAGCCAATAAGGAAGTTCTCTATTCCTAGCTGTCACCTTAGAATAGAAGCTTCTAAATCACATCTACAAATCCCAAGATACAAGATACTTTCTCTTTCAAACTGAAATCCACTCACAAATCCTCCAAAGTAGTATTGCTCCTTAGCTTTGTCTTCTTAACCTTAGTTTGATCCAATACATTTCTTTTGAGTTCTTTCTTCAATTAAAACTCTTCTCTTGTCCTCACATACATCTAAAAATCAGTATTCACTTGCAAGTAGTTATTCCATCAAGTTGGAAGCTAGTTTATTGCTTCTTACATATAAAAATAATACAAAACTCTTCTTGGAGCTATGTACATTAAGGCTCTACCTTCACACACTTAAGATTACTCACAAAGACCTCCTTCCATTTTTACATTAAAGTTCTAATTTCAACAAAGTAACAATCATTTTTTAAGAGAAGAAAAAGATTCCTAACACCAAAAAATCAATATCCCTAATACTAAACTACTTCCCTCTCCTCTTAGCTCGACCTGGAATCTTACTTCTCTTCTCCCAAGTCATCCTAATTCATCCAAAAATCCACCAATCAAATTCATAGCCTATTCTATAGCCTACTAGATCTACCTTTGGCTTCTAGAATCTAGCCATTATTTTTATTTTAATTTGAGCTTTTGATCAATATAATCATATAATTGACTTCAAGAGCTTTCTAATGTATGTGGAAGCTTCTAAAAGGTTGAGTACAGCCAAAGTTATCCCTTATCAAAGTTGGACTAAATTTGCCTACTGATTTGTGACTAGGCCGGGATAAATCATCTTTGAACCTCCACTTCCTCTCTTTTTCAATATATGATGCCTTATAATATATCTCTACTTTAAATTTAGTCACCTCTCCAAGTGAAAAAAATAGAATAGCTATTGGCATCTTAGACTTATTCCCTATTGACCCACTATTATCATTTGCAGACTTTTTAGACCACCTCTCACCTTGGCTTTTGTAGCTCATTATTCCAAGACTTTTTATATTTGTTGTTGATATTAGAAGGTGGGCTATCTTGCCCTCTATGAGCTCCAAAAAAAAATAAAAATAAGGTCAAAAGTATTTATCTAACATGAGATATGGTCCACAAAAGTTTTCCCACCAACATGCTTCCTGCACATGATTCCACCTTTCTTTTCCATGAGCAAAATGCAAATCAATGTGGCTTTATTTGACCTCCTAGCACACTTTGGCACAAGAGGAATTTGCCTAATATTGTTGTGAATTCTCTTCTATATTTAAAGAGTTCTTTAAGATTTAAGCCTATATTTAAGGTCTAATTAATAGCGCTAATCACTTGAATTTTGACTCCTAATAACTTTCTAATCACTAATCAATTGAATTCCAATTTTTTTTGTCCATGGCTTCTTTAATATATATTCTATTTTTCAACTAAATTTGAACTTTTTCTTGTATATCTAAATTAGGGATAATATTTGGTGGCCACAACTACTTTTACATCTTGGTACTTAACTAATTTTAGCCACTAATCTTATCCAGTGACTTAGTTATCTTCCTTAACTACTTAAGTTGGTTTTCTATCTCTAATTTTTTTCTTTCTTACTGTTCTAGTTTACTTGGCTCTTGTTAATATTTATAAAACCTACATACTTTGCTAGTACTATTCCAATTTTTTATCTTTTTTACTTCCAAAATAAAGATTTGACTTCTATTTCTACTTAAAGAGTTACTAAGGCCTTCCACACTTTGATTTGATATAACCAATGGCTCACAAAATTGATTGATTGTAAGAATTGTAGGAAAAAATTGACTCTTTGGCAATGCTTAAAAAAAAAGTGATCTACTACGTATTGTGTGAATATAATCAATAATTTATTGATTAATTTAATTTTAATTTTTTAAATTTTTATCATATTTTTTTATATTTAGTATTTATTTAATCTAATTATGATAGCAATGATATCACAAGTAAATTAGAAATAATTTTATTTTAATCCAAATTGCCATATTTCTAATCTTTATTAGTAATATAATTTTTTTTTATAAATGAAGGCATGTGAATAGTTAATTTTTATTAAAAAATATATTTTAAATAAAATGGTGAAGTTATTTTGGTCAAAAAAAAATCTCTATGGCTCATTTAATGGCTATTAGCCTTGATCTTGGATTTTGATTCTTAGATCAATTATGGTTGTGGATCTTAATTTGGACTCATTAGAATTTAAGGGTGGAGATGTAACCACTACTTTTAGATCTTAAGGCAATAATAAAAGAAGTCTTATGTGCTTATGTAGACAAAATCTCTTTTTTTTGTATAAAGATGAAGCCATGGTAAATTTTCTTTAAACATTTGTCAGTGGCTTTGATCTTCATTATTTTTTTCATCTAATTTTAGAAGCAATTCTTGAAAGTTTAAGTGAAGATAGAAATTTTTGTTAAAATTTTTTAAATATACAAAAATTAGAATTTAAAGATTGGACAAGCATCCAATTTAATAAAGGATGGTGTATTGCCTTTACAATCTAATAGATTTATTTTGGAAGGCTACCCTTCACAATCACAAGCCAAATAACAATAAGAATTTTTTTCTTAAAGAGCTAATGAAGTCTAATTTCTAAAGAACTAAGAATAAATAATTTTGAAGCCAAGACGTAATAGGAGTATTGGTTTTTGTAGTAGAAGGTTTGTTGCCTCTAAACTAAAGTTGCCAATTGAAGATACAACTTAAGAAGGCAAGATCAAGAAGATTAAAGTGATTCAAAAATTGATTTTTTAAATAAAAGGTATTATCTAAAGTTAAAATTTTAATAAGATCAAGTTTAATGAAGGGCAATGAAAGACAAGGGTGTGGTGGTTAGTTTTGTAGAAGGAGGTCTATTGCCTTAACAAATTAAAGTATCAACTTTGAAAGATAATATTCAAAACATCTAAAAAAATTTAAAGGTGAATTTTAAAAGGTGGATGTATGTTCAAGTTGTTCTTCAAATAAGATCAATTATGCTTAATTTAGAGCGTAATAGCAAACATGATACATTATTTTATATAGAAGGATGCAACATTAGATTTTGAAGTCCCAATCTTTTTCAATTCTTCACTTAGATGATTTTATAGTTTCATTAATTAATTGCTATGGATGAATTTTAGATGAAAGGTTAAAAAAGATATAAATATTTAATTTGGATGAGTGATTAAATCAATAGATGAAAATTTTGGATAAATGTAATAATTAGATGAAATTATTAATTTGGATATAATATATTTTGTAGATGAAAAAAATTAGAATGACATCTATTATATGGATTATGATAAATATTGGTTGGATGGATGGATGAAATTTAAATAATCAACAAATTAATAACTTAGATTGGACTATAAATATATATTAATTAATTAAGATAATTAAATATTATGGATTCTTATGTGGAATTTTAAGACATCTAATTTGGATGCATTTAATTCTTTTTACATATTGATAGGCACATTAAGGTTGAGTTGGATGAAGGCTCTACTTGCAAGGTCCATAAAGAGACATTTTCATGTGGCATAATTTTCAATTTGGAAATATATTGGATATCTAGCTATAGAGAATTTATCTATAATTTATTAGTCAAGCTTTGATAAGTTATTTGTGCTTAATAAGAAGAACAAATAAACATAAAAATATTAAAAAAAAAATTATATTAATAAAAACCTCTTATATTTGAATAGGTTTATATATAAAGTTTTTCTATGGTATCTAAAAAAAATCTTTAGCATCCCTTTTTATGCCAAATCATAACTGATTAATTTTTGATAAGCTAGATTTTCAACAACCTTTAAAAAAATCTATAATCTTCTTTTATAAATTTATCTTTATATCAAAAATATTAACATAGCTTTATATATCTATTTTGTTTGTTTGTTTTTTTTTTTATTTTTTTATTTTACCTCTATAAATTCTTACCTCTCAAAAATCCCTTTAGTTTTTACAAAATACTCAAATTATAACAAAATCCTTTAATATCTTATTCACCTGTAAAAGATTAATTTCTTCTTGAATTTTAGAATCCAATAACTCTTGTTTAATTTTTATCAAATTTTTTTGAAGTGTAGCTTATATCTTTAAGCTTCACTTCAAGAAAATTCAACTATAGATTCACTTTTGATTGTTTGATATTTCAAAAATCCTAGCAAGTACTTTGAACCCTAATTTGTAGACATCTGAGCACTATTTTCTTTATATTTCAAAAATCCAAAATCTTAATGCCACAAAATTTTTATATACAGCTTTGTAACATAAAAATATATACTTTTAGAAATTTTGAGCCAAAATCTTATCAAATTACTTAAGATATAGCTCAAAATAAAACTACTAATTAAATAGGTCACTTACTACCTTTAAATTGTAAGTATTGATTTCAACTTCTAGTATCTTATTTATTCTTGCTTAGAGTTTATCAAGCTATATATATAAAGTATAACGAAGAAAGTATTCTCTCTAATCCTAATTATTAATCTTTTATTGCTTTTTGTATGTGCAAGTTATATTCCAAAGAATGATAATAGATACAAATTTGACACCTTAACTTTGAGCACCTATATCTCCTTCATAAATACTCCAAATCACTCAGTTTTTGTACCAAAACCATAGCCAAAAACCTAAACTTGCTGATTCTAACTTTTGATATTCAAATTTCTTCAAAAAAAATCCTAATTCCTAATAAGGCATCAAGCAACCTCCTTGAAATCCATTGGACATGACTTTTGGCCAATAAGAATAGAGATTTCTATTATCCATCTCCATTTATCTAGGATTTTCTTAGATAATTTTTATTATAAACTAACCTTTGCCTTGATCTTAAGATGCCTATAGTAGTTTTTTTTATTAATCTATCTTATTTTGTCTTATTTATGATCCTATAAAATAAATAGAAGCTCTTTTTATAAAAATATAATATTAATATTAAATATTTTTATTATCTCTCTATTTTTTTTTACCTATATTTTCTAAAGTAATTTTATAACTTAATCTTTAATTAAACTTCTCTATAATATATATCTTCTTTAATTCTTATATCCTATAGCCATATTATAACACAACAATAGTGCATTCTTTGATTATATGTTTTATATCTATGCAAAATCTACACCACATAGGTAGGTTGTTATAATTAATTAAGATTATCTTCTTCTTCTTAGTGATTGAATTTAGCACTTGCATCTCTAACTTGCATCCTTCTTTAAAGTTTAGAGCTACACAAAATCTTAATTCATGAGTTTTGTGGTTGTCTAGGCCCATCTCAAGAAATTGGCACAAGTAGGTTACCACCTAATGAGCCACTTTCTAAAACTCATCTAATAATTTGATAAGAGTAATCCAAGTGGAAACCTTAATGGTTCCAAGGCTATTTGATAAATTTGAATTCTAAATAGCTTTGAACTCAAAGTTTGGATCCCAATCTTAAACAATGCATAGTCCTAAAGAAATTTTGTGTAATAAGAATAGTAAGGCATTTTTAATTATCACTCTCAAGTTTGATTGAAAATAAAAGTATTTGCCTAAGATTTTTCTAATTTAAATGTCTCTTTCTAAATATTTCTCTAGTTAACCTACTTAAGATTCAAAAGTAATGAAGAAGAGAAATAAGGCTGCGTTTGCCACCTACAAAGTAAGCAATCACAACATAGTTGGAGAGATATTCAATTTTAATACATACCAAATTTTTGTCAACTTTGATTAATATTGGAGTGGTTTTCACTAGAAAACTTGAGTAGCTCCTCTCAAAACTTTGAGGTAGTGTCTCACCCTCAAAATAATGCGTAAAGTGGGGTCTACTGGCAAGTCTGTGGATGCCTGGTGTTATGGATAGATCTTCCCCCTCTCTCTAATTTAGGTGTTCAAGCACTCTGTCCACCATACATGTGTTGTTATTCCTCCCTCCACTTCTCTATGGACTTGCATGGATGCAATAAGCGTAAGTATCCATCAAATCCTAAACTTGCCCTAACCCTAAAAAAAAAGTGCCTTTCCTACAGAAGTCGAATCCCTCTGGACTGTTCACCTATACCTTTGACGAAGAAAGAAGACTCTCCTAACCAGATCCTAAGCACTTTGAAGGCTAAACTAAAATAAAACCTTAGCTGCGGAGAAAAAAATTCCTGTGTAATGCCCGGCTTGGGGCCGCGCCTGCATCGTTTGCAACACAAAACTAGCAAGCTTACTTTCTGTGCAATAGTGCAATAGTGCGTCAATGAAACGCCGTCCAGGCAAACGTCCTGCTAATTGTTTCAACAGTTTTAGATAGGAATTGTTTGAAAAATCTCGTCTAAGACTGACTGCTTTGAGAAATCACAATGCTACACGTTGTAATTGTGGTTGACGTGCACATTTAATCAACATGTTTATTTGCAGAAATGAGCTGAAAGAAAGCGTTCAGACATGATCATTAGCAGAGCAGATCCGAACCTGATAGAGAATGAATCAGAGGAGCCTGAAGAACTTGATATATTAAGGCAAGTTGGCTCTTGAAATTTACATCTTTCACTTGCTGTACTCTGTGCTTCCCACGAGTAATCAAACAGTAACATTCGGAGGCATGTACGCAAATAAGTTTGCTACTCTTTCCAACCTCTCAGCAATCAATTAATGCCTCAATGTTTTTTTGCTTCTCCTTTGTTCCATCGTTATAGTGCGGTTAGACAGATGTTCACTTGCCGCAGGTAATCGCCCATCTACACGCTTGAGCCCAATGCATATGTGTGATATATCTAAAATACATCAAGCCACTCCTGGCTTTGAAGCAGATTGTGACATAGAGCATTTACCATCACTCTCGGACACTGGCGATTTTCTAGAGAAGGTATACTGCCAAACCACAGTACAAGAGTGGCGTGGGCTTGATATCGCTCGAGTACTTGTACAACTAGTATTCATGAAGGTGCACTGAGCCCTCTGCAAATAAAGACTGGACTGCGAGAAAATTACTATCAACATTGTCTGGATAAGACCGAATGTGGATAACATGCTGGTGACAGTTGCAAGTGAACCTTCACAGGAAATATAACCTTCACACTAACTCTGCGATAATTCGCAAGGACTCGATTCTTTGAAAATGACTTGTTTAATGAGAATTTATGCATCAGCCAGGTGGTAATTCGACAGTGATGGGTGCTGGAATAAGACAATTGACACCGGCCAAAGATTACTTTGCAAGATGAACTCAAGATAGATCAGTAGTTGCACAAGTAGCGCTGGTGCAATTAAATGCAAGTGACTACCCCAACGACTCGGGCTTAAATGTTGATACGATGCACTTCACACGCATGGTTGTCTAAGAATGGCCAGAGCTGTGCGGAAATGGTTAGATGAAGTCATTATTTTGCATTGTAAGGTCTGAGATGGATTGTTTTGCATCTGTAATTTTGAGGCGATTTAGGGAAACTTTATAACCAAACATCCTTTTTGAAAGAACATGGCTCAAACTTTTTAATAAGTTTTTTTTGTTTGGAAAGAAAATTTTGTTTGGAAGTTTTGATCTTTGGACTTGATATAAAGTGAGAAGATACTATGAAATTGACCAAATCATTTTTTTATCACATGTCTAAATATGTCAATTCATGTTTTTATTCTAACAATTATTGAATGTATAAAAAAATTTATTTCTTATTCTTTTGATTTTCTTTTTGACATGGCTTCTCAAATTGTTTTAAAAATTACCTTTTAAGATGGAATCAAATTTGTCTTTGGAAGACAACTCTATTTATGCTATGCAAGAAAAATATATATTCTACCTTATCTTTTCTTATTGGAACCTTTAAAATTATTTTTGTAAGTATAAAACCAATTAAATGAAACTTCTTAATTTCAACCAATCAAAGGATTTAAAAGTTCTTTCGTCTTATATTATTTCCAAGTATAAAGACATGTCTAACTTGTACATGCATGGCCCTAATATCACACAATAAGCAAGACTCTTTAAAATTTATTATGAAAAAAAAAAAAAAAAAAAAAAAAAAAATTATAAATGTGGATCTAAAAGTCCAAATAGGTTGGTAGTACTAGTCTTAGTATTTTTTTAATTACAAAATTATTTTAATGCAAGTTTGTGTGTACTAGTAATGACTAGAATAATACCAACAATAGCAAGAACTATAGTACATGAAATAAACTTTATAAATGATGATATTATAGCAAAATAAAAAAAGTATAATAATCTTGACATAATATAGAATTAACAATCTTTAATAAGATTCTCTTATAGTGCCTCTAAGTAGGATAAGATATTAGAAAGTCCAAATTTATTAAAAAAGATTTAACATATCTATAAAAAAAATCTTTATATAGATATTTGAACTTAATAAATTATATATATATATAATATTCTTACAATTATAAAGTTGATATTTTTATATTTATTTATATTTTATTATTATTAATTTATTTTTTTATGCATTAAAAATTATGTATAAATCTTATACATACATAAGATATGTAATTTTGTCAAATTAAAATTTTCTTCTAATATAATATCAAATTTTTATTATTTATTAAATAAAATTTATAATTTAAGATTATAAATTCTTATTAGATCTTATTAAATTTTTTATTCTTTTTTATTTAAATTTTTTATTTTTAAAAATTTCTATATTATTTTATTTTTTAAAATTTATACACACATACACACATATATATATATATTACATAATCTTTTAATCTATATATATATATACACATATATATATATATTACATAATCTTTTAATCTAATTATATCATGAATAATTTATAATACTATTTTTAAATTTGATTTCAATTTTAATTATAAAATTTTATATATTAGTCTTCAAATTCTTCTCAGTAGCTAATTTTATAAATTTAATTATAATAATAGTATTTAAGTTATTTATATAGTATAATTTAGTATTTATTATAAATTTTTTGATATATTTTTCTTAAATAATCTATTAAAGAATTTTCTTTAATATTTTATATTTTTAAAGAAACTTTTATATAAATTTATCATAATTTTAAAATTTTATTTTTTCATCTTATATTATATTTTAACAAAATTTCAAGGTTTTATTTAATATATACTTTTTAAGACAAGTCATATATTTTATGAAGTAATTAATAATATAGCTTTGGTAATATTCCAACTTTAAGTCAGTATTTTGAAAGTTTCTAATATTTTTCAAATTATTAAAAAAATCATCTAAATAAAACTAAAAATAAATATTTAATAAAGTAGTTTTATTTAGGATTTG
The DNA here is from genome assembly GCA_036785485.1 of Physcomitrellopsis africana. Lineage (NCBI taxonomy): Eukaryota > Viridiplantae > Streptophyta > Bryopsida > Funariales > Funariaceae > Physcomitrellopsis > Physcomitrellopsis africana. Next base: position 268,836 of record JAWRVF010000095.1, on the reverse strand, counting down.
ATAATTGATGATTTTTTCATCTACAGATAACACCAATTTTTAATATAATTTTTTTATTAAAAGATTCATATAGATATAATTGATTAATTTTTTTCAATTAATAAAATAAACCAAGAGATTGGAAAATAAAAGACATAATTAAAGTTTTTAAAATAAGATTTTTTAAAAATTTTTTAAAAAAAAGAAAAAAAGAAAAAAGAAAAAGAACCTATTTTATCCATAATTAGGATGCAAAATAAAATATAGATGCAAAAGAAATTATAACATTAACAGCAGTTCATATAATAATGAATACAAAAATAATTTTGCTAAGATTCAAATAATCACCAAGCTTTTATTTGCTCTAATTTTCTTAGGTTAAGTTTTCATATTATAGTTTTATTATTAGCTTTATTTAAAAAATTAGATTTTTAAGATCTTGGTTTTGTTTAAATATTTAGCTATTAAGTACGAAATACAAAAAATTATGATATATAAAATGGAAAAAAAGATAACATAAAGAAGAAGTATTCATAGCAAATAATAATTACTAAGCTTCTAAACTATTATGGATAGTTTGAGCAATAGTAATTATTTTTATTATGTGCCAAAGACATCTATAAGATGAACAATATATTTAAAAATAATTTTTTTGTCTTAATAATTTTATTTTAAATTGGTTTATCTCAAGATAATTTATTAAATTTATTAGAATAAGTTAGACAAAAAAAGGCTTATTTTAAAAAAACTTAAGTTAAATATCATACATCATCTATAATAGTAATTTTTATCATAAAATTAAAAATTAAAAAATTATTTGATAAGCATATAATAATATATTATAGTTAAATATTAGTAACAAAAGTTATTTTATAGATAATTTAAAAAAAAAAGATTAATAATAATTTTAAAAAAAATCTAAATAATATAGAATAAAATATAAAAGTAATAATATAAGAATATTTTAAAATTAAAATAATTTTAAGACATAATCATAATATTAAAAAAAATAATAAAATATTTTTTAGATATTTTTTAGATAAATTAGATGTTATTTGAATATAAAATTAGTTTAAAAAAAAAATATTAATTTATTATTAAAATTTATTTTTTAAAAATAAAATTTTAATGGAAGGATATAAAAATAATATCCACATACAAATACTATATAATAATCCATTTATAATTTAATGCAATTGGTAGAAAAAAATAATATTAGCTAATAAAGGATATTAAGTTACTAAAATAAGATTATAGTAGTTAAAAATATAATATCTTTTATTTGATCACTTATTTGTCACTACTTCTACTTGATTATTAAATGTGTCAAAATGTGTATAAATTAAATTCTTCAACACCTTACATTATATTAATTGCCTCCATGTCCACATTGTCTACATCCATTGTATTGTCTACCTTCTTATTTAAATTGTCTGCATCCACACTGTCCATGCTATCCACACTTATTGTGTTGATTTCCTCCATGTCCTTTTTGTCCATATTTGTTGCATGATTTGCCTCCATATCCACATTGTATACATCCGTGTCTATCATGACATCTGCATCTATAATAAAGCAATTGACTTGAAAATTTATAGGTTGATATAAAAAAGGCTTGAAATTTATTATAAAAGAGTTTATTATTTTATTATATGATCTGATAGTATTTATTTATAGATTTTTATGGTGCAATTAACATATCTATATTGTATATAAAATACTTATTCTAGTGATAAATAAGGCTTTTATTAAGGACATGAACTGAAAAAAAATACATAAATTAGTGAAATCTATAGCAAAAAAAAATGAAAAAATAAAAATAAGAAAATATATATATTCAAGAAGAATCTAAAATGGCTATCGCCAAAGTTTAGAAAATACAAAGATTCTTGAATTAGATTAGAAGCAAGAAAGGAATTGACAAGAATGAAGAAGGTTTTACTCTTGTCTCTATATATACTATCTACCTAAGAGCTATGTGGTGACATTCTATAGAACCTCCAACATGTGTCTAATTTACAAAACACTTGTCAAACTTGCAAGATAAGTTTCCTATATGTGTACCATGTATTTAGTTTGTTCTATAGGCCATCAACATGTGCGATACTTGGCTAACTTGTTGGCTAAATTTTTAACCTACTAATCACCTATAGATATGTATAAAGGTGAAACCATATCTATGAAGCTTCTAGAAAGCTTCTCTATAAGATATTATCAAATTAATTTATTTTTATTTATTTCTATCTATCTATATTAATTAAATAATTATTGGAATAAATCTTATGTCTGTAATATTATCTTTCCTTCTAGGGACAAGTTCCACAAGAAGCAATGATTATATATTGAGGAAGTCCAAGATACAACAAATTAAATTTATCACATATTCTGATCTTTATTTTTTTCAAAGATAGTTGGTCATCTAAGCCATCAATAATATCTTATACTAAGGCAAAAGGACCACCTAGATATTTGATTATTGTTGAAGCTTTTATAACTTCCTTCAAAAAATATATTTAGAATACCATCAAGAATAATTTCTACCTTTAAAGTATTATCAAATACTAAGAGTCTCTTCCAAGGTCATGATACCAAACATATTGTATCTTGCCATCAATTTGAAGAAGAACATGTCATTTTTGAAGATCTTTATCTTTATTCTGTCATCTTGAAAGTTGTATTAGTCATAATGTCTCATCTAATAAGCCAACAAACAATAGCTCTTGAGCTAAATTTGTTGGTTATTGATTTTCCATCTTTTTGGTGCTAAAAAATTCAAAAGAATAACAAACAATGATACAAGATAAAATGAAATCTCTATTGAATATATTTTATTTTATAGTAAAGATTTTCTTGACTCTTCATCTTGATTTTGATGGATGTCATGAAAAAAATGCATTAATTTTTGCTGATGCATTTGCTAGATTCCTAAATGGCTCTCATGTACATTCACTAATATTATATCTACACTAATGTATAAGATATTTTAGCCGATTTTGACGTTGTCTTGAATCTAAGACCTCTTCCACCTTAAATTCTTTATTGTTATCCACTTCTATAGGTGGCAATGGTATTTGACTTCTTCTTTGTATATCCATTGTCTTATATGACTCAACCAATGACATGTAGAATATAAGATGGATCTTCATCAATTTTGGTAGATATAATTGATAAGCAATTAGAATGATCTATTCACAAATTAAAAGTGGTTCAAACCTACAATAATCTACCTTGTTACAAAGATGAATAGTCTTGATATTATGACAAAGTAATCATATTTTATTGTCCATGTGCAATTGAAGTTGTACCAAGGACATAAGAATACAAAATAAGAGACTTGAATCAGAACAAGGTTTTTAGAAAAAATCAACAAGAACTTGAATTAAACAGATGAGTATATGAACAATATCAAGAAAGGTGAGTTAGAACTCCAAGAGATGTGTTGTAAAACCTGAAGAATTCTTTAGCCTTGACTCCTATATATACTCCTATCCAAGACGCTTCTTAAGTGGCTTCCATCAAATTAAGAAGCTTTTTAAGAAGCTTCTATCAACTATGAAGCTTCTTAAATTCTTTCTACTAATTGGGAAGCTTCTTGAGCTCCTTCCACTAACTAAGAAACTTCTTAATTGACTTTCATCAGATAAGAAGTTTCTCACCTGATTTTTACTAATTTAAGAAGCTTCTAAAATATTCTAGAAGGTTTTATAAACCTCCAAAGTGTATGTCTCTAATATCACCCCTTTTTCTAGCAATGAGTTCCAAGAAGAACTCAAACTTATTATATACATAAAAAATCAAGAATACAATGTACTAATGAAGCTATATATTCTATTCTTTACTCTTGAACAATAGGTTCTACTGGTCCTTGTAGAAATCGTCTATAGCCTTGAGCTAGTACCTCCGTTGATACATCCTATCCAAGGATCTGATTTTCATTGTGGCCTTCAAAACATCTTTCAAATAAGATCTTAGGACTAAAAGGATTTATCTTTCCAAACTCAATCAATATCACTAAAGCTTGAGCATTGCAATTGAGACTTGTATGGTTGAATCTTATTTCTAATGGCTCCAATCAAGGTCATATTTAGTGCTAAAATATATTATCCTCACTTTGCTCAATTGAAGGCTATGAAAATTCTATTAGTTCGTTTGAAGCTTGTATGGCAAACGAATCTTTTGAGTCTTGTTCTCTCATTGCTTGAAGATTTGATATGGTGACTAATTTGCTTCTACCATTTTATTCTATCTTGGATCAAACAACTATATATTGATAAAGGCTTTAGTTTAACTCTCCTTGTCTTTATGAATATTCTTTGAATCCAATCTTTACTAAAAAATTATCATTGAATATGTTTGAATTTGTAAAGATAGAATCAATGAAATTCCTATATCTTTTAAGATACTGTCGCGTAGAAAGAATCCGCCTTGGAAAAATATCAGATTCCTAATTGCTACTAAAATTAATAGAAAACATGGGAAGATGCTATGTAAATATCTTGTATAATTGTATAATATTTATTCAAGCTTCTATATTATACTTATATTATACTTGTATAAAACTTGTAAAAATATAAAGTATAATCTTTTGTATAATATTTATATAAATATTTGTACAAATACTTTATATAATACTTATAAAATAGTTGTATAAATACTTAATATAAATAAAAGTATATATATTTGCATAATATATATAAAAAAAGTATATATATATATATATATATATATATATATATATATTCAAGTATATTTCAAAATACAACCGCATATGATGAATACAAGTTACACAACTAGCTAAATTTAAATAAATCACTAAAATTTCATCTAAATATCAAATCAAGCATGCATATAATTTATAAAAATTTAATAACATATTATAAAATCAATCAAAATTTCACAAACAAAGGTCTTACCTTTTAAAAGTTATAGCTATTTGAAGTAGATACTAAAACTTTCCAGCAAACTGCAAAGACAACAAAGCTCTTCTTACTTCAGCTTCTGTTGTGATCACTTGCCTTCTTCAAATTACACATGCAATAGCTTTTTGAAAAGTTCACTCCATCATCTAACTTGATTTCAAATCTTGCATGTATACCTATCAAACTTCAGATTTTATGGCTAGTTGAAATTATCCCTCAAACCCTAGCAACAATTTTTCCTCTTGTCACTTCATAAAATTTTCATAGAAGCTCCAAATATGTTGATTTTTATTCTCATGGAAAGCTTACATAAGCTTCTATAAGCATGTAAAATATCAAAAAGATTGAAGAGACTGTCCAACTCGGGTGGTTGAACAAAGTCTCTGCCTCTCTTTGTCAAGTGGCAGTAGACCCTTTCCCACTCTCAAGCTCACAACTCTTTCTTTCCAACTCCAAATGCTTCAAGAAATAGCTTGATAGAATTCTAGCACAATTCTTCACACTTTCTAAAAATATCACTAAGAAAGAATTGAAATCAAATTTGCAATAGCAGCTCAAATTTTTTGCCTTCACTTTTCGATAGCACCAGACCTCATTCTACTAAAACAAGCGTAACTTTTCACTCACGACTCTAAAACAAGCAAGTGAATAGGCTCTAGAATCCTCACAACCTAAGAATCATTTTCTTTAAACTTCATTACAAAAGCTTTAGTACCCTTGGAGCTATCTCTCTCCAAAAATTGCATATCCTCAAACTAAAAATCCTAGTTCTAGCAAGAAGAGTATCCTCCTCTTTTCTTCCACATCAACCCATGCCATGCCCACATGGGCAGCCAAAATCCTATTGGATAGGCCTTATTTATCCCATGCTCTTCTCTCTTATCCCTTATAAGGGACCATGTTACCTCAAAATCAACAAGAAAAGTAAAACAGCCTTTATCTTTCTTCCAACTATAAAAGAATCTACTCTAAGGTAAAAATAAGGTAGGAACAAAACAAATAGCCATCCTAATTTACTAATTAAGTGGCTAAAACAAATCCTTCTCTTAAAATATCTTCTAAAATAGCCTCTAGCACTCACACATAGATAACAAAAATAAATAAAAAAATATAATATTTTTACATATTGCATGTAAATGTAGTATGACATGCACCCCCTTTAAACTTATACATCCTTTGATATGTGCCAAGTTTAATCCTCTTCATCCTCCATTCCAATCTCTACCTCATTTTTTAGTATTTTTTTATTTTTTGATGGAGTTAAGAATTCTTCAAGATCATTGGTGTGAAACTTTCCATTCCTTCTTCTGTATGCTTTAATTCTTGTGCCTACTATTGGGATCCTCAATAAAGTTCTATCCAACTCTCAAAGCAAATAGGTGGCATTAATATGCACATTCACTACTACATATGGTGCAAACCATCTTCATACAAACTTCCTCATTGTGTTATGCTGATGTTCTAATGTACTATCAAGCACCAACACCCAATCACCTTCAATTTTCTTAGACTTCAATCTATGGATTTTGTCAAATCTCTCTTTATTGCCCAATCTAGCAGCCTTAAGCCTTTCTAATACTATTTGCATATCTTCAGACAATCTTCCAAGCTATTGAATGTAAAGTTCTAGTAGCCTTTTTCTTATAATATTATCTATCAAAGACAAAAATATCCAAGTTGGAACTGATTCTTCTCCAGGCATAATAGGCTTATGTCTATGCATAAGTTCTACTGGCATATATCCAGTGACAGTGCTATGGGTAGTTCTATCAATCCACAATACAAATGGTAGTAGCTTAGGCCAAAGATTAGGCTTCTTTTTACAAGCTTTAACAAAGGCATGAATGATAGGAAGGTGTCCCCTCTCTATTTTGCAATTGGCTTTAGGATTGTAAGCAGTTATTAACCTTAGCTGCACAGCATATCTCTAGAAAAATGATCTTGCTTGTAGATGAAAGAAGAGGAAAGTAATGATATAAATATTATGATTGAAATTCACTCGAGAGCATTGTATCAAGAAATAATAGATGCAATAGAGAGCAAGGATTTATGCCAAACTTATAAGTTGGATCTTCAGGCCATAGTAAATGCAAAATATAAAATAGTGGCCAAAAAAGTGAAGCCTATAGCAATTCAACTTCCATTGGATACTAATGAGCATGTCAGACAAGCAGAGAAGGAGCCAAGTTTAAGAGAAGCTAGAAAGATTGGACACAAGTTTACTAAAAAAACATTAGCAAATTTGAAGATTGGAGGGAGAGAATTCTTGTTAGATCAAGAAGAGAAGATGTTTCAAAAGATGCTCTCAAAACATAGAAAGGCCTTTGTCTCTTCATTAGATGAGATTGGATGTGTGCGACGAGGTTTAATAGCATCCATGGTTATTTTTACAGTACCACATGTGCCATAGGATTTGAAGCCAATACCAGTTCCACGAGCATTACTTCCCAAATTGGTTGACTTATTGAAGGAAAAAATGCATATGGAAATACTATAATTGGCCATTAAAAGTAGAGACTTGAAAACCATGAAGACTCCGTTAAAATTGATTTGAATGTGCACATTGCCTCAAGGTGCTACAAACTCAGTGGCACATATGTAAAATGCAATGAATCAAATCTTGAGAGAGTTTGTACGAGAAAAGACTATATCCTTTATGGATGACATTCCTATCAAAGGGTGTAAAGAAGAATATAAAGACTTTACTTTGGATGATGATGGTTGCAGAGCATTTGTAAGAACGCACATTAAAGATATTGATAAGATTTTATCCAAGATTAAAGAAGAAAATTTGACCCTTTCAGTTGAAAAGTCTAAATTTTATTTTGGAAAGTTTTTGGTAGTTGGACATCTTTGTGGACGATATGGAAGAAGGCCTAATCCTGAGAAAGTTGATGTTATTGCAAAAATGATGGCTTGCAGTAACATCACTGAAGTGAAAAGGTTTCTAGGAGCATGTGTCTTCTATCAAATATGGATACCTCATTTTGCTCACATATCAGAGCCTCTTTACAAATTATTAAGGAAGGGAATTAAATTTCTTTAGAAACAAGAGCAAGATTTGGCAATAGAAGACTTGAAAAGAATTTTAATGTCACCTCTACTTTTAAAAGAAGTTGAATATGGAAGCAGAAGACTGGTGATTGTTACAATTGACACAAGTCCAGTAGCCATAGGGTGGACTGTTGGCCAAGATGATGTAAAGGGAGATAGATTTACTATTCGTTTTTTAACAAGGATTCTTATAGAATGCTAGAGAGTATATCCTCAAGTGAAAAGAGAGCTTTGGAGTGCACTTACTGCTCTAACAACTGAAAGAAATTACTTGATTGGAGCAAATGTTGTGTTGGAAACTGATTGCTTACCTCTTCTTGGTATGATTGCCAATTGTTCTTCACCAGACATTTCCATGCTTTGATAGATAGCATATATCAAGTCATTGAATCCAATTTTAGTGCACATTGCTGGAATAATAAATCCTGTGGTAGATATGTTATCAAGGGCCAAGTATTTTCATGAAGAAGAGACTTTGTTCAACCACCTAAGTCAGAAAATCTCTTTAATCTTTTTGATATTTTAATTGCTTATAGTAGCTTGTGTAAGCTTTCCATGAATACAAAAATCAATACATTTAGAGCTTTTATGAAAGTTTTATGAGCCGTGAAGTTTCAACAGGGCAAATTGTTGCTAGGGTTTGAAGAGTAGAATCAACTAGCTATAAAATCTGGAGTTTGAGAGGCATGCATGCAAAATTTTAGAACAAGTTAGATGATGGAGTGAGATTTTTAAAACGCTATTGCATGCCCAATTTGAAGAAGGGAAGTAATCACAACAAAGGCTGAAGTGAAGAGGAGCTTTGTTGCCTTTGCATTTGTTGGAAAATTTTGGTGCCTATTTCTTTTAGCCATAAATTTTAAACGGTAAGTCATACATTTGTGAAATTTTGATATATTTTACAATGGATCATTGGCTTTCTATAGGCTATAAGCACGCTTGATTCGACCTTTAGATGGATTTTTAGTGATTTATTTAATTTCAGCTTGTTGTATAATTTGTATTCTTCATATGCGGTTGTATTTTGAGGTATACTTGAGTATATACATACTTTGCTTATATCTTTTATATAAGTATATATACTTATATTTATATCAAGTATTTATATAAGTATTTTATAAGTATTATACATAATATTTATATAAGTAATTATATAAGTATTATACCAAGGATTATATATTATTTTATACAAGTGTTTGTATAAGTATTTATATAAGTATTATACAAGTATTTATATAAGTATTATTCAAGGATTTATACTTTATATTTGTACAAGTCTTGTATAAGTATAATATAAGTATAATTTGAAAGCTTGAATAAATACTGTGCAAGTATAGAAGATACTTGCACGGCTTCTTCTTATGTTTTGTGCTAGTTCTAGTAGCAGCTAGGAACCCAACATTTTTCCAAGTTGAATTCTCTCTACCTGACAATGTATTGGATTGGTTGGAACTTTGCTTACGGGACAAGCTCTATCATGATTTGCTCCTTTGTTTAAAAAAGAATCACTGATTTTGAACAACTTTGAGACTTTTTTGGAGGCATTTGTAGAAGCATTTGGCAAGCATGACAAGGCTTAATGGACTACAACAAAAATTCATTCGCTATGATAAGGGACTCACTCTATATCAGTCTACATATTAGATTTTAGAGAATTAGCATATAACATCAACTGGTATGAAGAAAAATTGATGAGTCAATTCTATTGGAATCTAAGGGATGACGTGAAGGATTTGTTGTTATCTCTTCCTGATCCACAAACGCTCAACGCCATTAGCCAAGCTATGAAGTGCAATAATTGCCTATTTCAGCATTGCCAAGATCAATGCTCTAGAAAATATACAAATTGTCATGGCGCAATTATATTGGCAAGTAGTCTAAATTCACAATCGGAGGCGGAAGACATGCAAATTGATGCGATACGTGTCAAATCTCTTACTCCAGAAGAAAAGAAGTAGCGTATGGAAGAAGGTTTCTATTTGTATTGCAGTGGAGAAGGCTATAGAGCTGAAAGCTATCCTAAGAAGCAAAATAGACACAACAATGAAGACTAGAGGTGCGTTTGTTCAGGAAAATGAGGATGCCTGGCCATAATTGGAACCGTGCGGCTGGACAAATCAATACCAAGTTCCTCTCTTTCTACTCAATCTGCCCGTTGTTTTACAATTCTTTTGTCTTTTGGCCCTCAAAAACTAAAAACCTTAGCCTTATTAGATTCAAGAGCATCTGCTTGTTTTTTAGACTAAGAATTTTTTAAGCATCACAAAATTCCTTTAGTATAAAAATTCAAGCCTATTCACGTAGAAATAATAGATGGACAACCTTTATTGTCTAGTAGTATCACCCATGAATCAAAACCTAAAGAAGTGACGTTTAAAGATCATAGTAGTTATATTATTTTTAACATTATTAGCACCTTGTCAAACCTTTTATTCTTGGTCTTTCTTAGTTGAAAAAATATAATCCATCCATAGATTGGAGGCTGCGGAGGATAACTTTTCTTATAGAACAACCTAAAGACAAACTTGGAAGAAGACCTAAAACTAAAAAATCTTTGTTTATTGGAGCAAGAACGTTTATAAGATCATGCAAGGAAGGCACACCATTGGTCATTTATGCGATTCGAACTAGTGGAGAGCAGATTTCAATAGCAGATATATCGAAACAATATAAGGATTTTCAAGACGTGTTCCAAAAGAAGAATGCTGACATGCTACCAGAGCTCCAACCATACGATTATGCCATAGAATTACAAAGAGCACAACTGCCAAGGACATGAAGTAGAAAAAGATGTATAATCTAATGAAAATTATGTCAAAGTAAAGTCACAAAATAAAATAAGAAAGTATGTATATTCAAAAGAAAATTGGAATGGCTATTGCCAAAGACTGGAAACATGAGGACTCTTGAAACTAGACTAGGATCAAGAAAGGAGTTGACAAGAATGAAGAGGGCTTCACTCTTGCCTCTATAAATACTATCTAATTAAGAACTACGTGGCGATATTCTATAGGATCTCATACACGTGTCTAATTTGCAAGACATGTGTCAAACTTGCACGACAAGTTTCTCACATGTGCGCCACGTACTTGGCTTGTTCCGCAAGCTACCAACATGTGTGACACATGGCTAGCTTGTTCTACAAGCTACCAACATGTGCGCCATGTGGCTACCTTATTGACCAAGTTTCTAACCTACCAATCACCTATAGACATGTATAAAGGTGATTTTGCGTCTATGAAGCTTCTAGGAAGCTTCTCTTTTAGATATTATCAAATCAACTTATTTTACTTACTTCTATTGGTCTATTATTACTTAGATAATTTACTGGAATAAATCTTATATCCGTGACAATAACCGCCTTTTGGCACAATTTACAACCTATCGCAGACGGAATTAGCTGAGTTGTGGAAATACATTGACGAGAACCTAGCCAAGAACTTCATTTGTCACTCAAAGTTGCCAGTTGGGGAACCAACCTTATTTTTGAAGAAGAAGAATGGTTCACTATGGATATGCGTGGACTATCGAGGTTTCAACAAAGTAACAAAGAAGAATTGCTATCTATTACCTTTGATCTCTAATCTTTTGGATTAACTTACACGTGCAAAGATTTTTACAAAGATTGATCTAATGGGAGCTTATAATCTTATGCGAATCAAAGAAGGAGATGAATGGAAGATAGCTTTTTGTACAAGGTATGGCCATTTTGAGTATAATATTTTACCATTTGGTCTTACCAATGCTCCGACAATCTTTCAATATATGATGAATGATATTTTTTGAGAGCATCTAGACGATTTCATTGTCATCTATCTAGATGATATCTTGATATTTTTTAAAAATAAAAAAAAGCATCAGAAGCATGTTCGTTTGGTATTCAAAAAATTACGCGAGTGAGGACTCTACGCCAAGATAGAGAAGTGTTTATTTCACCAAATTGAAATGGAGTTTTTAGGATTTGTTGCGACTACGGAAGGCTTGAAGATGGATCCCAAGAAGATAGAAGCAATTGTATCCCGAGAAGTTTTGAAGACGGTTAGAGATGTACAATATTTTCTTGGCTTTGCTAACTTCTATTGTATCTTCATCAAAAATTATTCTCAAGTTGCTACTCCACTCATTCGATTGATGTGTAAGGATAAGCTCGAATCGGGACCTCTAGCAGAAAAAGCATTTCAAAATCTTAAGACGGCATTCACTACGGCTCCAATCTTGATACACCCAAACTTTGCAAAGGCTTTCTATTTGGAAACCAATACTTTGGATTTTACTTTAGGAGTCGTACTTTCGCAAATGGGCATTGACAATAAGCTACATCCGGTTGCATTCTATTCACAAAAGTTTTTTGCGACTGAAATCAACTACAAGATCTATGATAAGGAACTCTTTGCTATAGTGGATTCTTTCTAAGAATGGCGTCACTTCCTCGAAGGAGCTGTATATTTGGTGACCGTTGTCGTGTTGTGGTTTGGCTACTATGTGAAAAAATTGTACATGTATATTTAATATACAATCTACTACATAGCTAAATGAGAGCCATATCGGTGGACTTTTATTGGTTATAGGATGAGATTAGGTTGCTAGTTTAGAAAAGATCTATTAAAAAGATTGTTATTAAGGTGTATCCAACCTTATTTTCTTTTTAGTAGTGACTTTTGAAGTTAATTTTATATTATATATATCTTAAGTCATCTATGTTAGACATTGATGATTCTTAAGATCTTATTTATTTCTTTTATTTGATGCTTAAAGCACCAAGTATGTAAATCTTATAAGAAGAAGGGTTAGAAAAGGGTTTTTAGTGTAAAAAGGGTAGTTTGGCCATCTATGTGGATGAATAGAGGTGGATAATAGAAATCTCTATTCTAATTGGCCAAAAATCATGCCCAATGGGCTTTAAGGAGGCTGCCCGAGGGTTTATTAGGAATTAGGGTTTGTTTTAGAAGAGGAGTCGAACATCAGAGGTTAGGACCATGAGGCTTAGGTTTTTGGATCTGGTTTAGGTACAAATTTTGTGTAATTTTCATTTTTTATGAAGAAGTTATAGACGCTCAAAGTTAAGGTGTTGATTTTGGACCTACTGTCACTCTTTTGGATATAACTCGTGCATACAAAAAGATATCAAGGATCGGCGACTAGGATTGAAGAGAACACTTTCACGGCTACACTTTTTATGTGCAGCTTGATAAAATCCAAGCCAAGGTGAAGGAGATATTGGGAGTTGAAGTCAGTGCTTACAAACTTAAAGGTAGTAAGTGACCCACTTACATAGTGGTTATATTTTGAGCTATATCTTATGCAATTTGATAGATTTTTGGCTCAAAATTTTCAAGAGTATATATGTTTATGTCACAAGACTATATGTCAATATTTTGTGGCATTAGGATTTTAGATTTGTGAGATATAAGGAAAATAATGCTCAAATGTCTCTGAGCTAGGGTTTTAAGCACTTGCTAGGGGTTTTAAGATATCAGACGATTGGAAATGAATTTACGGTTGAATCTTTCTTGTGGTGAAATTTAAAAAAATAACCAAACTTTGAACTAAAATTTATAGAAACTGAACGGTTGGATCAAGATTTATTAGACTCTAAAGTTCAGCAAGAAATAAGTCCTTGCGGGTGAATAAAGTTTTGAAGGATTTTTGTAGAAATTTGAATCCTTTTTGTACAAAATTACTTGAATACAAGAAGGTTTATATATATGACTTCTCTTTTGTGAGATTGTTATATTATTTATTCTTTTTATTGTGTATAAATCACTTGTTGAATTTTTTCCATCAAATTTCAAGTAAACTCTCCATAGCTAGGTACCTAGTGTATTCCTAGATAGAAGGCCACGTCATACAACACCGTATACACGGATCACAAGAATCTGGAGTATTTCATGTTGGCTTGGGTTCTAAACCGTTGTCAAGCTCAATGGAATATGTTGCTATCTAGGTTTGACTTCATTATTACTTATCGGCTTGGATAGCAGTAAGGGCTATCCGATGCATTATCAAAAAGATTGTATCTTGCGCCAAAGGTTAGAGAAGCAACGCTTGATCAACAATGTACGACATTGTTAAAGCAAGAGTAATTTAGGATTTGTGCTCCTATTGTACCAATTGATGCCGACTTCCTCAACCAGGTACGTGTTGTGACCATTGAAGATTCAATAGCCCTTAATATCAAGCAGCGTATCAATGATGACAAGTTCAAGGTTGAAGGAGATCTTTTATACTTTGAGGAGCGGTTGTATATCCTGAAAGGACTAGCACAACTCCGAGTCCTTCAATCTCGTCATGACTTTCCAACTGCGGGACATTTTCGGTTCAATAAGACCTTGGAACTCATTTCTTGAGATTTCTGATGGCTCCAAATGTGAAAGGATGTGAAAGATTTTTTCCTCTCTTGTGACATTTGTTCAAGATCCAAGATTCCTCGGCATTGCCCTTATGGACTTCTACAGCCATTGCTTACTCCGTGTCGTCCATGGTCTTTAATTTCTATAGACTTTATTTTGGACCTGCTGCTATCGAATTCATTCGACAATATCTTTATTGTAGTGGATCGGCTTATGAAGATGGCTCATTTTATCCCTTGTAAGAAGACATCGTGAAGCAAAGATACAACAAGGCTCTTCCTTGATAATGTGTATTGATATCATGGTCTAGCAGATGATATCGTGTCGGATCGAGGAACCCAATTTGTATCAAAGTTTTGGAGATCTTTTTTTAAGATATTGAAGGTAGAGATCAAGCTTTTTTTGGCATTCCATCCTCAAATTGACGGCCAAACAGAATGGGTGAATCAAGTTTTGGAATAGTATTTATAATGTAGCATCAACTATCAGTAAGATGATTAAACTGCATATGTATCGCTAGTTGAGTTTGTATATAACAACACCCTTCATGGATCGATTCAAAAAACACCATTCTTTTTCAACTATGGGTACCAACCAAAGCTTGATCTACTGAGTCCATCAACAAATAACAATCCAGCAGCTTAAGGATTGGTAAAGCAGCTATTAGAGCTTCAAACCACATTGAAGCTTCAATTGCAAATTGCCCAAGAGTCTTACAAAGCATCCACGGATAAATTTTGGAATCAGGCACCTAATTTCAAAATTGGAGATAAAATATGGCTTCTTTGACGAAATATCAAGACCAAGCGACCATGTGATAAGTTGGACTATCAGAGATTCGGACCATTTGTTATCCAGAAGCAGATCAATCCTGTGGTGTACCACCTAGAGTTACCAGCTGCTATGAAGGTACACCCTGTCTTTCATGTTTCTCTGTTAGAGCCTTATCGGGAATCATCTTTTTTTGGAAGAGTGCAATGTCTGCCACCTAGTATAGAAATTGAAAATCACGAAGAATACGAGGTAGAAAAGATACAAGATTTATAGCGAAGATGGAATAAATTAGAATACTTGGTACATTGGAGCGGCTATGATATTAATGAACAAATATGGAAACCGGCCAAAAATCTTGCCCATGCGCCGCAAAAGGTATAAAAATTCCATCAATGATATCCTAATAAATCAAAAACTATCCATTAATGAAGCGTGAAGATGAAGCCTTTTCTAGAAAAATGAATAGAAAAGGGACCCAGGTCTTATCAAAACATTACTTGTTGTATTTTGTAATATCAAGATATCTAATCTCAGGGTGTATTTAGATATGGCTAGTGGGAATGAGGATATTGCACTAGTGATGCCATCGCAATCGAATAGCTCACAACGTCAACCTCAAGATGAAGAATTAAAAGAACCAAGAAGACGTCAAAGAATACCAAGTAGTAGGTCACTTGTGATTGTCTTTGAAGTTGAACCAGCTCATGAAGGTAGTGGCAAAATGATATTTTCATGCCGCTTCCACAATGAAGACATAGAAGTTCATGCATGGTCTCAAGTGGAAGGTGTTGGTCATTACCGATGGCTACAAGAATCCATGAATCATCTACCTTGTAAATGACAACTGGAGTATATTGCAGAGACTATGCGCTAAATCTTTGATTTTTTACGTTAGTGAGTATACATCTCAAATGGCTTCTCAAAGACCTCGAAGCTAGAGGAGGAGGTGATGTCAAGGACATACTTATCAGATCCTTCTAGAATATTCTAGAACTCTCTAGAACCTTCTAGAGTCTTTTAACATCTATTTAGTTGATAGAAGTTACTTGAGAAGCTTCCTAATTGGTGAAAGTTGCTTGAAAAGCTCCCTAGTTGGTGGAAGCTGCTTGAGAAGCTCCCTAGTTGGTAGAAGCTGCTTGAAAAGCTTCCTAAGTAGGAGTATATATTGGAGTCGAGGCTGAAGAGCTCTTTAGTCTCGACAACACATCTCTTGGAGCTCTAGCTCACCTCTCTGGTGTTGTTTTTGTACTCATCTGATTAATCTAGTTATTGCCAATTCTTCTTGAACTTCTTATTTAGACTTTCAGTCTATATTCTGCATTTGTGACAATTCATTACACTTATCCACAAAGAACTAGATTTTCCTCGAAGTTCAAAATTTATGCTTAAATACTTGCCTCAACTTGTTTCCATCCAATATATTGATGTTTCATTGCTTAAGATTTTAAATAATTCTCTTGTAAGTACCTTCATTCCTCCTTTATTAAAATTTGTTTCTAATTTTTTTCCACTTTTTTTTAAATATATTATACTATCTTTGAAAAAAATAATTCTTTTGCATAGCATCTCTGTAAAATCTTTACACTCCCTTCTTGAATGATCCACGCTATCACACCACATGCACTTATGTACTATACCATTCATTTGTCCAAATTTATATCTTGTTAATATTTTTGATGATTAGCCCTTTTTTTCAAGTTTTATAAATTTTATTTGCAAATCTCTCATCCCTCGTATGATTTCATCAATGCCCATTTTTTCTTTCTTTGATGTTGCTATTAAAGATTGAATCATAGGTATAAGATGGTTATTAGGCAATTTTATCTTAGATACTTATAATGGTCTTTAAATATCCATCCTATCTTTTCTCCTTTCTTTTTTTGTAAGTAATCCTACCAAAAGATTATTGCTTCTTCCACTTCCTTTCAATTTGATGTCAATCCTTTTTCTTCTTCTTTTTTATCTTCAAATAAAATTTCCAACTTCTCTTGCAACTCTCCATCAGCACCTTGAAGAAAAAGCTCCATTTTGCTTGGATCTAGTAATAGCTTCTCTTTCTTTGATAAATAGGAATACTGTCTTTCAAACTCCTTCAATAATTTTGTCACTTGAAGATCCTTTTTAGGCCTTTCAATCTATTCAAAAAACATCTTTTTTGTAATCCAATCATTGTCTTCAAAAAAATACTCATCCTTTAATGCTTGAGTAAATTTTTTCCATTAATCATCAAATTGTTCTATAATGGACTTCACGTGGCTTCTTATCTTTGATACAATATTCAGTTCAAATAATTGAACCATTTTCTTCTCAGAAATATGCTTCAATTCCATTTCCTTAACACAACATCTTAAATATTTCGTAATATTCTTCCCTTCAAACTGATCAATCTTGTCCAAAACTGCCTGTAATGCCTTATTTACCATACCTTCTTTGCAATCTTTCACCTATTGTTGTTGCATGAATAAAACAAATACTTCAAACATGCTTGCAGAGTTAGAATCAAAATACATACCTTGTCCTCATTTGCTACCTCTGTTTGTTGCTCCACTTGCAATTCCACCAGAAGTTCCAATTGATGCACCATCCATAATTCTTCTTTCAATTCTCTTGCCTTTCTTTTCCATAAGTCAAATAAATCAAAAAAATTCCAATAATCTTCCACCTCAAGCTTTCACGTTGAATTCACCAAATTATGTTGTAA
This sequence comes from Physcomitrellopsis africana, assembly GCA_036785485.1. NCBI lineage: Eukaryota > Viridiplantae > Streptophyta > Bryopsida > Funariales > Funariaceae > Physcomitrellopsis > Physcomitrellopsis africana. The sequence goes on along the minus strand of JAWRVF010000095.1, from coordinate 251,059 downwards.
TATGTAAAGTCTTGCTTGAGAATGCTTTGGGTACCTGGCTGTGGAAGATAAAAAGAAAATACACAACAACAAGATCTTAACAACTCTAATAGAATCTTAAATAACTTTCATTAAACCTTAACAATATTAATCAAGCTTTTATCCAATCTTAAAGAAATTATAAAAAGAAGAATAAATGAATCATATATTAATCATAAAAAAATAATATATAAAATAATAGTTTTATAAAATATTAAAAATAGAAATCTTAAAACCATAAGTCAAACATTAGTCAAATCTTAAGTCAAACCTTGGTCAAATCTTAAGCCAAACCTTGGTCAAATCTTAAGTCAAACCTTGGTTAAATTCTAAGTCAAATCTTGATTAAATCCTAGGTCAAATCTTGATAAAATCCTAAATCAAACCTTAAGTCAAACCTTGGTTGAATCCTAAGTCAAACCTTGGTCAAATCCTAAGTCAAAATCTAAATCAAATCCTAATTCTAATCAAATTCTAGTCAAATCTTAACTCTAATGAAACCTTAATCAAATCCTAATCAATCTTGATTAAATCCTAACTAAATCCTAGTCAATCTTGGTCAAATTTTAACAAATCCTAAAACAAATCTTAATTAAATACTAGTCAACTTTGGTCAAACCTTAACAAATTCTAAAATAAATCTTAATTAAATCCTAATTAACCTTGATCAAATCCTAAAAAATTCTAAAATAAATCCTAACTAAATTCTAATCAACCTTGATCAAACCTTAATAAATCCTAAAATAAATCCTAATTAAATCCTAATCAACTCCAATCAAACCCTAATCTTTTTTAAAGCAAATCCTAATTAAATCCTAATCAACCTTGGTCAAATCTTAACAAATCCTAAATCCAAATCCTAAATCCAAATGAAATCCTAATGAAATCCTAATCAAATATTAAATCCTAAATCCAAATCCTAAACCCTAACCAAGCCCTAAGTAATTCCTACGGCCTTTTTAGAACCTCAATAACTATCAAATAAACCATTGATCTTGATTGAAAATTTATACATGTCTTAACAATTAAGTTGACAACAAACACATCAAGTTTGAAGAAGATTGAATTTACCAAAAAGAAGAAAAATCTATAAATCTGCTCGAGTATTGGCCAGCCTCCTTCTCCAATCTTAATGCCAATAATCCGATGCCTAAACCTCCTGTTTTTACCATTCAATTGCTTTCAAATTTCATATATGCATAGAAAATGAAGTCTTCTATCCATAGACATAAATTTTATTCAAATCCAATTGGCAAATTGCTCAAAATCTGCAAAACCCTAACTGACCCTCAAAATCCAATTCCTGAGACTTTAATCCATTTAGACCTCAATTACTTATAATTAAATTATTAGATTAAGCTCAAAATTGTAGATCAGATTGAAAGCAATAATATCAACCAATCTACAAAATTTTAGCTGTAGATTTGCTATAAAACTTTTGTAATTGCCCAAAGCATAAATCCTATTTTATTTCACAAAATCCAAAGTTGCCCAAAACAACCTTGACTTTGCAAAGCTTTTACAAAGTTAGTTTTGATCCAAATCACTCCAAATCAAAGAGTATGCAAAATCTCTATAGTTTGCTTTTTTATCAAACTCTTTGATCTACCAAAAAGCTTTTGATCTGCCATAGGCATGCTGTTTTGTATCTTGGGATCTGATTCCAACCTCGACTCATACTCGGTCCTCTCTAGGTATCTATTTTGAGATTTTTGTGATAAATTTTTTTGAAACCTATTTTCAATTCTTTTCTAAAGATGCCTATATTGTTTATTTTTCTAATCTACTCTATTTTGTCTTATTTATGGCCATACAAAAGTAATTAAAAGTCACTTCTATAAAAGATAGTATTAACACCTTTTGATTTTTTTCTACCTCCTTCTCTATTATTTATTTTTTTAAGATAATTTTTTCAAATATTCTCATTTGAACTTTTTTTTAATATAATCACTCCTTTTTTCTTTCATCTAATAGTCATATTATTATATGACAGTGATAAATGATAACAAAGTTAAACTAAGATAGCGACATATTCCATCAAGCTTGGTGGTGTTTAAAAATTTGAGTTGACATAAAATATTCCAAATTCTTGTGATTTGTATATATAGTCACAAGATGCATTGCTCTTTCAAGAAAATAATGCCATTCTTGAAACAAATCCATAATAGCAAAAAGTTCTTTATTTTGGATTTTATAATTAATTTTGGTAGTAGAGAACTTTCGAGAATAAAATACAATAGGATGGAATTTGTTGTTTATACCTATTTTTGAAAGTACGCCTTCTAGTGCAAAATCCAAAGCATCAATTTTCATATAGAATGTCTTTATAAAATTTAGATGCACCAATATTGAGGTTGTAGTAAATGCCATCTTGAGATTTTTGAATACCTTTTCCGCTGTCGTATTACGTGTTGTCTTGTTCGGGAATGCACCGGGCACCTAGCTGTAGAAGATAAAGTAATATTTACAAATAATGAAGAAATCCTAATAGATTTCACCCATGTATGAGAAACATAATTCAAACTTCAATTCAAAAGTGTTAAAAAACACTCCTCTTAATAACATCAACTATACATATATCCTAATTACCTCATTTCTTTTTTAATTAAGCAATTTTTATTTTTATTTGTAAGCCCTAATCTTAATTAGTGAGCTTTGACAAGCTATAACTTTTAACTTGATTGTCCACTTAATGTGAAATTTTGCACACAAATGTTGGTATAAGCCTCTTACATGCTCAAAAAAATTTAGCTCAATCCAACTTAAAGATTGCAAGAAAATATCCAAAAAGCACACTGATGACACTCAGCCACCAACTTAAAGATTGATGTATAAACTCCAGTGATGATTTTTCCTTCTTTCACTATTAACATCAGTTCAAACTTAGTGTGTAACTCAACCTATAAGTCTTCTATTACCATGCTAAAATTTACATTGATCCAATTGGTGGATCTTTAGTTATCATAGAAATCCTATTCAATCCTAAATTGCCAACTTCCGACAACCCTTTGTATCAAAACTCAAATATCTACTGATTTCATTGCTAGATTAATACAATTTTTTGTATATACTTAGCACACCTAACAATCTAGATAATATTAAATTTTGAATTGTAGATGCTACACAGATTGCACAAATTACTCAACAATGCAAGCCATCATTGTCTTATATAAAACCCAAAACACCAATACAAACCTTGACTTTGAATAGCGATTGCTAAGTCTTCTAAAATTCTATGGTCACAAGCTAAATGCCCTTAGAATCTCCTTCAAGTTAGCTATTCAATTCTAATCGCCGATCTTCAAATGTCCCCCTTCCTTGCCTTCGGTGGTCATTTTTGTCCTTAGAGGTCTGATTTCAACCATGTCTCATACGTGGTCTTTTCCCGGGTATCAATTCAACTAATTCTAAAGATTTTTAAGTTAAATCCTATCCTCAACTTAATCCTAGTATCAACCATAATAACTTTTTTCCTTCTCTATCCTATTTTTATTAACTTATGGCTTTTCAAAATCAATAATAGAATTTGTATAGCCTAGAAGAAAACTTTAACAATTAATTTTTATCTGTTAGCTATTAAAACAAGAAAATAATCTAAGAGGCTTCCATAATCCTTTTTTTAAGTATCCTAAGTTCCTATTGAACTAAGATAATCAAATATTGAATAAAAATTACTCTTATCTATATCTTTTGCTATATAAACGTCTTTTCGACCGCTTGAGGCCCCCATTCTAATTTGTCCTTATATGTCAATTGAGAAAGAGGGGTGGCAACTTGAGAGTAATTTCTTATGAAGATCCAATAGAAATTAGCAAATCCAAAGAAACATTGTATGTCTCTAACAGTCTTCAAAATGGCCCATTGTATGACCGCCTCTATTTTCTTGGGATCCATTGTCAAACTCTCAATAGATACAAAGTATTCCAAAAATTCCATCTTAGATTGATGAAATACATATTTCTCTACTTTGATATATAAACCTATATCTTGCACCTTTTATAATATCAACTTAACATCCCCCTTGTGTTCCTCCAGATTTTTTGAGTAGATCAAGATGTTATCAAGATAGATCACCACGAACTTGTCTAAATACTCTTGAAAAATATCATTCATTAAATACTGAAAGATAACGGGTGCATTTGTTAGTCCAAAGGGCATGATATTATATTCAAAATATCCATACCTTGTCCAAAATGTGATTTTCTATTCATCTCCTTCCTCGATCTGTATTAGATTGTATACTCTACAAAGATCTATTTTAGTATAAAACTTAATTTGGCCAATTTGTTTCAAGAGTCTTGAAATTAATGATAGTTGATAATAATTTTTTATCATTATCTTATTCAATCTCCAATAATCAACGCACATATGCAAGGAACTATCTTTTTTCTTTACAAAAAATATAGGTGCATCTATTGAAAACTTTGAATGTCTGATGAAGTTTTTTGCAAGATTTTCATCAATATAATCTTTCAATACCAAAAGTTCATTTTGAGAAAGATTATAGATTGGACTAAAAGGTGGTTGTGTTTCTTCTTGAAGATCTAAAGCACAATCATATGGTCAGTGCTCTAACAATATATTAATATTTTTCTTCTAAAAAATATCTTAAAATTTATTATAATGCTCTAAAATACTTGCCAATGAATTCATATCTTCTTTAATTAGAGTTGTATAAATAATAAACAATGTACCTTCTTTGGCCAATTTTATGAAAGCTCTTGCTCCAATAAAAAAAGATTTACTAATTTGTGGCTTTTTACAAATTTTTTTTGTAGCAAATTCTATCAAAAATATTATTCTTTGCAACCTCCAATCTATAGATGGATTATGCTTTTTAAACCAAGATAGTCCAAGAATGTTGGATTGTCCAACCACACGGTGTCGCGTGGCGTGAACTTCTATCTAGGAATACACCGGGTACCTAACTGTAGAGAATTTTACTTAATATTTATTGGCTAAATTCTAATGAGTTATTTGTCCTTAATAAGAAAGACAAATACACACGATAATATAAGAAAAAGGTTTTGTATGATTAAAACCTCTTATTTTTAAGTAGGTTTGTACATAAGTTTTCTCTATGATATATAGAAAATCCTTAAAAACCTTTTAAAGACTCATCTATATATCAAAATCATATCATGGCTCTATACATCCACCTTTTACACCTCCATAAAGTCTTGGCTCCCAAAAACACCTTTAGTATGCACAAAAGTCCAAATTTGCAACAAAAACCCTTAAAAATATATTTTCCCGCAAAGGATGTTTTTCTTCCCAAACTTTAGAAAATCATATCTTCTGATCCAGCCGTTCAGTTTTCTTCAAACTTTCAGGAAAGGTAGAATTCACCTTTAAGCTTTACCACAAAAAAATTCAACCGCAAATATACTTCCGATCGTTCGATATCTCAAAACCCCTAGCAGGTGCTTAAAACCCTAGCTCAGAGACACCCGAGCACTATTTTCTCTATATCTCACAAACCCAAAACCCTAATGCCACAAAAATTTTGCACATAGTCTTGTGACATAAACACATATACTCCTGAAAATTTTGAGCCAAAAATCTATCAAATTGACTAAGATATAGCTCAAAATGTAACCGCTAGTTAAGCAGAGTCACTTACTGCCTTTAGCTTACAAGCACTGACTTCAACTCGCAATATCTCCTTGATCCTAGCTTGGATTTTATTGAGATATACGTGAAAAGTGTAGCCAAGAAAGTGCGCTTTCCATTCCTAGTCGCCGATGTTTGATTGCTCTCTGTATGCGCGAGATATATCCAAAAGAGTGACAGTATGTCCAAAATCGACACCCTAACTTTGAGCGCCTATAACTTCTTCATTAAAAGTTCAAATCATGCAAGATTTGCACCTAAACCATACCCAAAAACCTAAACCTGATGACCCAAGCCTCCGATGTTCGACTCCTCTCCAAAAACAAACCCTAACTTCTAATAAACCCTCGGGCAGCCTCCTTGAAGCCCATTGGGCATGGTTTTTGGCCAATTAGAATAGAGATTTCTATCATCCACCTCTATTCATCCACATGGATGGCCAAACTACCCTTTTTACACTAAAAACCCTTTTCTAACCCTTCTTCTTATAAGATTTACATACTTGGTGCTTTAAGCACCAAATAAAAGAAGTAAATAAGATCTTAAGGATCACCAATGTCTAACATAGGTGACTTAAGATATATACAAGTTATTATCCATAAAAAATTAACTTCAAAAGTCACTACTAAAAGAAAATAAGATTGTATAAACTTTAATAATAATCCTTTTAATAGATCCTTTCTAAACTAGCAACCTAATCACATCCTATAACCAATAAAAGTCCACTAATATGGCTCTCATTTAGCTATGTAATAAATTGTACATTAAATATATATATATAATTTTTTCACATAGTAGCCGAACCACAACACGACAACGGTCCCTTTTATGGCTAAATATTGTTGTTTTTTTGAATAATTGTATTCTTGGTTTTGGTAATGTGTCGATTTTATTTCTTCTAGCAATTGCTAATCTTATAGCCTTTCTTGCTACAATATAAGTATAGACCTCTTTCCATCCGGTGCTTCTTTTCTTGTAGATCAAGGAGTTTAAATTATATTGTATCAAGTTGTATATTTTCTACTTCTGAATGTAAATTCAAAATGCTTGTTGATATAGTAGGGATATATCGGATTGAGTATTGTCTTATTGAAGTCTATGAATGTTGATTGTGTCAACATTAAAATAATTGGTTATCTTATTTTATAGCTTGGCTAATGGCTTCATTGAACAATTGTGGATGTGGAAGCAACAATAACAAGTCCTTCACATCATCTCTTAATTCTCAATAAAATTGGCTCATTAGGGCTTTTTTTATCCCAATTGATGTTGCATGCTAATTGCCTAAAATCAAATGTATAGACCAATGGAGAGCGTGCCTCTTGATATAATATTTGGATCTTAGCTATTGCTCAACAAGCCTTGTCATGTTTTTCAAATACTTCCACAAATGCTTCTATGAATATTTCAAAGTTGCTCAAAATTGATGATTTTTTTTCAAACAAGGGAGCAAACTATAATAGTCCTTGCCCCATAAACAAAGTACTAACCAATCCAATCTATGATTCTTTTGTTGGATAAGTATTAGGTTATAAAATTATTATCAATCAAATTTGATTTAGTAAATCCTCAAAACTTTGAATGCGTACCATCATATTTATCTAAAAGACAAACTCGAGGCTCTTTACATTGTTGAACAGGTGGATTTTTTTGATGTAGTATAGGTAGTAGTGCATCTTTAAGTACAAAAATTGGAGGTGGATGTAGTCTAGATTGTGGTATTCTAGATATTGCATCATTAGAAAGTTTTACAAGAATCCCTTCAATCTCCGCTATCTTAGTAGATAAAGTAGTAAGTGTACTTATAATAGCATCAAACTTAGATTCGAAAGATTTGATCATACTAATGTCTTGACTTTGAGCCATTTTAAGAGAAAAAAGAAATGAACTTGTAAAAAAATAATATCAATTTAGAGGAGGGTAATCCATAACTTCTAAAATGCTTTGAGACCTTCAAGGAGAGGAGTGATCTATTCTCTCACAAGAGCAACAAAACTCCAATATTGTGATGAAAAAAATATCAATTTAGAAGAGGATAATCCGCAATCTCTAAAGTGCTGGTATACCTTTGAGTAGAAGGATAATTCATTCTCTAAAAAAAAAGATCCAACTCTGATATTGAAGATGAGGTCAATCTTGACAAACTATCAAGGATATAAGAATATAGAACAAGAGACTTGAATTAAGATAAGATTTTTAAAAGAAACCAACAAGAACTTGAATAACCAAATGAGTGCACAAATAATACCAAGAAAGTTAAGTTAGAATTCTAAGAGATGCGTTGTTGAAACTAAAGAACTCTTCAGCCTTGATCCCTATATATATTCCTGTCTAGGATGCTTTTTGAGTAGCTCCTATCAAACTAAGAAGCTTCTTGAACAACTTCTACCAAATGGGAAGCTTCTTGAATAACTTCTATCAAATGAGAAGCTTCTTGAATTCCTTCTACAAATTAAAAAACTTCTCAACCAACTTTCACCAATTAGAAAGCTTCTCAACCAACTTTCACTAACTCAAGAAGTTTCTAGAATATTCTAGAATATTCTATGAACCTTTGGAGTGTATGTCTTTAATAGGTTGTTTCTTATGATAGACATCCACTGTCTTGTTGTAAATTAAAACATAGTGTGAAAGACATAAAAAAATATATTAAAATAAAAAAAATTAAGATTAGAAGAAGAAAAGATGAAAAAATGTAGGATGTAGCTATTTCTTTTTTTTATCACTAATCTAATCTAAGTTATTTCTTTTTACTTATTAGATTTTCTTTTATTTATCTTAGATCTACTTTACCTTCATTTTCTTCTCTCTTAGATTTAAACTTATATATTTTGGGCTAAAAATAGAAGAAAGGTTGATAGAAAATTAGTAGTAAGAAGATAGAATGGAAATTTATCTTGAAAAGTGAAATTTCTTCAAGTTAGTTCAAAGGAAAAGGTTGAGGAAGTGAAAAAGACATGGGCTAAGAGGTCTTTTTGACCAAGAGGATAAGAAAGATTAGGAGGGAGATGACAAGGAGGGGTCGTGAAGAAGAAGGAGGGAGAGGTTTTTTGGAGGTGTATAAGATTTTGTATAGGTAGTGTATATTTTGGTGTGTAGAGGGAGCTTGGAAAGGATTTTAAGTGAAAGTTTTTGCAAGTTTGTAGTAGACAAGATAAGAAACTCATAGAAATAATTTTCATGTCTTATAATTAAGAATAAAGGGAGATATGAGTCGTGAAAGTTACAAGTGTCTAAGACTAAGGCAATAAGGGTTATTAAATTTCAGGCCTTGGTTCTTGGAAACCTCTTAGACTTTAGCAATGAAATTTGTTGGGTTTTTGTTCCTTATGGAGTTAACTACTTTGTATCAAAATTTCAAGTCAATATGACCTCTCAGCAAAGAGTTATGAGTTAAATTGTAACCGGTTTGAATGAAAAGAGAAATAGAGTGAAGGTAGGGTTGAGGGTTTGTTTGGGCAGTGCATGTGTGTGGGTTTTTTTGAGTATAAAGGAAGTTAGGAGATGAATTTGAGTGTGAAGTTTGATAAACATGATCTATATAAGTTAAGGAAGAGATGAGTGCAAGTTTGATACTCATTAGTCTTATAAATAAAATGTTATGCTCTTTCAAAGTGACAGGGGTCTATCTCCAAATCAATGAAGTTTGAGGGAGCATATCTTTGTAATCAGAGTAGTATTTTGAGTAAAATCTATTGGAGTTTGTAGATATATGAGTCTATTAAGTTGTGCAAAAAATTGATTGCTATTAGAAATATATTCAAGGAGTTATGAGGAAAATTGTGGTCAGATCTAGAGTTATTAGAAGGCAAAATTAAAGAAGAAGGATGGAACCTATAACTCAAGTTTGGAGAAGAATTTTGGAGCAATATTTGGAGGGTGTTTACAACATGAGACAAGCTATAAGTTTACCAAATTTCAGCACTTAGGTCTTCTTTAATGAAGAGCAATTAAGGTGTGAAGCAAAGGGGGTCCAGAATTGAAGGCTATAAGGAGGGATAACTTTGACAACGTGGTTCTCCCTAACCACAATAGCTATGATCAAAATGTTTTTGGATTTTGCTTTCTTACTTCCTTAAGTAGCTTATGTTCAAATTTTGCTTCAATTGATGTGATATCCTAGGATTTAAGATTGAAATTGGGAGCAGGTCTCTAAAGGCAGAATATGTTAGGATTAATAAAGTATGTTTTTTATGAAAATTCTTCAATTTTATGAACTTTTATGAATCTCATCTTGTACTTGAGAAACTAGAGGCACAAAAGACCTAGTGTTTTTTAGGGCTAAGACTCTCACCACGACACCACATTGATCATTTATTGTTCTTAAGCTTCCTTTAATTGTGCCTTCATTATTCTATGTAGCTTTGATAATTGATTTGTTAAATCCACCGTAGGATTATCAGCTTTCAAAAAGTCAAAAGTATCAAATTATAGATGATGATTATAATTTACAAAGAATGGAGTTTGTTGAGTTTAAGAATGTACCAAATTATTGTAAGCAAACTTTGCCACTGGCAAAAGAATTGTCTAATCATTTTGATGGTACATCTTAAATATTGCTCCAAAATTTGATTTATCCATTTTATTTATCAATCAATTTGAAGGTGGAAAGTTGAAGAAGAGCAATTAAGGAGCCAAGTTGAAGAGAGAAGCACAAAATTAAGCATTAGTATACTCAAAAATTATTGATTAAGCTAAAGATTGGAGGGGTTGATTTCTTGGCACATACTAGATGATGTGCAAGTTTGGAGGGGGTGGATGTCATACTGTGATTGCTTACAATATATAAAATCTAGTCAAAATATATAATATGTTCATGGATTCTAATATGTATTAGAATGGTTAGAAAAATAAAATAAAGAGAGTTGGTATAATAAATTTTATTTTAGATTTTTACTTATTTTGATTATGGTGTTTAAATTAAATACGACCTAAATATTTAGTATAAAGCCTTGAGAGGCAATTGGGATTCAAAGAAGAAGAATTAAACTACTAAGAGGCCTATTTGGAAGGATGAAGATAAATTGTGGATGAATGAAGACAAGGGGTGAAGTTCTTCATTCCTATTGATCAATGGTCATGTCCAATAGGCTTTGAAGAGGCTACCCACAAGGAGAAGAAGGCTTTTGGAAACTTCAAGGAGAGGATTAAAAAATCAAAGGTTAAAATTAAAAATTTTATTTTTTTGTATTAGAATTTTGGTATGAAAATTGAGAGATTTGGAATTTTTATGAGGGAGAAATAGGCACTTGAAGTTAAGATATATAAATGGTACCTACTATCATTCTTTTGAGGATTCAAGGAATTGTACAAAAGCTTTTAGAAATCAAAAGGTACAATTAGAAAGGCAATTTTAAGATCTAGACTTGATGTAGAAGAATTACTATATTTGGAGTTTTGAAGAAGAAAATATTAGAAATCAAAGATAGCAGATTGAATTCCAAGGCAGTAAATAGGCCATTTTATTGATAGTGATGGATTTTGCCATATCTTAAGTTTTCACACGAATTTTTGTCTAAAACTTTTAAAAAAGATAAATCTTTATACTAAAAAGCTATACATCAAAGTTTCAAAGCATTTAAAAATTTAATTTGTAAGATATAAAGAATTTAGTACATAGGTGTTTGTAAACAAGGATTTGAAGCTACTGTTATGATTTTCATGATATCTAAAGATTAATAAAGAATCAAAAATTGAAATTTATTATATAATTTGTTAAGAGCACATTAATATTTTATGTAAATTTTTAGTGGCTTTGAACAGTTAGATTGAGAGTTATAGATTATTGAAGTTTGAAAAAAATCCCCCCTCCTATAGGTGAATGAAGGTTTAGAGTATTTTCTTATATTTTGAATGTTTTTGTGAAATAAGACTTATATATTGGATGTAATAGCCCTAAGAAAAATAATTTCATAAAAATTTGAGGATTTTGTTATTTTAGATCTTACTTGAGTATTTAATGGTAGCCAGAAGCCCAGCGCTTTCTTTAGGCAAATTTTCTCTGCTATAACAATGGTGATTGAATTAAAAGTTTGTTTTATAATGATGCCATTTTAAAAAAGAATCTATAATTATAAGAAGTTCTTTATTATGGATTTTGTAGTTAATCTTTGTTGCTAAAAATTTCTTAGAATAAAAAACTACTGGGAGGAATTTATTATCTGTTTCTATTTGTGATAATATTATGCTTAAAATAAAGTCTGATGCATCCATTTTAATAAAAAATATCTTAAAAAAATTGATGCAATATAAGATTGATGTAAAAATAAAAGTTATCTTCAAAGTTTCAAATGATGCTTCTGTTTCTTTACTCCACTCAAGTTTGTTCTTACAAATTAAGCATGTAAATAGAGGTGCAACTTTAAAAAAAAAATTGATGAAGATTTGATAATAAATAAAAAATCTCAAAAAGCATTGCACATTTTTTATTGTTTTTGGAATCTTTCAGTCCATGATTGTCTGGACTTTTTTAAGATCCATCTTAAGACCATCATTTAAAATAATATATCTTAAGAAGTTAATTTAAATAATATAAAATATATACTTTTTTATTTTGGCATACAATCCCATATCTCTAAGTTTTTGTAACACATGACAAATATATAATTCATATTCTTTTATATTCTTAAAATAAATTAAAATATTGTTTAGATAACAAATAATAAAATTATTTAGGAACTCATAAAAAATATCATTTATAAAATATTAAAAAGTAATTGATGCATTCATGAGTCCAAAAGGCATAATGTTATTTTCAAAGTATCCATACCTTGTTTGAAATGTAGTCTTTTATTCATCTCCTTCTTTGATGTAGACTAGGTTGTACGTTCTTTGTAGATCTATTTTTATATAGATCTTAGCTTAATTTAATTGATCAAAAAGTCTAAATATCAAAGGTAGAAGGTATCTATTTTTAATGATAATCTTGTTGAATCCTTGATAATCTACACACATCCATAGTAATCCATTTTTTTTCTTCACAAATAAGATAGGAGCTCTTGTTAGAGATTTCAAATGGTATATGAAATTGTTGGCCAAGTTCTCATCAATGTATTTCTTAAGTTCAACTAACTCATTTTGTAATAAAAAATAGATTAGTCCAAATAGAGGCTGAGTTTTTTCTTTGAAATTGATTGAACAATCATATGGACAATGCTTTGGAAGAATATCTATATTCTTTTTTTCAAAAATATCTTGATAATAGCTTAAAATGCCACTTGAAGTCTTTCCACCATCAAAAATAGATGTAGTATAAATGATAAAAGATGATTATTCTTTTATTGTATTCATAAAAACTTACACATCTATAAGTATATTTTTTATTATACTAGACTTATGGCTTTTCATTTAATTAATAAGACTCTTATTAATACTCTGAAAAAAATCAAGTCTACAAAAAATCTAGTCTATTTGAAGATTATATTTTTTTAGCCATGATATATCTAAAATGATTGGATTAGACGGAGATTTAATTATATTAAAGATTACATAATTATTATAGCCATCTATTGTTATACTTATAAGAAGGATTTTATGAGTAACATCTCCAAAAGACAACAAACAATCATCTATGATTTTTATATGTACAAATTTAGTTTTTTATATTAAAAGTATTTTATGATTTATAATAAATTTTTTATTTAAAAAATACATTGAGGCTCTTGAATTTAGCAAGACAAAGATTTTGTAATTTTTAGATCTCAAATACATATCTATTATAAAATAAAGAGATGGTTCTAAGGAGAAAATAGAACGTTTATTATGAGTTATATAAGATTCTAACTATATGATTCCTATTATAGCTAAAAAAAACTTATTTTTCAACATATTGTCTTCTCTGATAGTCATATTCTTCATTTTGTAGTTGTATTGTTTCTTTGAATAATGTTGAGCAGTATGTTTAGGTTTTTTATAATATAAGTACAATCATTTTTAACAATGGCAAGTCTTTTTTGTTTAGTAAGAGGTTTAAAGCATACCGCGTCAATTTGTATGTCTTCTGCTTCCAAACTTATGTATTATGAAGATGTTAGTATTACTATTATATTATAATAACATTAAGACATCTTTGTATGAATTTTAGATTGAAATTCAAAAAGTCAATTATCACACTTCATAACAAAGTCAATTGTTTGACTCAATGTCGGAGGATTGGATAAGTTAAGCATCAATTTCTTTACCTCATATCGTAATCCATAAAAAAATTGATTGATAAGTGTAGCAACATTCTACTTGATATCAGTCACTAGTTATCAAAATTATGAAGCATATAATGTCATTGATTAATTATTTCATTGCAAGATACAAATCTTATTGGTTGCAACATGAATTGTATGATATTTTTTATACATAGATCAAAACTTTGCTAAAAATATCTCTAAATTATCCAATATTGAATCATGTCATTTAAAAAAAGATAAAAACCATGATAAAGTAAAATTTAAAAATAATATTTTAATAAATCTGACTTATAATCTTTGAGTTGAATAACTTTAAAGTTGAAGTTTAATCACCAATTATACTTAATTGATGAATTTTTGAAACTTAAATCTTGTACCATCAATCTTCTCAAGCAAACTAATTTTTGGTTCTTTGATGCTTGAATATTGTTCCATTGTAGGTGAAGTAGTATGGCTTAGTATAGACATTAAAGCAGCTTCAATCATCTCTATATTTTCACTTCTTATTAATCTTGTTGCTCCTTATGGTGGTACATTAAGTTGATATATTATAAGTATTAATTCTCTTATTTGCTCTTATATTTGTACTATTATGCTCTTGCTTTCAGTAAGCTTTGCCATAATAATACAATAGAACAAAAAGTGTTTATTCTCATTGCAAAATAAAATACTCAAGAACAAAGAAAAAAATTCTAAAAACAATATGAATTTAGAAGTGGATAATCTACAACTTCTGATATATTTATGTCTTATCAAGAAAAACGGATAATCCACTTTTAATCAAGAAAAGACAAAGCTTTGATATTATATGTGCACTCTTGTCAACCTATCAAGGATACAAATTGAAATAAAATATATAAATCAATAAAATCTATGTCAAAGAAAAATGATAAAATAGAAATAAGAAAGTGTATATATTTAAAAAGAAATTGAAATAGCTATTGCTAAAGACTAAAAAATACAAAGAATCTTAAACTAGACTAGAAGCAAGAAAGGAATTAATAAGAGTAAAGAAGACTTCATTATATATACTATCTACCTAAGAGCTACATGGCGGTGTTCTATATGACCTCCAACACGTATTCAATTTATAAAACACATGTCAAACTTGCAAGACAAGTTTCTTATATATGTGCAACGTACTTAGCTTATTTCTCAAGCTATCAACATGTATAATACGTGGCTAATTTTTTGGCCAAGTTTTTAACCTACCAATCACCTATAGATAAGTATAAAGGTGAAATCATGTCTATGAAGCTTCTAAGAAGCTTCTCTAAAAGATATTATCAAATTAACCTACTTTTATCTATTTCTACCTATCTATATTAATTAAATAATTATTGGAATAAATCTCATCTTTATGAAAGCTTTAAATAAGCCACTTAATATTCTACGAAAGGCAAATGTTATAAGAAAATTTTAAAAATAATAATAATAATAATAATAATTATAAAGGAAGATCCAAAATAATCATATAAATATAGTAAAATAAGCAATGAGCAACATGTACCACATTGATTATTATACACCTTCCAAATTCTTTTAACTTAATCTTGTTCTACAAGATTTGCTTGGCAACATCCGATGGAATATTTGTGTCCTTAGCTAAGGTTCAAAAGTTAAAAATTTTCATATTTAAGATAGAGAATCTAAGATATAAATAAAAGAAGCTTTATATATTGATTAATGAGAAGTTTCAACTTTGTAAAATTTTCTTATAAGCTATCATGAGCAATATCTTGTAATGTAAGAATCTTAAAAATATACAACATATGCAACTTTCAACAAAGAAAAAATACATTATATATTTCTTTGAATTAGACAAAGCATTGACAAATTAGATCCTCCAACAACAAGCAAGCAAAGCAATAGTGGCAAAAGAACTAATAAAAAAAATTAAAAAAAAATACCAATTTATAGAATACGTTAATATTAATAAGAATAGAAAGACTCTTAAGATTTTAGATGGGTGGCTCTATTAATTCTAAAAGTGCTCTTCTTTCAAATCATTCAAATCATTTGGAAAAAAGCAAGTCAATTGATATAGAAGATGTAATTTCATTGCTTCCTATTATAATGAAAAAGGTTTTGAAATATCTTCTAAAAGATGTCTTTAATATGGACAAAATATGCTTTAATTTTTAAATGGCCTCTCATTGCACAATTATATAAGTATAGATTAAAAGAGTGAAGAAAAACAAAGCTTGATTTACAATAGCATTGGTAGCAAATATACATGGAAGTGAAAAGTTAAAACCTTTTATTATTGATCATGCAATGAAGACATGTTGCTTCAATAAGAAATTAGGCAAAGATTTAGAATTTTATAATTAAAATAATAAAAAGACATGGATGATTAGGTTTTTATTTTGTAAATGGCTAAAAGATTTGAAAAAATAAATGAAAGCTATGCATCTAAAGATTTTTCTTTTTCTTCATAATATATCATCCTATAGAATAAGTGATTTGGATCTTGAGCATATTAAGGTGGTAGTCCTTCCTTCTAATAGAATATTAAAACTCTAACTAATAGATGTTGGTATAATCGCCACTTTTAAGTAGCATTATCAATGATTTATTTTACAGAATACAATTGATAAAGATGAGCAAGGAGAAGCAAATATTTACAAGGTTGATCAATTGACATTGATATGTTAGCTGAAAGTCACTTGGAATATTATGCTTGTATCAACAATTGCCAATTATTTTTAGCATATAGGATTATTTATTGGCTACTTTCAAGAAATTCAATATAATGAAGATAAAGATATCATCAACAATGAGCTTCTAAATAGCTTCCAAAGACTATGTGTTTGCAACCTAATATTGATGGAAGATTTTTTTAATCTTGCCACAAAAGCTTTAATAGGATATAAACACTTGTTTGACAATGAATTGCTTACAAGTATTACAAGCAAGGAGGTTGAAGATGAGGATGAAGAGTTGGAAGTTGAACTTGAGCAAGCGGTGCCAAAAAAGTAGAAGCTTTTTGCCCTCTATGCTATAATCAAACTCCTTGATATTACAAAGCCTACATATTTCTTAGCATATACAATGTTAAAAGGCCTTCACTATAAGCTATATGTCTTTGTATCCTTGTAGAAAACGCTAAATAATTGGCTATAATAAACTTCTATAACTTGATAAATTATTAAAATTATATCAAATTACAAAATAATAGAAATATTGAATAACTACTATAGAACAGATTTGGTGGAGGCAAATAATATCAAACAATAGAGATTATTGAGTTACAAAATATAGAGTTATAAAGGAATTATTATTATTATTATTATTATATTTATATATATATATATATATATATATATATATATAATTTATTTTTTATTATTTTTTATTTAATATTTTAATATTTTAAATATTATAATAATTTTCTATATATAGTATTTACTATTATAAAAAACTTAAAAATATATAAATAAGATAAAATACTAAATTTTTATTATAAAAAATATATAAAAATTAGTAAATAATTAAAATTAAATTAAAATAAGATTATTAAAGTATAGAATAGAAAAAAATAATAATAAGAGGTGGAATTTATATTATTATAAATAAAATAATAAATTATAAAAATTAAGTTTCTTATAAATAAGATTTTTTAATTATTAAATAGAAATATTTTAATATAATAATAATTAATTAACAAGATCTAATTAGAAATAAATTTTTTAAGCTTATTTTTTATTAAACAGCTTAATAAATATTAAAATAATAAAATTACACATAATAATCTAATATCTTTATTTAAAATTATTTTATAATAAATTAAAATAATTTATTTAAATTTTTTAGAATTTGATTATATTATATTTTTTAAAATATAAGTTTAATAAAAAAAAATCAAGTACACTATTATAATTACAATGATTTAGGTAGTTGAATTCAATATAAAATTTTAATAAATTAATTAAAGACCAATTTATGTTGGTTTATTTGAATCTTTGTTGGATTACATGCAATTGTAAGAAGGTTATAGGTAGTATATTTTTATAATAATTTTTATAGCTTAGATTCTTTGCAAGATTATGTTGAAGATTTTATAATACTAAAAAAAAATTTAAAACTAAAAAGTTAAAAAATAATATTCTTTTATAATGATAATTAAATTATAAATCTTTAAAATCCAAGCTTTGATGCATAGAATTGGATTTGAATAATTATTGGCTTTATTGTAAGGAATTATAAATAAGTATATATATATATATATATATATATCACCTACTTATTATATTTGTGTATATATTTGTAATAATAAGACTATTAAATTATATTATAAAATATTATAATATTTATTAGAAAAAAAATAAATCATAAAAATTCTTCTATTTATTAATAATAAACTATCTAGAACATACTATTATAACCAAATAATGCCAACAAGCTTATTAGTCTTCATAAAAGGTGATTAATATCCAATTTATCCAAAAATTAAATTTTAAATCTATTCTAATTTGTTGTTAAATAAAAAATACCATAAAAGTAAAATTTTAGTATTATAAAACTACAAAGTTACATTCTATAATTTCAAAATACTCTACTAAGACATTCACAACTCAATTTAGAAAATACTTAGAAGTTAAAATTTGTTTAGGAACTAATTTTGGACAACAAAGAATTACAAGAGTTTCTAATGAAATAAAATCATCCCATCAAGAAGCTTTGAAGGTCTCCTAATGATATTTCCAGTATTGTTCTTGTGATTCCAAGAATCTCAACTTCTACAATCCTACCCAACTTCGAAATTCCATAGAAATAAGTGTACTGTATTTTTGTAGTACCTTTTGTATAATTTGGTAAGCCTTCTATCCTACAATACTACATGAGGTTGCAGAAGGCCATTTTGTTTAGTGAAAATCACCAGCCTCTTGACGAAAAATCACCACCTAGAACTTGTTGTAGAACTTAAAAGTCCAGATAGTCTTCAGGTTTCGGAGGTGCCTCGGCGTCGGTGATGAGCCAGCCCAACTGGGCAGACACGGCTTGTGTTTCCGGGTTCACGACCACGCCGACAAGCCCACCTCGCAACAACATGTCGAACTCGTGGTCGAAGTAGATCCACTTGAACGGCGTCTCGCTCAATCCGGACGGGAAATCGGCGAGATCGATTGCTTGGCGGTACCGACTCTCCGAAGCATGGTTTATAGGACGCGATGAGAGATCGCCATCTACTTAAGATTGCCATGTTGTGGATCCATGAAGCAGCAGCTCGGAATTGTCCCTGGCACCACTGGGCCTACCTAGAGCCCCGGAGTTCAATCCGTTCTAGGTGAATAGAAACAAAGTGCCGATCCACCCGGAGACTGTTGTGACGCCTCCGGACATCTCGGCACCATGTTCTAGAACGACTGGTCTACCTTGTCGTCGAAAGCGTCCTCGAAATTGAGTAGGACTGTGTCAAGCTGCGCTCGCCAGTCGGAGAGATCGAGGTCGTCCAAGAGTACCAACGCCGCGCGGAGCTTCTGTCAGTCTTCTTTTGTGCCTGTGAGCTCGATGGCCCCTCTACAGAAGTTATTTCTTCTGACCTTGAGGGTTTCCTTGCCCTCGTGGCTCACAAAAGCGTGGCGGTGCTTCTCGGGATCCTTACTCACATGCTCTGACAAGCCCAGATCGCATCCGGTGTGAGGATGAGCGGTAGGTGATCGCTGAAGGCTAGATAAACGGACGCTAGGAGCGGATTCTTGGTTTCCAAGCAATCGCCATGAACAAATATTGTACCCGGGTGTGAGAACGCCTCGATGCGCTTCCTCTCAGCCAAGAATTTCGCCTGCTCGTCGACCTTTAAAGTATAACTCATCCAATAGTTGAGCTTTGCCAAGTCTGGCTGCACATCATTCACCTTAAACAGCACCATGTTTGAGGGATAAAATCTGCGACAACAGTGAGCAATTCGCGCAGTTGGAGAAAGCTACACACCGTGTGATCGACAAAAATTTAACTTGAATTTCCCTCTCGACCTAGTTTTGGATCGGTTTACGACAGATTCAGAGACCTGTACGATCAGACTCAATCATCGATCGGCCACGCACCATCGGAAAGTTTTTCATACCACAAAAGATGCAGATCAAGACTCTATCCTGCAAGGTTTCGTCCTGCCACTTTGAGATTGAGCAAATGCCATACTAGATCGTCACAACATTGGAAACGTAGCATCCGCGGCGAATTCTGGAACGGGTTCTACCGGACATCTTGCACTGAGTGGCAGTCCTTACACAATCAGGGATTGAAGTCATCCTGCCGTGGAGGTCAAGGGCTCTAGGCACGTGGGAAGAATTTGTGTAGCGATACGCGTAACAGCGACTTCAAGAGTTCTGTACTGTGTCGGTGTTCTATTCCAACCAATTACCGAGTGTCACGTGGCAAAGGAGTACTTAAATTCTAGCATCCAAACCTGCAGATAATCCTCCGTCATTGTTAATTACTCCAGATGGATTTCTTAAATAAAAAAGACATTCATGGTATTATAACGAAAAGCACTCTGTCACTGAACATCAAGATATAGAATTCATTTGATTTTTCATCAGTTGTTTGTATGAGGGTGGCATGTAAAGGATGGATTCACAAAAAGGAGAACATGAGAATGGGCGTAGTGAGAGACTTGTTGTAATTACCATATTGACTGTATGTAAATCTTTTCAATTTATGCCTCATGAGTTATCAAGATAAAGTAATTGAGTTGTTCAAGTTCGTAAAATATCTACACCAAATTGTGCGATATTTTGTTTCTGAGTGCGATTCTAGAAACTTACATTACAAACAAACAAAAAAAAAAAAAAAAAAAAAAAAAAAAATCAATTAAATAAATAGAATACCATTAACATTGTGAGAATCACATGCAGATTTTATTTTTATTTTATTTTTATTTTACCGCATTTCTTGTATAAGTTTTTTATGTTGGATTTATCATGATGTACAAAAATGCATGCATGCAATGTTTTTGCAACATTTTAACAAGCGTTGTACAATCAACACATCCTGTAATTCAATGATGTTTTTGATGTACCATGTTTTTATAACAAGGTAGTATACCAATTTTTTTTTTTTTTTTTTTTTTTTTTTTTAAAAAACATTACTTCTGGCACAACTTTAAAAAACTATATATTTTTAACTTTGTTTATTATTGGAAGCATTAAAAAAGAAGTCATTGTTTTCTATAAGTTTTACCCATGTACCACAAGTTCTACAAAATAGGATATTAAATTTGTCCTCACAAACTATCAGTATTTCATACTCAAGAATCACTATAAACTGCAAGTGGATGGTAGATTAAACCAAAATATGCAAAATAGTATAAAAAAGGCTGGTAATTCAAATTTCAATTGTGAAATCACAACTATGTATTATGAAACTTTGTACAAGATTTAGCTCTTTTATGACAATAAAACAAACAATTTTGTAATATTTATTTTGTCATATATATATATATATATATATATTAATATTAACATCCAACTATAAATTATTGTGGTAATTTTATTGCATCAAAAATAAATTTAAATAAAAAAAAATTATAAACTTAATTATAAATAAAATAATAAAAATATACTTAAAATATATTTAAAATAATATATTATGTCTAATTATGTTGTATATATTATTACATACAAAGATAGAATAAAAAACTCTAATTTTATTATTTTTTTAAAAATCTCTTAAATTTTTATAATTTTATTATTTAAATCAAATATCTATCAAAGATATATATATATATATATATATATATATATATATATATAATATTTTTAGTTTAAAATTTAATTTTTTTAATATTATAAAATAAAAAATAATACGTAAAAGAAAAAAATTAATAATACCAAATTTGGATATTCTTTGACTTAAAGAATGAGACATAAAGATTTATAAATGAAAAATATTATTATGCCTCAAAATAATTTTTTTTAATTTTTTAAATATAATAAATAATTTTAAAAAAATGCATTAATACGAAAATTAAAAAATAAAAAAAAATAAAAAAATAAAAAATCTAACTTGTAGTTTTGTACTTTTGAAAGTTGTTTCAATATTGTTAATTTTAAAGCAAGAATTTAATTTATACCTCTAATGATGTATAACCAAATCATATCAGTTTAGCAAAGAAAGACTTATACATGTAATTTACAAAGTGCTTTAAAAAGATTTACCTTCTACAACATAATAGGATTTTGAATAATTGCTAAATTATTGAATATTTATAATAAATGCTATATATATATATATATATATATATATATATTTTCTAATTTTATTTGTATTTTAACCTATATTATAACAACATAATGATAATGAACATAAGTCATAATTATAACAACTCTCAAGCCTCTTAGAGTTTTAAACTCACACATGTCTTTTACTCATTTATATTTTTTTTCAAATACACATATAAACAAAAAAAAAAAATTTACTACATATATATATATATATATATATATATACACACACATACATATATTTTTTTAAAATAAAAAATCACATATTTTCTTACATTATCTAATATAAATTGTACTACTTTTTTTTTTTTTTTAATTCTCTTACTTTCTTATGTCAAACCTTGTCAATATGTAATAGAAGCAAATTATTACATTACAACAACTACATAAAAAATAATAGCTCAAATGGCCAAGACTCTCTAAGATTAAGTATAATGCCTAGCTTTTGAAGGTGAATAGTATATTGTTATTTAATAGATAGACACCAATAAAATTAGAGTTGCTTGTAAGAATACTAAAGCTAAATATTAAGTTGTCACTTGCCAAATAAAAACCAATAAAGCTAAAGCTCCTTATAGAAATGTGAATGTAGAAATATATCTCTTGATTGATTCAAATATAATTTACAGTATTTTGATGGTATGAATCAAAGATGTGGTTTTTGTAGGATTTTTTTTAGGTGAAGATCAAACATGTGGATTAGTCCATATTCTTAGTATTGCTTAGATAAAAAGGTCACTATTCAAAAAGTAAGCACCTTTGTACATTACCTCACATTATTGGAAGATTGAAGCAACTAGATTTTACAAACAAATATTTGTTTGTACAATTTTACATTTGTTTTTATTTCAATGAAAATAAAAATTATTAGTAGCAAATTGAGGCCCAACGTATATATTTATCAAATCCAAGGCTTTTATTATCATATAATAGGTAGATTATTGCTTGAATATGAAACAAGTCTACAATTATTGCAAGCTTATGTCTTTAATTTAGCAAACAAATTTCAAAATGGACATAATGGAAATCTAACTCATGATCTTGATCATCTAGTAGCTATCTATGGAATACTTGGTAGATTAACTCCTATGTAAATATGTTTGAGCATGTTGATAATTTTGTTGAGTCGAGCATCTCAAACAAAGAGTGGAGCATCAATTTAACACTTGATTGTCTTTGCAACAAACCTTGTGATCCACATAGGTATAATATGCCAATATTGGATGAAGTCAAATTGATTATTTTTAGCAAGATAAGTAAAATAAGAAATTATAAGATATTGGTGAAGCTTAGTAATGGACATAGATTATAGCTTATGAATATTCTTGCTCTATCACACAACTTCCTTTAATATACACTCTTTTTTCTAAAAAGAAATAATAGATGGTTTGACAATATTCAGCAAGTTGTTGGAAACTATTGGATATTGATTTAAGCTTATTATGCATATTATTTGCATGTTTGTTAATATCTAATAATTATATATAGAAGAAATTATCTTTTTTAATAATACTTTATTAATATAGCTATAAAGAATAAAAAAAAGATAATTTTTTTTTTTTTTTTTAATTTTTAAAAAAAAAAAATTAAACAAGAATTAGCTCAAAATAGATCTTTATAGTGATTTGATAGATGTTAGTTTAAATGCCACCTAAGTAGATTTTTATATTATTTTTTTTGCAAGTTTCACTACCTTGTTCCAATTTATGTAATAGAATTATTAAGATTCTATGACAATTGTTTAATTAAAAAAAATACTTAATATTTTTATTACTTTTACTTATAATTAAAATTGATTTAGAATATCCATCAAGTTTTTGAAAGGGCAAATGGCTTCAAATTGATCGGATTTGGTTATATATCTATTTAATATAAAGACAAGGTTATTCATTGAAAGATTAATCAAAATGACTTGGTTTACTAATGTGGCTGGATATGTTTAGACAAAAGAATATCAAAAGCTTTTCTTACATAATATTTATTTTTAAAATCCCTATCAAAATTATTGCCAAAGTTCTCTATGTAGCAAAGCTTATTATTTAGATAGAAGTTCACGCCACGCGACAGCGTTGCATTAATATTGTGCCAAAGTTATAAATGGTAGTTTGTAGGATTTTATACAAATGCTTAGCATGCTCTTTAGATAGAAGGTCATTGTATTTGGTGGTGATTTCCAACAATGCCCTCTTATTGTTTATTACAACACAAGAGTATCCATCATTTCTACTTCTTTGAATCAATCTACTTTTTAGCCCATTATTTGGGCCCTCAAATTAACTAAGAATATACAACTAAGAATAAATCTTACTTCTTGTCCTTTTGTGGAGTATATTTTGTACATAGGTAGTAGTATTAATTTGACATTCAATGGAAAAAGAAACAATGGCTAAACTAATATACAAGTTGGTTTTTCCTTGGTATCATGGTAAAAATATTTTGTTATATAAACCTTTTCTAGTGTCGCTTCCGCCGCCGTTGTGATCCAGGGGGAGAGTTCTCTATCCAGACTTTTTCTTTCTTTTTTTTTTTTTTCCCTTTCTATTTGGGGTTTTAGGATAAAGGGCTCTCTCTAGTTTTGGGTTTTTGGGGTAATTTTGTGTATAAAAGAAGTGTGTGTATTGACTTTGTGAAAGGAAATAAAGAGTTTTATTTTATTTTTTGTAAACTTGGATGGTTGCGGCATCTATATGTAGTGATTTGGTGTGAGCCATCAAGCGAGGGATGTTGCGCGCTGCCATGACTTGGCGATCTATGGTGCGGTGATTGACCTGGTTGCGGTGGCAATGGTTCTTGTGTTGTTTTGAAGCCTCGGCACACACGATTCTAGTGCTTCTACGGATGTATTCGTTGGATCAGCATTGAGTCCATACGTTGCTCAAGTTGAATATTGTGATTCGAATATCGTGTATTGCTGCGTGGTTTTCCTACCTCCTGAGCACTTGATGTGAATGCTACTGGTTGTTTTCCAGAGTTTAGGTAAGTTTTTGTACGAGTGCCAAATTAGTTAGAATACAGTATCAAATGCTTGTTGTGAATCAGTTCATGGTTGGAGGCCTTGGATCTTCTTCAATCAGGATTTTGGATTAGCGATTTTTGGGGTGTAATTCCTTGGGTGGGAACCCCAGCAGAGGTGAAGGTACGAAGGCGTTAACAAAGGGTGCTGAGCAAGCACACAAAGATTGAGTTAGAGTTGAAAGGGACAATTTTGTGGGTGCTCACATGCGCCGAGCAAGTAAGATTGTAGCACCTTGGAGTTGAGGCGGCTAGCAGAGACACGCTGCGGCTTGAGCTTGCATTGAGGATAGAAACGACAGTAGAGGTGAAGGTACAAAGGTGTCGACGGAGGGAGCTGAATGTTCATAAAAAGTTTGAGGTTATCGAATTCAGAAAAAGAGGGTGCAATTTGAGGCGCTGAAACCGGGCGAGAACAGTTTATAATACCCGATTTCAGAGGAGCAGTTATCAAAGATCGACCGTTGGATTACACCAGTTGTGAATTGCAGTTCGAATGGAAGTGAAGGGCAGTGCAGTTAGCACACATAACATTTTTTAGGTAATATATTTTGCATTTGATTTGAATGTTTTACATCATCTAGAACTGAGATAAGCTTCTTTTGGACAAAGAGAGACTGTAAGAGCTTTTGTGTTTCTTCTCAATTTTTTGGTTTAGATTTATTTTTTAACTGATCCAAGATTTTGGAAGATACTGCAAAGCTATCACCACAATTTTGAACACTTTCAATGAAGCATGAGGCATTATACATGTGTTTTATTTCCTTAAATACAATCTTTGCGGTCTTACCTATTCCTTCCATGCCAACAAGACATATTGCATGTATAATTGTAATACTTCCGATATGTATTTTTTTCTTCCCAATACTCTTTCTTCTTTATAATCAACTTACAAACAAAAAAATATATATATAATGTAAATATTGGATTATAATATAATTTTATAAATACATATTTATATTTTGGTATTTGCATGTTATAATATCAAAAAATTATAAATAAATATAATATTAAATGATTCAAGTTATTTATATATATAATTTATAAAATAATAAGTAGAATCATTATCAAAGATAAACCACCAAATTTTTATTGTGATTGAACTTTAGCTTTTAGAATCATTAAAAGAAGATATTTCAATTTTCCAAGGTCCTATTAAAATTCTTTTCTTCAACATGATCAATCTCTCACAAATATTTGTAAATTTTGGATATTGTGATGGATTCAAATTCCAATATTTCTTAATCAATTGGATCAATTTGTCACAATTTGAAGATAAATTTGGTATTTTTTTATTTTTATTTTTTAAAAATATATATTTTTTTTTATTGAAGATACTATCAAATAGATCTTTTTGTGAAAGAATTTTGGAACATACCATTGCAAACAAATAAACATTTGCTTCAAAAGGACATGTTATCATTCTTTCATAAGCATTCTTTAATTCTTTAAGAGCCATATATACTAATATATCATAAATATACTTATTTTTTCTAACTTTTGGATCTCTTCTAACATCAATTTTAGAAATTTCAAAGTCAATCAATTTGACACTAGGATATTGAATTGTGTTGTTGAAAACTTTTTTATCTATGATATTTACTAGAATAATATTTGATTTTAGATCACAATGTGTAATTTGCATGTTATGCAAATAACACATTTTTTTTGTAATTTGAAGAATAATATCAATTAAATTATAATATGATATTGATTTTTTTCTTCTAATATCTTACATAAATTATTTTCTATAAATTCCATTATTAAGTATAATTTTTCATCTATATCAACTTTCAAATTTATTTCACTACTTTTACAAGGTACACAATATTAAACTTGATGTACTATCTTTATAAATCAAGGTATACTAAAACTTGATACAATATCTTCTATAGCATACATTTTATTACTTTTATGAGAATTGCCTTTTAAAATAAAAAATATTTAATGACATTGGAATGACTTAAACTACTTAAAATGTTCACTTCTTTAAAAAAATATTTTTTTAAATAATTCTCTATTTTTTTTGTTGTACTCAAAAATCCCATCCACTTGGTTATATAAACTTTATCTTCAATCTCTTCTATTTATATATTTTAAAAATTATAAATTCTTTAAATTAGTAGAAAGTTATAAAGCATCTAATTTTCCACCTTCAACGCTTTGTAAGACCTTTAATCTATTTGATAAATGATTTTTAAAGTTTGACACATTGATTCTTATTTAACATATCTTCTTTTTTTTAATAAAACCTATATTTCTCCAACATAGCTTTGAATATGATTCTAAATGTCTCTAATTTTATTCAATAATTTTAATATAGTATTCATATCTTAAAAATGATTATTGTAATACTTCAAAAAACTTAAAGATTTTTATGTCCAAAAACCAATTAAAATCTTCCAAACTATTGATATATACTTGAAGAATAATTCTAAAAACTTAGCCATTATATATTGTTGACAGTTAATCAAATCTTATATTTCAATCAAAAAATCAATATGATGCATTTGATAGCTACAATTACTAATGGCAATATGCAATTATTCAATGGAAGTAAATATCAACTAAAATAACTAATATAATATGATAAAAGTACTTCAACACATTCTAGATTTCAATCACGTTTGGTCCACTATTTTAGATGTGAGTCTATAGTCAAAGGAAAAAACTTGGATTGAATACTTCTTGATGCAAGACCTTCATAAAATCCGACTAACTACAAATTTGATCCAATTTCAAATCTTAAGATACAATAACAACTAATTTGTGATTAAAATTATTGCCAAAATATTATCTTTTGTTAAAAATTTATATCAAGCTAAAAAATATAAATAATTAATAAAAATAATCCAATTATAAAATTTATCTTTTTATTTAATAATAAAACTTTTACTTGAAGCAAAGCAATTACTAATCCAATCTATTCAACTCTTATCGACACCTATACTAAAAGAGAAGCCACTATTGATCCAATTTGTCCTATTCTTAACAATACTTATATTAAAAACAAAACAATAGTTGATCTAATCTATCAAATCCTTACTAATGCATGTATTGGAGGCCATACTATTATTAATCTAAATCATTAGAATAAACTTGTTGCACTTATGATGTCATATTGTAGTTTGGCTATCATATAAAAATTCTATATATATATAATTTATTGTGTAATTGAGTGAGTGTCATATTAGTGGATTTTAATTAGTTACAAAATGTACCTAGAGTATTACTTTGAAAAGAGTTTGTCTAAAAAGACTACTATTGAGGTTTATATATATATATATATATATATATATATATTAATAATAAATTTTAATGTTGATTTTAAATTAATAATAATTTTTATATACTTTGAATAATCTTTATTAGACATTGGTGATCCTTGAAATTTTATTTTATTTTATTTATTTAGTATTTAGGCCACATATTATATAAATTTTATTAAAAAAAGATTAGAAAGGGATTTTAATATCAAAAAGAGTAGCTAGGCCATTCATGTGGATAAATGGAAATAGATGATAGAAATCTCTATTTCTATTGGCCAAAAGTCATATCCAATGGAATTCAAGGAGGCTATCTAAGGCCTTATTAGAGATTAGAAATATTCTTTTGGAGTCATTCAAACATCAAAGGTTAGAATTAACAACTTTAGATTTTTGGATATGATTTTGGTACAAAAATTGAGTAATTTGAAATTTTTGTAAAAGAGATATAGATGCTCAAAGTCAAGGTGTCAATTTTGTACTTATTCTTACTCTTTAAGATATAATGCATGTGTATAGATAGCAATAAAGGATCAACAATCGGGATTGAAGAGAACACTTTCTTGGATATATTTTACATGTATAACTTAATGAATTTTGAGTGGAATGAAAGAGATATTAGAAGTTGAAGTCAATACTTGTAATCTAAGAGCAATAAATGACCTACTTAATTAGTGGTTGTATTTTGAGCTATATCTCAAACAATTTGATAAGATTTTAGTTTAAAATTTTTAAGAATATATTATTATATTATAAAGATATATACAAATTTTTGTAGTATTTGAATCTTGGATTTTTGAAATATTAAAAAAAATAATACTCAAATATCTATAAATTATAATTTTAAGTACTTTCTAGGATTTTTGAGATATTAAACAATCAAAAGTGAATCTGATATTGATTTTTTTTGTAATAAAGTTTAATTGTATAAGCTATGTTTTGAAAATTTTAGTAAAAATTAAACTACTAAATCAAAAGATATTTAATTTTAAAGTTCAAAAAAAAAAAAAAAAAAAAAAAAAAAAAACAATCTTTTGTGGGTGAATTAAATATTGAAAGATTTTATTACAATTTAAATATTTTGTACAAACTAAAGAGATTTTTTAAAAGCTAATATTTTATAGAGGTATAAAAAATAGATATATGGAGCTATGATAATATTTTGATATAAAAATAACTTTTTAAGAGGAGATTATTGATTTACTTTGAAGCTATTAAGTATCTAACTTATCAAAAATAAGTTGGTTATGATTTGGCATAAAAAAGGATGTTAAGGATTTTTAGATGCTATAGAAAAAATATTATATATAAATCTATTTAAATATAAATTTTTTTTATTAATATAATATATTTTTTAATATTATTATATTTATTTATCTTCCTTTTTAAAGACAAATCACTTATCAAAGCCTGGCCAAAGAATTAAAATTAAATTCTTTGTAGCTAGATATTTAATATATTTTTAGATTAAAAATCACTCCATACAACAATAGCTTGAACCTACTATGTCTTCATTAGTCTATTCTATATTTTTAGTAGATTGAGACAGTTAACTATCTTACAAGAGAATATATAAAAGAGAATAAGATCTCTACTTGCTACTCCAGCCACAACATTGCTTGTATTCTTAATTTACTACTCCAACTGCAACACTACATGCTTCTAATAGAGTAGCAATTCAATACATGAGGATGCATAGAAGTAAGAGACAATAGAGGTTTTAGCAAAAAGAGGGAGAAGAATGCTAAGGTCTATTAGTACTTGGAATAGATCACTTCAAAGATTAGAAGGCAATAATTTGGAGGATCTTATACTATGAATGAATAGTACATCTATATTTACGTCCACTACATCTATTTAGGCCAAGTTTAGATGACCTTATTTGAAAGAAGCTCTCAAGAAGGAACTATGGATATAATAGAAAATTAATTTATTCACATTCTCATATGGGACGAGCAAAACATTCTCTTAAAGGATCTTATATAATTGACAATATGTCTATTGTCAATCAATGTGAGTTTTGTAATCAAGATAAGATAAAATTCCAACAAATAAATACTTGTTCAAGCGGATAATCATATGTATTAAGTTCATGGCAATATTTGTTTAAATCAAATTCATTTTAGCATTGCTACAACGATGGTATTACAATATATCTTCATATTAAAAATAATAAGATTAAAATATAAGAATGAGAAACATAATCTTATAAGTTTCACTTATTTAGATCCATAATTTAAGATACTTATAATAGATCTCAACTACCAACAACCACTAGAACTAGTAGCATGGCTACTACGATTAAATGTCTATTTTACTTATTTCAATTAAAAATATATATTTTAATATTTTATCACTTTTTCCAAATATATGCTAAAAATTTAATTAATTAATAAAATTCTAATAATTATCTATTTTCTAAAATTAAAATTAAAAATAAAAAATTATATATATGTATATATATATATATTTTTTAAGAAAAAATTTCAAATCTAAAATATCAAATGACTATTGTGAGTGCTTGAAATGGTCCCATTGATATATTTTCTTATTTTTATTTTATTTTTATTTTATTTTTATATTTTTTATTATTTTTTAGTTCTTTCAGTAATATAGTTTTGAAAATTGTTGGACCATAGTTTATTTGTTCCTTTTAATTACTTGAAAAATTTATAGGGAGCAATGCCTATTCGAGAACTCATGTAGACCCATCAGGGATAAAACTTAATGTTCCAAATTGCAATGAAGGAATCCCTAGAGATATTTCAAAGCTTTACTATATGAACATGATTCTCTATGGAGTTTAGTGATTTTAATCATTATATTGAGATGCCAAAATTAATCACTAAACTCTCATAGATTTACCATAGGATGAGTTGAATGGTTGAGAATGTTTATAATGCTAAGTTCTTTTTTAAAATATTGTGGGGTTATTTTTTAGAACAATTGTTAAGTCTATTGATTAATTTTCTTGGAATTGACCAAGTAGTCTTTATTAAAGGAAGGAAAGGCGTTCACCGGACTCTCCTTTTATTTCAGTAGATCCACTCTTGGAATAGAATCCTTGGAATTTAATCCCCTCGAATGGCAGTGGATCTTCTTTTTTATTTTAATTTTTTATTTATTTTATTTTTTCCTGCCCCCTGAGCCTACGAGGGAGGATTTGGCTGTCTTTGAATTCGGAAGCCAGTTTTTTCTGCCTAGCTGTTTAGCTTTTCTTGTTTTTTTCTGTGTAAGCATATCCGTCGAGCAGCCACTCTGGCCGATCGGAAGGGCACAGCTGCGCTATTGGAAGAGAGAGCTGGGAGCAAGATCAGGGGTTTGTTTGACTCAGGTCTTTAAAGGTGTGGTTGCTGGACGGACGGAAGAGGTGCAACATTGGCTGAAGTGAATGTGGCGGAGTATTCGCAACTGCAATCGAGGGTGCATCGAATGGCTGGAGTTTGCTCAGATGTGAGAGTCTTCAATTGGTGGCTCTGAGCAAGGCTGGTTGTGAAAATTGGCCTACTAATTTGCAAGGACCGTTCGAAGGCGCTAGCTGCGAGGTTTAGAGGAGGACAGCGATTTTCCTTTACTGTTTGATTGGAGTTGGAGAGTTTCTCTTCACTAGTTGCGGGAAGTTCTCTACGACTGCAGTATTGTGGATTCGGAGTTGGTATCAATGGCTGGAATCACATCGATATCGAGACCTTTCAGATTGGTGAATTTTTGTGATTGCTGGCGGATGAAGTGTTGGTAAGGACTGTTAGTAAGGTGCAAGGACTGTTGAAGTTTGGCGACGATACTGGAAAGAGGGCATTGCTGTGAAGGTGAAGGACGACGGCTTGCTTCGACTCTGAGGGTTGCGTTGGTGCAATGTTGTACAGGTGGAGTTAGTGTGACGTTATATGTGCATCGACACTTCGGCGAATTTTTATTGTATTGCGGAATTTTTGGTACGACGAAATTCTTTCTTTGCTGCTGCTAGGAGGTGCGGTCGGTGTCACGAAGTGAGTGCGGTGAAGTATTACTTATTTCTTTAATTTCCGATTCTTGCTAGGCGAACGACGGAATTGTGCAATAACTATACATGCCTAGAATAATGAAAATGCACAAGTATATGTTTAGAGTTAGAAAATTGGATTGTGAACCAATTTGATTGCATTTTGATTATCTATATAAATTTGTGTCATTTCCTATGTACAATTAAATTTTGATAATAATCGTTGAAACTACATAACATCTCTTGTCTCCATAGATAAGGTATTGTATTCCACTTCTATGAAAGAACAAGCAATAATAGGTTTTTTTTTTTTTTGATAATTATATTACAACACCAATTATTAAAAGATAGCAAGCAACTATGACTAATTTTGTCCCTTCAATTATTTTTTACTTAGTATTTATATATATCTTCAATTGTAGTGATCTAAGACCTCCACAAAATTGGATTCTTAGATGCTTTGTACTACTAAGGTACAATAGGACTTGTTTTATTTTAAGCCAATGTGCTTTGGTACAAGTATTATTGAATTTTGATATATGAATTATTAAAAAATAAATATCTAGCCATGTTGATGTTGTCAAGTATATTAGTCTTCTGATAAGCTGTTTGTAAGGAAAAATTTTGAAAACATCTTCCTTATTCTTTTGAAAAAGATCTTTGAACATCACCTTTGACTCTCCAATCTTCTTCAATACCACCTCTAAAGGCATAGAGATGATAATACAATTGGTCACTTTAAAACTCTTTAAAAATTCTGTGATGTATTTGGCTTGCAAGATATAAATTGACTTCTTAAAATGATCTTGTTTTATTTGAATTTATAAGAAAGATTATACTTCTTCCAAAACTTTCATGTGAAATTGAAATGCCAAGCTTTTCTTGAGATCAATGATATACTTCAAGGAATCTCTAATAATTAACATGTTGTCTATATAGAAGACAATAACAATGATTATATATCCAATCATTTTGATGTAAACACTTGCAGCTACCATAGATATATAAAATCCTACTTTCTTCATAGTACCATCAAACTTGACATTCCACATCCTATTGGACTATTTCAATCTATAGATAGCTCAATAAAATTTACATACTAAGTTTTTTTTTTTTTTTTTTTTTTTTTTGGCTTGACATACCTTTTTGATTGTGACATAAAAATATCTTTATGCAATTCTCCATGTAAGAGTGCAATAGTCACAACCATCTAATATATCTCTTGATCTTATGTAATAGCAATAATAAGCAACATTTCTAAGCTTTTCATTTAGATTATGGGTAAAAATGTCTCATTGTAGTCTATTCCCCGAACTTAAAAAAAACCTTAAGCCAAACAAACCTTGTATCAATCAAGGCTTCCATTTTATTTATAAACCTTTTGCAATATCCCATTTTTACTTCACCACCAATGCTCTAAGAGGCAATTTAGTCAATAACCAAACTTAATTTTTTGCCATTGATTTCATCTCCTTATTTATAGCTTTTTCCATAGTTTTCTTTCTGCTCCAAAAAAAAAATGGCAAATAATGTCAATAGATTATATAAGTCAATAGACAAATTAGCCTCCATATTTTGGATTATTTAATAAAGATTTGTAGATTTATTTTAAGCGGTTGGAAGCAACACATCTAATATAAGATTTTCTACTCCTTGAATAGTAGACTATTTAAAGTGAATAAATTTCATAAAAATATTGGATGGAAGAATAACCTCTATTTCCAAATTTCTAAATGAATCTTCCATCTAGATTAGATTAGTAGAACTATCAGTTCCATCCACTTTCTCTTTGTCTAATTTCAAATTTAATAATAATAAAATTCTAAAATCAATGTCCAATCCAATTAAAGAAAGATTTGCTTCTTGTATAAAATCTATATCAATCATCTTTGGACTAAAAAACTTCTTTTTATTAAACACAATATTTTAATAAGGACAAATATAATTTCTTGTATGTTGGAAAGATACACCTTATAAGCCATGTAATTGATATCAAAACCAACAAATCTCCTTGAAATGATCTTTGCTTCAAATTTCTTATAGAATTTTTTAGGCACATATATAAAAGCTTGACAATCAAAGATTCTCTAGTGTTTAATATTTAGCTTCTTTCCTATCCATACCTCCTCCAATATAATATTTGCAATTACAATCATCAAAAGTCAATTCTAAACATACGCAATAGTTACTATTGCATCTTCTCAAAATTTCTTTTTTAGATTATCTTCTACTAGCATATTTTTAGGAGCATCGATCTAAATACAATTCTATCATTTAACAACACCATTTTGTTGTGGCATCATTTGACTCATGATTTGCTTTATAATTCCAATCTATATAAACTAGCTCAAGTAATTATAATACTTGAATAGTAGATAGAAAAAATGATCTACATGCATGCTTTTCAAGTATACAAGCTTTATAAAATCCTAATGCAACTTTGAATATATCTACTCCTATGACTATCTTATCCTTCACAAGTCATTGTAGTGCCAGTTTACTCGCATGACCAAGTCAGCAATGCTACAACAAGATATTTTTGTTAACTTCAATCATTAATGTTTTTTCATCAATAGCAACTAAAACTTTAATTATATATAAATTTCTATATCTAGTACCAACTACAATAAGCAATCTCTTAATCTTTATGTTTTCTTGATAGAAGTATATATAGGATGTGTCAAATACCACATTCATGTTTATATCTATGATCTGAATAGCTAACAATAAATCTTTACGTAAATCTGGTACCAACAATTTTTTGGACCTTATTAGAATGCAGAGGGAGTTGAAAGCTTTTTATTTCAATGATTAGGATTTCACTTTTTAATCCTCTTAATTTTATCTTTCTAAAAGTTTTCTTCAAATCATGCAACAATTCAATTTTTCTTAATATAATCAACATACAACCTAAATCTGTTATAAAAATATGCTTCTCCTCAATCAAATGATAACTTAATGCAATGTTGTCTTCAACCTCAATAGACCCAACCTCTATAATAAAACTATCTTCTTCAATAAAGTTTACTTCATTTAGCTTCTCATTCTTCTTATTCTTTGTCATATCAACCTTTCACTTATGGCACTAAGTTGCATAGTAACCAATCTTTTTATACTATTAACACTGATTCTTTTCAATCTGTTTTCCATATTTAATAATATTAATTTTTTTTGAATTTTTAGCTAATGAAATTTTTAACCGTTGCTTCTTTTATAAGAGTAGAATGCCTGGTCAACTTTTGTTAATCTACATTCTACTTGTATAAGCTAGATTTACAAAATATTGGGTACCAACTCATTTCACATCAATTTTATATTATTTATCATGAAACTATAGATTGTAGGAGTTTATGACTTAGGAAGACTCTTGTATAATTTTAATTTTTTTGTATTATCAAATAGAGTATAATCTTTTTCAAACAATGGCAAATTACTGAAGAGATTTTATAATTTATTGATGTACTTTTCAAGGTCTTTATCATCTTGGTATTGAAATAAATTAATCTATGATTCTATATATAAGATATCTAATTCTATATACTTATTATACTTTGTGATTAATCAATCTCAAAAGGTGGCATTTTTGCTTTTTATATTTACATGCATGAAAATTATCTTCAACAAGCATAGATAGATGTAAAAAATACCAAAATAATCCTTCACCCTCTATTCTTTTAATGCTTTTTTTTTCTCAGCTTTAGGAATATCAAAAAGAATTGATATTTCTTTAATTCTTGATACTACTCCATAACATCATTTTCCTTGAAGCTATACCAATATCAATTTTTTCTATGTTTTGAAGTTTTTACCTTCAAAAATTAAAGGACATAATATAGAATTGTTTAATGTCATTATCTTAGATGGATTAAAGTAATAGGAAACTATATTCCATAAAATTATCTACGTTAAGCAAATACAAGCTATCTTTTGACATCCCCTCTATATCTTCTTTTAGCTGATTTGAGGTCAATTTGAGGTCACTCTAAGTTTAATCAAATCATGAAGCAATGAGCATGAATCACCCTTCACTGTAGTAACAAAAGTAAGTTGTAATGCTAATAGGTTGAACTCTAATACCATATTTAAATCACATCTATTTCAGTAGTACTACAATAGTGGTACTATAATATATCTTTGCATTGAAAACAATGAGATTAAAATATAAGAGTGAAGAACACAATCTCATAAGTTTGACTTACTTAGATCCATAGTTTAAGGTATTAATTATAGAATCCAACTACCAACAACCATTGGAACATGGCTACTAAATTGATTGCCTATTTTAGTTATTTCAATTTTAAAAAAATATCTTTGATATTCTATCAATGTTCATGCATTTGTCAAGTCATGATAAATAAATATTACATCTAAAATTATATTGATGTTGATGGAGCCAAAGCAAGCTATGTGTACATATGGATAAAGTTTTACAACTTGGATGTGCTCATAGAAGGTACTTATAGAGGTGGTATAATTATCTACTCGCATTCTAAAATATTCTTTCAAAAATGGGATGCAAGGTAGTATTCTCACTAGTTCAATCAACATTGAAGAAAATAAAATCTTTTCATAGAGATAATTATAGATAATAAATTATATATATATATATATATATATATATATATATATAGATAATAAATCTTAATTGGTCTATTAGACGTGATAATTATTTCAATACAAGTTAAATAAGTTTTGTTCTTATCAAAAGATATTAGAATATTATATAATCTTGCAATCAATAAAATATTAAAAAATAATATTTTCAAATATTATATGCTTTGCAATTTTTGTAAATAAGAAGCAGTTGGCTTTTATATATTTTTGACAAATTGATCATGTACTGGTATCCATATTTGGAAGAAGAAATAGTTTGGATTCCAAAGCAACTCATCATGTTGAACTTGTTGGACATTCTTCCTGTCATAGTGGCTTTGATTGGTGTGAAGATAATATATTGATGTAGTATTTTTTTTGTTGAATGATATATGAAAAAAGAAATACATATAATATATTTATATATGTCAATAAAGACTATATTTTGCTACTTGAGTCAATAACTACTAAGTATATTATATTGTGTTATTATAAAAATGAATCATTGCTAATTCTTTGACCATCTTATGTATTTTTTCAAAAGAAAGTATTTTTGTTGTTTCACCAATGCATTGAAATGTCTAGAACAACTTATCTTTTGAACCTAAGATTAATTTTGAGCTACACAACAATAGTCGGCTAAAGATAATTTTTAGCAATGCCAAGCCATAGCTTACTCAAGTATTTCATCTCGGAAAAAAAAATATATTTTTATCAATATTAAATTATTAGAGTTTTTTCTTTAGGAACTAAAGCATGTGGAGGAAATACTTTAGTCTTACATGATTATTACTTTATTCTTTGTCCGAGTAATCTATTTTAAAAACCTCTATTCTCAAGGGACTTAGTGATAACTTTCCTGTGGTTGTTACATTATAATTCAATGTCTCATACTAAGATGATAAGCTAGTTTTTAAATTTTACAGGACACACAATCTTTATTTGCCAATAGAAACAATCAATAGTTACTAATATGTTATTTGTGAATAAAAAATAAACTATAAATTGGCATGAAGATTATGATTGCCATTTAGATAACATAAGATTTAAGTGAGGCTCTTTGATTTTATATGTTTGATTATGCTTATATCTAATAATATTTTTTTGGCTTTGCATGAGACAAGATAGTTTAAGCCTAGTTTTTAGTCTTCAACTTTATGCAACTAGGCCTTTGATATATTATTGATTGCCTTATTTGATAAGAATGTTATATAAAGATTATCATGAAGGCATCAAATTCTATTAGTTGGCTTATTGGAAAATTTAAGGACCAACATGATGATGTAAAAAACAACAAGATAAAAAATAAAAAAAAACTATTCTTTTACATATGTTGTATTTTCATCAAGCATGGAATAATACTCTGTATAATAATAATTCAAATTAGATAAGTATTTATAATTTTAATTATAAAAATAAATCAATAAATAAATAATAATAAATAATTTATAGATATAAATAGAATAAATAGAATTATTAGATTTTAAAGGGATTATATAAAAAAAATCTTATAAAGAGGTCTAGAGTTTAATATAAGTTTATCTTTCTTATAAAAGAGATTTTTTTCTTTTGTGAAAGAGGTTAAAAAAAATTAGATTTTATTATTTCAACTTATTTTTTTAATAATATTTAAGTTGTAGCCATTAATTTAATCATATTCAAAATAAATAAATAAATAAATTATGGTAGTAGAAATCACAACTTATGGATCCTTTGATGCACTTATTGATCAAGTTTTTTTAAGCTTTATCATATGTTGTCATAAGCTTGATTATTGACAACATAGTTTTTATTTACCTTTTCACATTTGTTTTCACTTATGGTTAACTATATGTTGCTCTCTTGTAAGCTATACATGTTGTAAATATTTTTATTCACTTCCAAAATAGAACATTTATGACCAAAATTGTGTACAGGAAGACACTCCAATAACAAGTGGTTGTTGTCAGCATAAGATGATTATTGTCTCATAAGTTGCTTGATGAAATCTGTATGTTTATTTATCAAGAAGAAATTTGTACCAATTATCAATACATCTAAACCATTTTCATCATTTATCAATATTAGATTTTAAAGGCATAGGTTTCATTTGATTAAAAGTAATTATAAGCTTGTGAAAAATACCAATAATTTTGAATAATTGAAAACCCACACTTAAGTTCCAGATAATAATATTCATTTTTTTTTAAAGAAATCAATTTTTAATTTATTTTTGTTGTTTAATTTATTTTGTGAATGGTGAAATTAGAATCACACTAAAGTTCCTCAATGCCAAGATTGAAATCAAATGTTCTACAATCTATACCTTCAGCCACTAGCAAGTCTGGGTAAAGAGAGAGCACACAATCCTAATAAATGAATTACAAATATGGCCATGGAGCTCGCGCTTGGTTTATTTTTTTTGAGCTCGTACTGTGGAAGTTCATCGGAGGCCCATGGCATCTCGTGCGAAAGTACTTGTGTAACTTCTGTTTTAACGTACATCGTGTCCTCTCAACATTACTCTCAAATGCTAGCTAAAGGGAGGCGAAGGTGTGAGGTGCTCCCGTCGATTGCTGACCGCCGTGTGGGGCTGCATTATAACATTGCTGGCTTTGGGTTTAGATTCTTGGGGGCGCTACAAGCACGCAGTCACAGGAAAATTGGACACTTTCATAATCTTTGTGTTAGGCGCGTTCAATCCATTTACCAGCTTCTGGGGGTGGCCGATGATGCGGTGGATTACTTGATGTCCAGGCTTGAGAAGCCACTGATTCCCTCATGTTACCCGTGGGGACAATGCGTCGTTAATATCATAATCCCCAGTGACGTAGTCATCAACGGACTGTCTCAAACCGCATACGAGCAGCTTCAACCTCTTGAAAGCATTACTGCTGGTGACATCGAAGTGCAAGACTTCACCAGTGACGCAATCACGATAGGCAAAAACGAAGGGCTTGTGAATTTCTTGCCTCTCTTTGGAAGGATAGGAGGCCTTGCTGAGAGCAAATGTGATGCCAAAATACGAAGTCCTTAAGCAATTCCATAACCATTCTCGCCTCGCCGTGATCCTGTTCTCAATTCAAGCAACTGGGTACATTTACGGCGTGGTCTTTCGCGGCGCCAAGGGCCTTCACATCAGTCCGGTGGAGGCGATCTGCTTAGTCAACTAGCTTCTGCTCATGAAGGTTTGCCTGCATCACTTCTCTAGTCTCCTTCACAAGCCCCTTATCCTACATCTCAACATCGAGGAGGAGCAGAAATTTCTGGTTGAGTGCCAGAGAGTGGAGGGCGGCTTCTTCGTATTTTCATCGCATCTCACCTGGTGTGTTGGATTAAGTACATTACTTTTTGCGTCCGTCTTGACCTGTTACATTGTGAACATGGCTTATCACTTGAATTACCATCACGAGCTTTACACCCTGTGATCCTCTTCCTAATCGCTCTGTTGTACACAGCTATCTCATTGCAGACTTTGGCCCTGGGCTCGTGTAAACACTCAGTGCTGATGGAGTTTGTGATTTACATTTTGAACGGTACATCCTACGTTATTGCACTTGCTGCGACTGGAAAGTTTTGGATGTCTCAGAAATTTAATGTCCGGTCTTCGTACAGTGCCTCAGAACTCTTACCTCACATAGGAACATGATGCTCAACTGGTGTATACAAATTGTGTCAGCAGTGAACGTAAAATGGTATAAGATTTTCCTCCACATTGATTGGAATGATTTTTGTAAATTTATTGTCTTGCCTCTCGCTGCACATGTTAGCATTACAGTACACACGTTTGAACACAATCCATTTTTCCTCATTGTGTGGTCTATCCAAAACGGATCGATTCCATCCAAATGCGCCTATGGATTCTCACGAGCGCCGTTGAGGCTGGCGTCGAACCCTTGCACTTCGAAGGGGCAGAGTTCTAATTGCCCATGTCCTCTGGACGACCGCATCGGCTTGGTGCAAACAGTCGAGCTCAAATTCGACTATTGGGCTGAAAAAGCTCATCTGCTTAGAAGGATGGGGAGTGAAGAGCTGGGGTTAGTGTGGGAGTTAACGCAGAGCGTCCAACTAATAACTCTTTATGTAATAAATGATAAGAAGAATTGTAGTTTCTTCTAGTCGTCCTTTACCACCTTGTCTTTAGAATTTTGTGAAAATAAAACAAAAAATTACAAGTGAAAATGTAAATATAATGCACAAATCAATTAGCATAAACATAAAATTGTTGTATATGTGGCTAGCATTGTTTTACAGTCGTGCAAATTCATCGAAGTGAAAAAACTCAGATTTCTGGTGCAGTAGTCTTAAACTCACGACCAATTTTTTGAATTTTCAGAATTTCTCTTAGATTCAAGCATCAAACAAAACAGAGAACGTGAAACAAGATGTACTGTATGCATAATTTTTCTAATGTATACATATATTTAAGTTAGAACACAACTCAGTTATCATTTATTTACATCTCTTTATTGACCACAACTGTAATTTCTTTTTCTTGTCATTTTTTATGTAAGTCTTTCATATTGGTTCATCAACTTTGTTACAACTTTTGGGATGCTTGTAAATCCATAAATCCATAATTGGTCAATTTAAATTAATAATAATGATAATAATATATTTATAATTATCTATTATTTACTTTAGGAGAATATTAAATTGATCCACTTCAAACTTGATCCAACTATCTTTACTTTGCTCCTCCTTCATTGAATAGGGCTTTGTATCTCTCACTAATCTCTCAATTTTGCACTCAATGATGTATTGATTCTCCAAGGGGGTGAAAAGGGTAGAGAATTGAACTCTTGGGAAGGGTTGTAATAGAGAAGAGTTGTAATAGAGGAGCTCATAGAAAAAGCAGATAAGATTGGTAATTTTTCATTGGAGAGAAGATGGTGAATTATGAAAAAAGATTGGCATGAGAGATAGGACAAGAAGAGAAGTTTTTGAGGATGTCAAATAATGAAAATGATTAACAGCTATTTTGGTGGAGGCAACAATTATATTTTATTGAAAGTGGGTTGATTTAAGATTTAGATGGGTCAATTTAATATTCTTCTTTGTTGTAATACAACTAAATATTTTATTTTTTTGATTTTAATGAGCTTTAATAAAAGAATATTCTTTAATAAAATTATTCATTTAAATTATTTTTTTATTTTTTCTTGATAATTTTATTTAAAATATATAATTTTTTATTTATGCTTCCAAATAATGTTATTTGGTATTTTAAATATTTAAAAATATAAGTTATTTAATCTTATACTTTATAAAATTTTCTAATCTTGAATATTATTTGGAATGTCTTTTGGTTGCTTTGTATATGA
Source organism: Physcomitrellopsis africana (assembly GCA_036785485.1). Classification (NCBI taxonomy): domain Eukaryota; kingdom Viridiplantae; phylum Streptophyta; class Bryopsida; order Funariales; family Funariaceae; genus Physcomitrellopsis; species Physcomitrellopsis africana. The sequence goes on along the minus strand of JAWRVF010000095.1, from coordinate 208,864 downwards.
CATGTTTTCTAAAAAAGTGGATAATATTCACTTCTATCAAATAAATAGTGTAGTAAAATCTTAAATAGTGTTGTATTATCTATTACAAGTATAATTTGCATAATACAAACTTAGTTATATACATCTATTAGGCACATAAACAAACTTAGTTATATACACCTATTAGGCACATAAATGTATATTTTCTAATATTATAATATAATAATTTATATATCATATATTATTTTCTTAAAATAACTTAGATAAGTTGACTTTTATCATGTGTTACTTTCTTAAAATAAAAAATGTGATTCTTATATATCAACTTATTTAAGCTTGATGGTTGCACATTCAATAAATCTATATTAATATCTTTTTTAATTATTAAAAAAAATTACTGTAAAAATGCTAGAAAATCTATTTTATTCCATATTTAATTCTTAATTTTTTTATTCTTAGTCTTTAAAAATTAATACTTTGCATCATTTTTAATCCAACATCACAAAAATTCTAAAACATGATATTTTTTTAATATCTTCTATATGGTGAATTCTATTTGTTTTTGTTATTTTGTTATTAAAGTTTTGTAGCATAGCACAACTTGCAAAGGTATGCAAGTTACACATATGTATATTGCAAAATTTGAGTGCAAGTGGAAAAGGGATTTGAGATATATTGTCCATATAATATAAACAGAGAAATTTGTATGACATAGTAATTAGAAGAGGAGGTGGGACCCCTATACTTGATTAATATTGTTGAATCAATTTCATTTTTATTTGTTGTCCACAATATTTCTTTTGATCCAAAATGCAACAACAATACTTATAATAAAAGGCACATATATTCAAAAAATCATTCCAAAATCTAATTTTTGTTTCAAATTTGTTTTATTTATAAAATAACAAAAATAGAGACAAAATGGATAATTGTGCAATAACATACACTTAAAACATCTATTAAGGCTAACCCAATTTATCTTCTACTCTTGTACGCCCCATTTACATCTACAACTTTCTAACTATAAATACACAAATCTACTCTCAAAACAAAGTTACGATTGTATGCATTATTATTAGAATCAAAACCATTTTATGCATATACTCTCAATCTAAAAACAATAAAATGAAACAGAGATAAGTCATATAAATTGTGCACCTTACTGCAAACTCAAAGGATTAAATTGCTAAAAGATTTGAATTCGAGTTCAAACTCCCCAAGCTAAGAAGTCGGACATCCACCACAATCGAACCAGCAATACCCGGACTTGTCAGTGTTTGTTCTGATACCACGGTGATCCGGATGTCTTCAACCAGGTTATGGAGCCAGAAACGAGGTGGTCTGTCATTAGCAAGAGGCCATCACTGAGCACCGCAGTGCAACAAAACGGGCGAGGCGTGCAGGCTCCTTCACTTCATCGCCATCGCAGTGCTTGCTCGTCTCTAGGTGTTGAATTGGGCTTCACAGCGAACTAGCGAGCAGCGTAGTAGAAGAAATCCGCCAAGATTTTTTTACATGTGAAGCAACATTTGTTTTCAGAAGTGTTTGTCAAGATTTTTGGTCTATAGTGTTCTAAATCCACTTCTTCTTTTTCTGTAGTGGTTAATTTGGAGAGTTAGTAGATTGTGGGCGGCAAATGGCAGGCTTGATTTCATATCGTGTATCAACTCTTATGAATGTCATCTGTGTGTCCATTTTGCAGCAAAGGAGGCTCATAAATCAAAGTTCGTCAATCCTTATGGGCACCACTGGTACAAAATTTGACCGCTTCTGTAAAGGTTGTTCGCATTGTTATTGTTGAGTTAGTATTTCTCGTTACGCTGCAATGAACTCGAGCTCCTCAGATGCTGATGCTAATATGGGTCATTATGAAAAGCACTTATTGTCATTTTTTTTTTTCCTCTTTAGTTTCCTGCTGGGGACCTAAAAGTTCCTGAAATGTGTTCAGCATCTTGTCACTTTCAAAAGGATGAAATTAAATATGTTTTGGTTGGCTGTGCAGATCAGAGCCACGATGTTAAGGATTAGAAGATTAAATCATGCGTCACTTGATGTGATATTATCTTGGAAAAGTGAGCCAAATAGATACGGTTAGCGATCAATACTATTGTATTGAAAGCCTTCCGGGACGATGCGTATCTGGACAACCTTCTAAAACCCTCTGAACAATTTGGGCTTACAAAGTTGGTTCTTTGTGCTGAAATTTTCCATGCTCTTGCATCTGTGCATACTAGGATGATTACATCTGTGTTTCACGAAGACTTATGCATTTGAGATCAATGACTTACAGATCCTGGTTTAAATTTAGGTCCAATTACTTCAAATTCTCAACGATCATACGTTGGTTGTGTACTATGTTGCACTGCTGCAGGCGGATAATGTTCTCTCAGGTTATCTAACTCTAGTCAAAGCAAATATAAGCTTAATACTTGAACTATGAGGGCTACAAACCAGCTCAATTTGAAGGCTGTTTAGAAGAACTAAATAATCCTGCGTGTCTTGCTGTCTTATTAAACACGAGAATAAATTACCCATAATTTTAGTTATGTATGAGCGATGCAATGTATAGGTATTCAGATTGCTACTTCTGCAGCTGGAATATCTGCCAAAAAAAGAAGGGGGAACCTAAAACACACGTGGTTTGCGCACTAGGTTAGTCCTCCCACCTGTAGATGGAGCTAAGTGCAGATGCGTAATTTATTGGAGCCGTGCGCATGGTTTCAATGCATACCGCAGCGACAATATCCACCTTCCCAGTCTCTGCACAAGACTTTTTTTGTAATCATCACAATTTGCCTTAACGTTCCCAGCATCTTTTACACTGTGCGGCTTACAGGTCCTGCATCACAATCGACACAACGAAGGCACCGGATTTATTTGAAACACTTGTTTGGATCTGACAACCAAGTGGAGATGATTGCGTTTGGGATTGGAGCTTGGAGTCTATTAATTAACATATCAATTACATTGCCTACCTTTAGTGGGATTAGCTGTGGTGGTCATAAAAATGGATTATATGCTACTTCTGATCCGGTGACTTTGAGAATTTGTTTTTGGAAAATGACATGACTCACGTTGAGAGACCTGATCGCGCAGGTGATGTGCTAACTGACCTAAAAAGCAAACTTGTGTGTTCTTAACAGATGGCCAACTTCTGTGTTTTAGTTTATTGTGCTTAGGCCCCAAACCATTCAGAAGCATTCAACCATCTTCATAGTACTAGGACCAAATGGAAATATGAGGAACATAACTGCGAGAGTGTTGGATGGCAAGCACCGGCTTTGGCGGCATTAGCTTACAGATATAGCAGGGGAAGTGATGGTAAGGGAGTAGTGTAGAACACGTAGCCCTTTCGTTCAATTTTTTTATTTGATCTCCAGGCAGTGGGTGCTGCTTCAACCGCCTTGTGAGCGCCATGCGCAAAACAGGTTTGAAGCCTGATCGCCTTCAAGCATGAAAATTCTATTACTTTATTACCTTAGTCTACATGTGCATAGTATTCACATATGAATCAACTTGGCCTGAGCTAAAACAGGATTCTACCAGAACGTGTGCTGTTCGTCCCAAGTTTGCAAATGGATGTCTAGAAAAAATTCTTTGATTATAAATCTATAATCCAACAATTTAACTCAAAAAAAGCTTACCTTGAAACAGAAGTCTTGAGAGCTGTCAATAGCTTTCTTGGCTAATAATTGAGCCTCGATATTTCATTTTGGAGGGGTGTAAAGTGCTCCACATGTTTTGAATTCGTCCAATAATTCTTGCACATGAAGCTTAAGATCATGAATGCTAGCATGGGATGCAGTCCACTTTCCAGTAACCTGACATACCCACTCTACTCGAGGAAGATCATTAGAATTTGTCATCAAAAACTTCATGTATTTATATTTACGCTTCTAAGAATCTGCGTTAGATAGTATAGTTGTGATAGTGCAATACTGCACATAGCTATTCCAAAAGCAACTAATTCTTGTTCTGTGCTTTTACAGTAAATTACGTGATTCAATGTGTCGATTTGAAACATCTCTAGTTGAGAAGAATAAACTGTGAATTCATTTATCACATACCAAATCTTCCATTGAGCTCAGCTGTATTGATATATTTTTGCTGCTTAAGTACACACGGAGGATTACTGTCAACCTGCAATGGCCACAAGAAGAATTATGTCCAACCTGGTTGAAGACGAGTCGCACATGATTGTCAGGTGACGTACTCCACATTGTAATGCAGCCTCCATTCCCACAAGAGCGGTGTACTCAGCCACCTGGACTGAGCAAAATGGGCCCAGATACTGGCTGATGTTTGCAATTTGTAACTGCTGTAATCATGCATATTACATTATCACTCTTAAATACTGCACTGAATCTAGAAAATCAATTCGTGTTGCTTAGCTCCTACACACTTCATTGCTGCATTTTAACAATATGCAATCTAAAGCACTCGCAAAACAGAATGAAATTCCAGCCCAAGGTGTTGAATCACGGGCAAATCTCTCACGAAATAGGCAGACAAACTCCTGCCACTTTACCCTCTCCAATCCGAGGTCTCGAGCCCATTCGTACGCTTCCCCAAACAACCCTAGATGAACCAGTTGGGTTTTCTTCCTGGTGTTGAGATTTTCTTGAACAGCCCATTTTTCGAAAGATTCCATCCACTTGTCAGCTTCATCCTCATCTTCATCACCATAGAATGGGGGAATCTCTATGTCCCGAAGAGTTGCAGTAGGAAAATCGAGGCCATAGGTTTGCTTAACATAATACCGTATCGGGGAGCATAAGGCATGTCTTGCAGTCTTCGAATGATCCTGATGGTAGGCATTCCATCCCATTCTCGCTGCTACTTTCTTTACTTTAGCCAAGTAATCACAGCTTTCACAAATCCTCTTAGCCCCATGTCTTCCTCACGTTTATGAAAATTGGGAAAATTCAGGGATAATTTAAGCAACGTTAACGAGACAGTTCCTTCGAGCAGTTAATCTTCTCAAATTCGTTCAGAATACCTAAAAGAAAGGATCTCAAGCCAGGACTTAGGAAGAGAGACCAACGTTAGCAGTCATGTGCGGTGACACGGGGCCACTTTTGCTTCGCCAATCAACAGTCGAAAGAATTCGCAATCCTCATGAGCTGTCATTATGCACACTACGATCACGATGATTTCGTATAAAGTTCTTCGAAGGCAATCTAACAGGATCCATTAATTCATCTCAAGTTCGAGCAAATAAACATCGGAATTCCTCCTTTCAATGCCTAGGCAAAGACGAAAGAATACATTTCTGATGCATAAAAGAAATGTTTGTCAACATTACACTTCCATTCACTTCAACTTCCCATAATCCTCAGAAGCCCATGTTCAACTATATTACTACGTTCAAACCATCTGAAACTGCCGTAACCCTATGAACCACCAGCTTGCACTGCAAATTGAATGCGGGCCTTGCCTCCAGTAAGCACAAGTTGTTACGACACAAATATGTTCCACTCCAAATATAACCATTACTACCTCAACACACAACTTCGAATTCAACACCAGCAAGAATATCGCGAACGGGTGTGTACAATCCTAAGTCAAAAACCGAAAATACCACGTAGGAGAGATACGAAGGAAGGTCGGACTTTCATTTCGAAAAGGTGACAACCGCAAGAATCCGCACACTATTCATCCTGTTTTCCTTAAATATATGATGTCAACTTCCTTGAAATATACAACCAACGATCTACTCATGAAATCATAAGACATCTGAACTATCCAAAAGATGAAGATGAAGATGAAGACCATGCAATTGAGCTCCACAAAATAAGTGAGAAAACAGATTCAAATAGCAAGGAAAGTGAGGGCAGAAGAGAAGGACACTGCAAACGATACTGGGATCTAGATTTTATTCAGAACCATGGAAGGCGGATACACTTGTTCAGTCAAATTTTGTGCAGCGCTTTCAGATGGAAAGCCATCAATCGCCCCTTTTGTCCACTGAGAGATAATTCCAGCGCAAACTGCAAATCTCAATGCCTTCTGTAGCTTATCCTCGTCCAAGTTTCCTTCCAGAAGTTGAGGCTGAGTTGTCAATTTCCTGATGATAGCTGCAGTACAGTGATAATAACAAAAACAGAGGATTGAACGTGAGAAAGAGCATCCTAAAGAAAGTGTCATGAAAGACACATCAAATGCTAATCGTGAAGATTACATTACAACGACAGTGAAAAAAAGAAGAAAATGAAATAGTTACGACTAGATAACGATTCCTTGGGACTTCTGAAGTGTTCATTCCATTGAATTTTGATTGTAAGCTCGAGGAGATAGTATTCATTGACACCAAGGACGCAGAAATCTAAGAGATAGTGAAGGAAAAACTGGACAAGACAGGACGATAAAGTACCGGCAACGATGGCGTCCCCCGAACCAGTTCTGTCACAAGTGAACGGCGTTAGAAGCACATCCTCAGTTCCATGGATCGAACCATGAAAAAATGGCGTGTAGTAATGAATTCGCCAAGTGCCGTCCGTAACGAAGAGAATTTTCATGTCTTTGTGCCACAAATGCGAGAGCTCCTCAGGCTCGTAGTGATATTCTTCCCTTCCGGTTAACTGTTTCATCTCATCTACAGATTTTGAGAAGTACACGGACTTTCGAGCTCGTTTCTTCTCATACAGAGCCTCACCTAGAAGGAACTCAAGTTCTTGCTTGGTAACTTCTACTATAGTCGACTTCTTCCAAGCATTCTGAATCGTGCTCCAAGTGGTTTCCCGATCCTTCCAGTAAGGCAAGGGGAGATTCACGTCAAAAAAAATTTCTGCACCTCCTTCTCTTGCCGTGTCAATGCTGGTCATGAGAGTTGAGCTAATCGGCTGGTGCATAAGACTGATGGAGGTGAACTGAAAGATGCGAGCCTGCATAAAGAAAGGAGGACAATACAGACGTCATGCTCAAGTCAACATCATTAACTATTTATCCTTACAAAACTGTCATATAAATCAAGGGTTCATTATGTACCTCCTTCAAGATGTCGAGATTAACTTCCTCAAACGTAAGTGTAGATTCTACATTCGGCGTTTCACATTTCAATTGCACTCCTGCACCGTTGCCGCAAGTGAGCCGCATAAATGAGACTGCAGTACCAAAGTGGTCGACTACTTTCACTCCCCGTGTTTGAACCCCATTTTCATTGAGAGTCAGAATCATTTCTTGTCCATGCACGTCATTACCCACCTTCAACCCATCAACAGAATTCCAACATTAGAAATTATCCGAGCCTCTGAATCAAACCTAATGAAAACGCCCTGCTAAACACCACTTCTTCATCTTCTTTCTTGTTTTCTCTTTTTGTGGATCTTTATTTTTGACATCCCTAAATTGTAGAGCCCCAGATTTGGCAAAGAATTAAAAACGTAAGTCAGAGAACCCAGACAAGAGAAAGTACCTTCCCCACAAATGCTACGCGCGCGTTCAGCCGCGCCAGGGCCACCGCTAGGTTAAAAGGGGAGGTTCCGGGAGCACGAACAAATTCGGGGGGGCTCCACTGAAGTCCTTTCCAGGAGGAATACACGTCCTCGTCATACAACTCATAATTTCTCTCATGGTACCTAACTGTTGGAATAAATTCTTTATGCGCCTCACCAAAACAACAAACTAGAGGTGGCCAATCAAATTGCTCCTCTTCTTCTTCCTCATCACTAGAATATTGCTCTTCGTCGACATTCCCTCCAGCCTTGCTCCTCTTACGTGTCTGGCTAGAAGCCCGCTTAGACGCCACCTTCCCTGCACACCCACCAGCATTATTAAGCCTGCAGGGTGTCCGACGGTGCAAAAGGAAATGCAACCCAACTGAAATAGGATTGGTCTGCAAATCAGATGAAAATGTTGCTTAAATTTAGAGTTCAACACCGAAATTCCTATATGGTTAGACCCGTATCATTGACCCAGAAACTCTTCGTGGGCATTAATCCTGACTTGATTTGAAAGTAAGTTCACAATATAAACAAAGAAGACTAAATTTTCGTTATTTATGTGATGAATTCACGAATACATGGTGCCTTGATAAAGTACATGTTCGAACGGAGCTCGAATCATCCAGGGTTAGCAATGAAAGGGAAGACTGAAACCTCGACGTTTCTTAGCTGGTGCCGTGGCCTCTCCCTCAGTTGGCAAGACACCTCCATTGTTGTCGTCGAAAGCGGCAGCACCCATCCGGCTGCCAATAGACAAAGCTCGTTTTGAAAGAAACACTCTACTACCTATTCCAGGCCCTGCGACCAATTGCGGCGAACACATCTCAGCGCAACCAAAAACACTGGCTCAGGGAAAGGCTAACCACCATTCTGATCGAGGCTGCGTCGGTGTCGCCAAATCAAGTAACAATGGCAACCCTGCGAGCAGCGTTGCTCGCCGGAATTCAGCTCGACGCCAAAAGGATATCATGCTGCTCTGCAAACCCATATTCTGGATAAACCCAAAACCCCCGGACTTCATTCGCTATCTTAACATCATTCATCCAAGTTGCCATCCATTTTCCTCTTGATCCAGGTTTACAGCACGAGCTAAATGCTATGAACTTCATTAGCAGGCTTAAACTCAGCTAATGACTTATACCTTGGTATGACCATTTCCAACAACTTATCCTTAGGGTAAGAATTTTCATTGTCTATCTCAGATTTTCTGTAACTTGGAATTGATGAAAATTTAATTATTTTACATGTTTGGTGGTTAATGTACCAAATAAAAGTATTTAAATTTGTGTCATAGAACATTAGGATTTTAATTGAATCATTGCTATGGATTAATAGACAAAAGGTATTTTTATATGCTAAGCTCTAGTTGGCACATAAATAATTTTAAGTTTTAATTGACACCATTTTATAATGTTAGGTATTATTAGTAGTTTAAAAACTTTAAAGATGAGAATTTTTACCTAATTGTATATGGTATTTTCTTCTTTTGATATACAACAAGAATGTCTAAAGTAGACTTCTCTCCAACCTTATTGTTTTTTAGGAAAATATGTAATTTTAAAGACAAATTGTGATAAAAACATATTCTAACAAACTTGGTAATGATTTCAGATATGTGTTGATATGAAATACTTGAAGTTCTTGTGATCAATATAAATCATAATTAGATTAGAAGTAACTTTTAAATAATAATATTATTCTTGAAATAAATCCATAATAATAATTAGTTTTTTCTTTGCAAATCTTATAATTGATCTCAACTGTTAAAAATAATTATGAATAAAAAATAATAATATGTAATATATTGTGTGCATTCATTTATAATAAAATTGCTCCTTAAACAAATTTTGATGCATCTATCTACATGGAAAATAATAATAATAATAATAATAATAATAAGAGTTGTTATAAAATTTATTTTTAAATCTTAAAATATTAATTTTTTAATCTTTACTCTATCTTTGTAAGTTAATTTTATCTTTGTAAGTTAATTTTATCTTTATAAGTTAATTTTATAAATAGATTAACAACTTAAAAAAAAAATCTTAAAAAATATATAATAGTAGTATGTAAATTCTAAAAAGCATTAAATATCATGTATAGTTTTTGGAGTTATTTAATCTATAATAGTTTATAAATCTTAAAAATCTATCAACAAATTATCAAATAAAATGATATATTCTAAAAACTCTACTTGAATTATGAAAAACATATATTTTTTCATCTTGATATATGGTCTTTTATCTTCAAGTTTTTATAATACAAGGCCAAATAAATTAAGCATTTTCTTTTATATTCTTAGGATAAATAAAAATATTATTTAAATAATATAAGAAAAAATTATCTAAAAATTTATTAAATACATCTTTTATTAAATTTTGAAAAGCAGCTAGAATACTTGTGATTTTAAAAAACATGACATTATATTCAAAATAGCCATATTTAATTTAAAATATAATCTTCTATCCATCTCCTTCTTTGATATATATTTAATTATAGACTCTTTATAGATTTATTTTAGTATAGATCTTAATTTTTCATAGTTGATTAAAAAACTCCAATATCAAAGACAAAGGCTAGTAATTATTAATGATTAATTTGTTGAATCTATGGTAATTATATACATTTACAAGGATCTATCTTTTTTCTTCACAAAAAGAATTAATATACTTATGAGAAATTTTGAATGTTGGATAAAATACTTTGTGTAATTTTTAATAATATATTTTTTATAAAAAATCAATATATTTTATAAAAAATTATAAATTAATTTATATAGTATTTAAGTTCTTTCTTGAAGGTCAAGTTTTTAATCATAAAGTTAATTATTTAGCACTATGTTTGTATTCTACTTCTTAAATACTTCTTTTAAATTTCTTATATGGATCTAAGATTTTATTATGACCTCTATTTGAATAAAGATTTGGTGCTACAAAAATTATATATATATATTAAATAAGTAATACTCTTTAAAGAAGCTTTAAGAAAGTTTTTTAGATATAAATCAGACATATAGACTTTTATAGATAGGCCATGTGGCTATTGAAACTTATTCTATAAGTTTCTTACCTTTAAGAAGTTGTATTAGAAGCAACCTACAACTTACTACTTAGGCCACAAGCCTTATAATCCTTAAAAAGATTTCACAACATCTTTTTAATAGTTAATATATATAGAAATAAGATTGAGGCCATCTTTAGTCTTGTAAACATCTTTCTTATATTCTAATCTTGATTCAAAACTCTTTAGTTTCTATATAATTTGTAATAGCCATTCTAATTTTTTTTTTCTATCTTACAATCATCTTTTTGTTTTTCTTCAATTTTTTTTTTTGTAGTAACAAAAGAACATACAATCTTTTTAAAGTTTTATCTAAATTGATGTTTTTAATAATTTGACAAGATTACTACTTTGTTATAATTGTTTTGTTTAAAAAAAGGATAGATTACCTCTTTTTAAAAAATATTATTATGTTTTAAAGATTACAAACTATCTATCTTAAAACTCAAATATAAACAAGTTAGAAAATAAAGATGTCCAATTGTAATAAGAATCTTATAATTAGGCAATTTTAGAATACAATTATAAAATATAGATCTAATACTACAATCAAATCCTATGCCTTGTTTAAATTTTCTATAATTATTAAAATTTTAAATTTTGAATTTTTAGCTCAAGCTCTTTTAGACATCAAAGCTTCAACGTGTTTCATAGATAAAGACTTTGCAATGCAACAAAAATTGATAGCTTTAAAGAAATTTTGAGTAGATTTAATGAAGGTTATTAATACACAATTACTTATAGATATAATAAAAGAAACCAAGCTATTGAGAGTGGCATTTAGAAATCAAGTATTTAACATTGTCTTCAATATTATTGAATGTCCTTCAAATTCACTTGTATAATGATTTAAAAAATTGTCTTAATATTTATACTTATTCCATAGCTTATCTTATTGCAACCCCCTTATAATTCTAAATGGCATGTCACTTAAATGATAAATTAGATACTATCATTTTAATATCCAATATAAGAATCACAACAATGAATTAAATCACTAAAGAATAATGAGATAATATTTACATGGAGAACATTGAAATTTTTTTTTAATTAATAAGTCAATACTTTATTGGCCCTCCTTTTGCCTTCAAAATTGCCTCCATATAATGTGGCATGCTATCTATAAGGTTGAAAATGACTTCTTGACTAATTTCCTTTTATTCTTCTTTCACCTATCAAAAATATGAATTGTGACAAAAACTCTAAAGAAACAATATACTATTATGTCACCAAAAGAAAGAAAGTAGTCAAATCAAAGATAGATATAAGATTGAAACTAGAACTTGTTTTTCTAAAAAATCTTCATCACAATTGCAATGTTGTGTAAATTGAGACAATCTAAGTAATTTATTTGATAATTTTGCAAATGACTACTCTTAAGATGAATCTACTAATTATTGGTTCTCAATATTTTCAAAGAAGTTCTACAAATTAATCCTTAAACTTATTTTTCCTTAATTTATACCATCTTAATGTTGATGATTAGTCCTTGATTTCAATAGATTTTGTTGATGAAAAGCAAAGACAAGTTTTGATGTATTTGCTAAATTCTAACATGGCTCCTATGTGCATTTACTAATATCATGTTTGCACTAATGTACAAGATATTTTCTTTTATTTTGGTACTATCTTAAATCTAAGACTTCTTTTACTTCACACTCTTGGTTATTATCTATTTTAACATGAGGTGGTGGTGATTACTTTCTTCTTGATATATTGATTGTTATATAAGATTTAATAAGAGACATACAAAATATATGGTGAATTCTCATTAATAGTAGTAATTGTAATCAATATGATATTAAATTTATCTATTTTTTCATAACAAATGAGCTAAGCCTTCAATAATCTAACTTATTATAAGATCAATTAGTCTTGATATTATAAAAAAAAATAATCATATCTTATCACCAACTTTGAATGAAAGTTGTTCTTTTTAAAAAATATTTATATTAGTTTTGTATCATTCTTAAGCCTCTTTTAATTGTATCTTCATTGTTATATAAAGCTCTTTTATTCTATTTATCAAATCTTCTTTTAATAGATTTTTAACTTTTAAAAAATCAAAAGTATCAAATTATGGATAATAATCATAATTAGCAAAAAATAGAAATTGTTAAATAGAAGAATTTATCATATTATTATATGAAAATTTTCCTAATGGCAAGAAAGTTGTCTAATTGTCTTAGTCATAGTTAATGGTGCATCACAAATATTGCTTCAATATTTGGTTCATACATTTTATTTATCTATTAGTTTAAGAATAAAAAATTGAAGATAATTTTATATCAATTTTCATTATGTTGAAGAGTTTCCTTTAAAATCTTGATATAAACTAAGGCCGGTAATCAAATATAATATCACTTGGAAATCATAGCATCAATAAATAATATCCAAAAAGAGTAGAGTTTAATTTTTCACTGATAATTAATTTTATACATGGTACAAAATGTGCCATTTTGATAAGATAATCTACCATCATTAAAATAGAGTCATAAGAATTTGAGATTGAAAGATTCCTAATGAAGTCCATTGAAACAAATGACTAAAGTTGCTTTAAAATAGGTAAAGATTGAAGAAGTCTATAAGATCAATGACATGGAGTTTTTACTCTAGCACAAGTGTTATATCATTGAATAAATATTTTTACTTCTTTTCATATTTAAAGCCACCAAAAATCTCTTGAGATAAGTTCCAAAGTTTTATTATATCCAAAGTAGCGTGTTGCTGGAAAGTCATGTTATGCTTGTAATGCACGTAATTATGCTAGATCTTTAAAAGTATATAAACATCTTTTATAATAAAAGAGATTATTTTTAAACTCAAACTTATTAAAAATATAATAAAGGTTATTACTAACATCAAAAATAAAAGAATTTGTTAATATATTTGAACAAACTTCATCAATAAAAGTAGTGTCAATTAGAGTTGTTAATTTAATGGTTTTAAGATGTAATTGCTTTGATTTCAAAAAAATAATTTATTGTTGATCATATGCTACATTTCCTTCTTTTGGTATAAGATAAGAACATTTAGATAAGGCATTTGATAAGTCTTGTTGTTTTTCAAGATGATATATAATATTAAATATAAATTATAACAAAGACTTGATTCAATAGTCTTAGTAACAATTTCAAATATGTATTGATATGAAATACTCAAGATTCTTGTGATTGGCATAAATTTTGATTGTATAAGAAGTGTCTTTTAGATAGTCATGACATTCTTGGAATGAATCTACAATAGCAAAAAGTTTATTATTGTAGATTTTATAATTAATATCTGCTATTAAAAAAAAAACTAATTAAAAAAATAATAAGATGAAATTTATTATCTATATTTATTTGTGATAGAATTATACTTAATATAAAGTTTGATATATCTATTTTTATAAAAAAATAACTTTAAAACTTTTAAATAATGTAAAATAAAAGCTAAAATAAATACTATTTTTAAATCTTAAAATGATGCTTATAAAATCTTTATTCTAATTTAATTTGTCTTTAAAAGTTAAGTATGTAAGTGAAGTAGCAACTTAAAAAAAATTCTCGATAAATATACAATAATAGTCTACAAATCTCAAAAATTATTAGACATTATATATAATTTTTGGAGTTGTTCAATCTATAATAGTTTGTATCTTCTTAAAATCCATTTTCAAACCATTATTTGAAATAATATATTCCAAAAATTCTACTTAAATTGTGTAAAATATATATTTTTCTATTTTGGTATATAATCCTATATCTCTAAAATTTTATAATATAAGGCAAATATATTTTTTATATTCTTTCATATTCTTGGAATAGATAAAAATATCATCCAAATAACACAGAATAATATTATCTAAATATTTACAAAATAAATTATTTATTAAATATTAAAAAGTAACTGAAGCATTTGTAAGTCCAAAAAGTATGATATTGTATTCAAAACATATATATCTAGTCTGAAATGTAGTCTTCCATTCATCTCCTTCTTTAATACGTACCAAATTATAAGCTCCTTGTAGATTTATTTTAATATAGATCTTAACTTTACTCAATTGATTAAAGAGCTCCAATATCAATGACAAAGAATAATGATTCTTGATAGTATGTTTATTAAATCCATAATAATCTATATATATTCATAAGTATCTATCTTTTTTCTTCACAAAGAAGATTAGCACATATGTAAGAAATTTTGAATGTTTGTGAAGGTAAAATTTATTCCTCAATTTAAAATATAAAATGGAATCAATTAAAAGTTGCTTGTAATTAGTGGTATAAAATAAGAGATACAATCGACATGAAATAAGAAAAGAAGAAGCACAAAACAAGTGAATGAAATACAATCAAATAAATACATATTTTAAAAACTTATTATAATTGGTTAATTAGATTTTTACTTGATAAAAAATAAAAGGTAGATATTTATATAAATAATTATTTTATCTTTTCAATGACATAAAGAATATATGATTTTGAATTATTATAAGTAAATTTTAAAATTTTAAAATTAAAAAGTAAAAATAAAAAACTTAAGTGAATAGATTTTATCTTAAAGATAACTTGTTTAAGAAGATTTGAATCTCATCAAGGCTCATAAAGTAGTGTGTATGGTATCTTAAAAGCGCCACAAGGCTTTAGTCTTATCCTCCTATCTATATTTAAAGTGCTACAATCCATATGGAATATATGCACCTCCCTTCTTTCAACTACTACAAGCTTCTAATCACTATGATTTCTATTACTAAAACATCTTTCAAAACCTTGATACAAATTAGAATCTTTAATTATATACAATATCATTTGAAAATTTATGGTATTAATGAATAATATCAAAAATATGTTTAATAATTTATTTAATAAAAATAATTTCTTATAAGATATAAAATATACCATTTTTTTGGATAATCAAATATTATAAAAATAAAGTTGTAAGAATTTTTGATTAGAAGATTTGTGATAAAGTCTATTAAAATAAATAGTTAAAATTATTTTATAATATGTAGAGATTGAAAAAGGTTATAGAATCAATAATATAGAGTATTTTTTAAAAAATAAATGTGATAAGATTAAACAAATATTTTAATATCTTTTTACATTTGACACCACTAAAAATCTTTTAAAAAAAGTTCCAAAGTTTTATTGTCTTAAACATGTCTAAGATTAAAAAAATTGTAATATATTTGAATTACTTATAATGACATTGGATCTTTGGTATATATAAATATCTTTAATAATAGAAAAAGTTGTCTTTGAAATCAAATTTAATAGAATCATTATAAAGATTATTTTTTACATCTATTAAGGACATACTTATCAGAACCTTCTAAAATATTTTAGAAGATTCTTAGAACTCTCTAGAACCTTCCACAGCCTTCTAGCATCTTTTTAATTGATAGAAGTTGCTTGAGAAGCTTCCTAGTTGGTAGAAGTTGCTTAAACCGTAGTTAGTGGGAGTTAGCAAGCTTCCTAGTTGGTGGAAGTTCTAACTGAAAAGCTTCCTAGTTGGTGGAAGCTATTTGAGAAGCTTCCTAGGTAGGAGTATATATTGGAGTCGAGGCTGAAGAGTTCTTTAGTCTCAACAACACATCTCTTAGAGCTCTAATTCACCTCTCTGGTGTTATTCTTATACTCATCTAATTAATCTAGTTCTTGCCAGTTCTTCTTGAACTTCTTATTTAGACTTCTGTCTACATAATGCAAATCCGTGGCAGAATTTTAGCCGAGGCTATGCCCATCAATATCGAGCTTAGTTAACACGGGGGCGAGTGGACTACACTGCTTTGAAGATATGGCGTTAAGGGTTCGCGGATTATCCTCAGCCCGGGCCAGATATTGATTGTATTCTTTAGCATTGGCTAATAGAAGGCGTTAACGTGTTAGAATCTTTGAACAAAAGTCCAACAAAATCGTCAATGCCCTTAACGCTCTAGCGGTTAGAACTGCTAAAATTGAAGGAAATTTTACTAAGCTCCCTAGATCTACAAGAGTGGAAGTGGCTCAGACTACAATACAACCACCTCTAACTAGTTAAGTACTGCCATCTACATTTCAATATGAGAATTTGATTACATCGTAGTACAAAGAGCCTCGAGTCAGTCTCGCAGAGAAATTTAATGGTACCCAATCAAAATTTTGTGGTTTTATAAACCAAGTTTGATTGGTAACATTCTTGCAACCAAAACACTATTCAACAGAAGAGTCACACGTTGGATTAATGGGGACATTGCTTATTGGACAAGCTTTGTCTTAGTTTGCCCTTTTATTTTAGAAAAGATCTTCTATCTTGAGTAATATTGAGACCTTTCTAAAAGCATTCAAGGAGGCATTTGGAGAGCATGATAAGGCTCGATGGACAACCACCAAGATTTGTTCTTTGCATCAAGGATCACGCTCTGTATTTGTTTACATATCGGACTTCAGTCAACTTGCTTGTGATATCAATTGGGAAGAAGAAGCGTTGGTGAGTCAATTTTATTGGGGACTCAGAGATGACGTTGTCGGGTAGAGAGAATTCACCTTGGGAAAACGCCGGGTTCCTAGCTGCTACTAGAACTAGCAGGGAACATGAGAGGAAGCCGTGCAAGTATGTTCTATACTTGCACAATATTTTTTCAAGCTTTCAAGTTATACTTGTATTATACTTGTACAAGCCTTGTACAAATATAAAGTATAAATACTTGAATAATACTTATACAAATACTTATATAAATACTTGTATAAATACTTGTATAAAACTTGTATAAATCCTTGGTATAATACTTATATAAATACTTGTATAAATCCTTGGTATAATACTTGTACAAATACTTGTACAAATATTATGTATAATACTTGAAGAATACTTATAGAATACTTGTATAAATACAAGTATATATACTTGTATAAAAAGTATAAGCAAAGTATGTATGTATTCAAGTATACCTCAAAATACAACCGCATATGAGGAATACAAGTTATACAACAAACTGAAACTAAATAAATCACTAAAATTTCATCCAAAAGTCGAATCAAGCGTGCTTACAACCTATGGAAAGCCAATAATCCATTGTAAAACATATCAAAATTTCACAAATAGATGACTTACCATTTAAAAGTTATGGCTAAAAGAAGTAGGCGCTAAAATTTCCAAGCAAATGCAAAGGCAGCAAAGCTCCTCTTCACTTCAGCCTTTGTTGCGATCACTTCCCTTCTCCAAATTGGACATGCAATAGCTTTTTAGAAAGCTCACTCCATCATCTAACTTGCTCTAAAATTTCGCATGCATGCCTCTCAAACTCCAGATTTTGTAGCTAGTCGATTCTACTCTTCAAACCCTAGCAACAATTTTTCCTCTTTGACACTTCACGGCTCATAAAACTTTCATCAAAGCTCCAAATGTATTGATTTTTGTTTTTGTACAAAGCTTACATAAGCTACTATAAGCACCTAAAATATCAAAAGGATTAAAGAGACTATCCGACTTGGGTGGTTGAACAAAGTCTCTGCCCCTCTTCGTCGGGTGGCAGCAAACCCTTTCCCACTCTCAAGCTCACAACTTTTGCTCTCCAACTCCAAATGCTACAAGAGATGTCTTGATAGATAGCTAGCACAATCTTCCACATTTCTATAAATTTCACTAAGAAAGAGTTGAAATCAAACTTGCAGTGGCAGCTCGAAGTTTCTGCCCCTCTTCGTCGAGTGGCAGCAAACCTCACTCTACTAAAACAAGCATAACCTTTTGTTCACAACTCCAATACAAGCAAGTGAGTAGGTTCTAGAATCCTCACAACTCGAAGAACACACCCACCAATTTTCACTACAAACACTTCTATCTCCTCAGAGCTATCTCTCTCCAAAGTTCACTATTCAAAACTGCCTCTCCTCTCGGTCTAACAAGAGGAGTATATCTCCCTTTCTTTCTATATTTGACTATGAGACGCCCACATGGGCAGCCAAATCCTATTGGATGGGCCTTATTCACCCCATGTTCTTCTTTCTTATCCTTCATAAGGTCCATTCTACCTCAAAAGTCAACAAGAAAGATAAACAACCTTTACCTTTCTTCTAATTACAAAAGAGTCTATTCTAGGATATAAATAAGGTAGGAACAAAACAAATAGCCATCTTAATTCACTAACTAAGTGGCTATAATAAATCCTCCTCTTATAATATCTTCTAAAATAACCTCTAGCACTCACACATATATTAACAATAGAAACAAGATTTTTAATATTTTTATACAATCGCACGTGAAATGCAAGTATCACAACTAGAAAGAGGATATTGAGGTACTGAAAAGGTACTAAAGACTTCAAATTATGCCTTGGTGGTAAGAACATTGATTTGCAAGGTTATTGCGATGCGGATTGGGCTGGTGATGTAAATGATAGAAGATCCACAACAGGATATGTGTTCTTTATTGGAGTGGGAGTTATTTCATGGAATTGCAAGAGACAACCTACCATTGCAAGATCAACCATGGAGGCTGAGTACATGGCAGCAAGTCATTGTGCAATGGAGGCTTGTTGGATAAGGCAACTCTTAGAAGACATTGGATTAGTGCAAACAAAAGTAACTCCAATAATGTGTGACAATCAAGGATGACTTGCATTTGCCAAGAATCCAAAGCACCATTCAAGAACGAAGCACATTGATATTCAACATCATTTCATACGAGAGAAGATTGAAGATGGTATAATAGGTATGAAGTATTGTACTACAAAAGAGATGCTTGTTGATGTACTTACCAAGGCATTAGTGAAAGATAGACACCACGAGTTGATAAAGGCATTAGGCTTAAAAGCCTTTTGACAATTAGAAAAGTGGGAGTGTTAAAGTTTAAGAAAGAGTTACTTGAAAGCCAAACCAGTAAGTTTCCTGTTACTAAAAAGTCAATCAGTGGATTACGGGCGCTTAGGTCTCGACAAAGCAAGCAGGGCTTTTAAGGCCTCGACAGCACGAAATGAAAAGGCCATTAGATGAATGTGTATGAAGCCCATGTGACGATGAACTCACTTATGTTAGTATGCTAGCTGCAGAGCCATCTCATCTGCACTTCTCATAAGAACCTCGGTTGATGCTATTAGGTTTCTAACTTCTAGTTCTTTAACAATTATGTGCTTTTGAAGTTCATCACAACTTCTTTGTAGTAGGATATTTTGGATATAAGACTTTGGAGCTAATATCAAGAGATTTTTGGTGGCTTCAAATATGGAAGGCTATTAAATTACAGTCATATAACATTTGTTCAAGATCAAAAACTCCTTGTCATCAATCTTACGGACTTTTCCAACTATTACATATACTAGAACAATCTTAGTCTTCCATTTTTATAGATTTTATCACGGATCTTTTAAATTCAAATTCATATGTCTTTATATTTGTGATTGTAGATCGTTTTACCAAGATTGTATATTTTATATTATATAAAAAATCTATTATAGGTGAAGAAACAACTAAATTCTTCTTTGATAATATTTATCACTATCATGGATTATCAAGGAATATTATATCAAATAGAGGGATACAATTTGAATTAAGATTTTAAAGAATCCTTTTCAAAATATTGAAGGTGGACATAAAATTATCTTTAGCTTTCTATTCTCAAATTGATGGACAAATAGAACATGTAAATCAAGTTTTAGAGCAATATTTAAGATATACCATCAATTATCATCAAGATGATTAGACAACTCTTTTTTTATTGATAGAGTTTATTTATAATAATTTTATATATTCTTCTATTCAACAAACTCCATTCTTTACAAATTATGGTTATCATCCACAATTTGATACTTTTGACTTTTCAAAAGTTGATAATCTTGTGGCAAAAGATTTGGCAAATCGGTTGTCAAAACTACATGCAACAATGAAGGCACAATTAAAAGAAGCTTAAGAATGACAAAAGATCAATGTAAATGTCTATTATAAAGAACAGCTTCAATTTCATGTAAGTGATAAGGTATGGTTACTTTGTCATAATATTAAGACTATTCATCCTTGTGACAAGCTGGATTATCGAGTTTTTGACCTTTTTTTGATTGTGAATAGATTGTTCCAGCCTCTTTACCAATCATTCATTAAAAATTCATATTGCATCCATCTTATATTCTACGCATAATAATATCATTACTACAATTATATAAGATAGTAGATATATAAAGATAAGACAAATGCCACCACCTCCTATAGAAGTGGACAACAATGAAGAATTTGAGGTAGAAGAGATCTTAGATTCAAAGCGGCTTTAAAATCAATTGAAATATCTTGTACATTCATATGGATACAATATTAGTGAATGCATATGGGAGCTATCAAGAAATCTAGCAAATACATCAATAAAAGTCAATATGTTTCATCAACAATATCCATCAAAATTAAGATGAAGAGTCAAGAAAATCTTTGTTATAAAGCAAAATAGGTTCAATAGAGATTTTATTCTATCTTGTATCATTATTTGCTATTTTTTTGAATTTGTTTATATCAAAGAGATGGAAAATCAACAACAAGCAAATTCAATTCAAAAGCCATTGTTAATTGACTTACTGGATGAGATATCACAGCTATCACAATCTTCAAGAAGAAGGAATAGAAATAAAGATTCTGAAAAATAACATATCCTTCCTCAGATTGATAGCGAGATACAACGTGTTTGATATTACGACCTTGGAAGAAACTCTCAATTTTTTGTAATACTTCTAAAGATAAAAACTATTCCTAATAATATTTCAAATGTTTTTTTTTAAAAGAAGTTAAATACATAGTGCACATGTAGGAAACTTGTCTTGTAAGTTTGAAAAGTGTTTTGTAAATTAGACATGTGTTGAAGGTCCTATAAAACACCGCCGTGTAACTCTTAGGTAGATAGTATATATAGAGACAAGAATAAAGCCTTCTTCACTCTTGTTAGCTCATTTTTTGTTTCTAGTCTAGTTCAAGAATCTTCTGTATTTTCTATTCTTTGACAATAGCTATTCCAGCTTCTTCTTGAATATACATATTTTCTTATTTTTATTTTGTTATTTTCTTTTGACATAGGTTTTACTAATTTATTCATTTGTTTTAGTTCATGTCCTTGACAATGTATCAAACTATTGAAATATAAGTTTAAAGGTTGCAATGTAATAAGTGTTTATTTTAGATTTTAGAATAAATTTTTTGAGAATTTAATTTATAATTCCATATCATATATCAAAATCCTACTTGGTAATAGAAGATTATTGTGAGTAGAAGCAATAGCTAGAGAATCATTATAGAAATCCAAAATGAAGTATAAAACCATATAATAGATTTAAAAAGTTTAAACTATTCAAATTCTTAAAAAAGAATATTATATAGAAATTAGCATAATATTTATATAAATCAGAAGGTTATCTATAAGAAAAAATCAACATAAATATTTTAAGTTTTAAAAAAAATACTAATAGAAGTTTAAATATGTTTACTTTGACAATATCAATATTTAAAATGACAATCTTATGATCAACAATTTTTTAAGATATTTTAATTTTTTTAGTATATGTAATAGGTGCATATGACTTGGATACCAAGGTATATATATATATATATATATAATCTTTTTCAAACATCACAATAAGGTATACATCTTTTATATTATTTGGCATAAAGAAGTAAAAATTTGATAAATTAAAACAATTAAGTTATTAATCTCAATACAATTTAGGAATCATTTTTAATATAATATCTATAATTTATTGTGTAATAAAGTTAGATATGTAAGCCATGTGGCAATTTTGAACTTGATATATGTTTATTTTAATAATCAAATATAATACAAATAAATTGTTATCAATATATTTTTAAAAATTATTTTTAATAATATGACTATTTCAAAATAAATTTTTTTTAAAATTATTTAGCTTAACAAGACAATAAATATCTTAGAAGTTAAGTTTGGAATACCTTAAAATATTCAAGAAGTGCCAAAATTATACTTTGAGGAATTCAAAAAGTAATTAAATTTTTAAAATATTATTAACAATATGGCATTTAAAAAAATATTTGGTAGTTTTAATTGCTATAATAATTATAAAAACCTAAATTTAATTTTAACTTTATATGATTTTATAGTATCTTATAAATTAACTATCAAGTTAAAATTATAAAAAATATAAAATAATATAACAATATTTTTTAAAGAATTTTTTTTAAATGATTCAAATATTTATTACAAATTTTATGGTTTACTTAACATAAAATATTATTTTAACATATGTCATATAATTATAATGAAAAATATAATCATAATAAAAAAAATATAAAGTTTTTTAGTCACAATGATTTCTATTCTTGAATGTATCTTACTATACCACCACCATAATATTTATAGATTTTTCCTATGCTAGGGCTTTTATGCCTTAATTCTTTAAGATTTCAAAATTCTTAAAAAAAATTGAAGATTATAAAAATAATTAATATACTTATTTTATAAATTATTGTCAAAATAAAAATAAATAAAAATTATATCTTTTTTTGCTAAATCACTAGATTTCTAATTTATTACTTATTATATTATACTAAATTTTAAAAATATCTTCTAAAAGCTAAAAGTTTATGACTAACAATAAAGTTAAAAAATAATAATAATAAAGATATTATTAACAAAGTAAAATTTAAGAACCTCAAAAAGAAATATATCGATAAAAATATAGATAAAATTTAAGAACGTAGATAAAATAATTATCTATTATTTGAATTCTTTATTACTTATATTTTTATTATATACTTTTAAAACCATTAATTTATAAATCACATATTTTTATAAGTAAAATAAATAAATATTTTTTAATTAAAAAATAATACTTGGTATAGTTTAATTTATTTAAAAAATAAACTTGATGCTCTTTCTATAAATTGATGTTTCATTGAATCAACAAGCAAGTAAAATATGATGGTAGATCAAATTGCCATATTTTTTGTGGTAGAAGATTTAGATTCTATAGATGCATTATAATTACAAAAAAAAAAAAAAAAACAAAACAAAAAACAAAAAAAACAAAAACAAAAAAAAACAAAAATCAGATTTAATTTCATTTTAAAAATAAATTAAAATCAAAATTAAAATTTATTTATTAAATTTATTTTTTATTTTTTGAAATTTGAGTTAAAAAATTACTATAATATACAAAGTCAAAACTATAGTATTATTAAATAATACAAATTCAAATGAAGTATAAGAAAAAAAATTTAATATAATTTTAAAACAATATCTATTTTAAAGATTTCATATACATAATTAAAATTTATTCTAAAGTGATCTCATATTAAGATGTTTTTGGTGATACAAGGTAAAAAATATATAAATTTGGTAATATTTATATTTAAAAATAAATTTAATAATAAATTTAATAATACTTATATTCAAAAATAGAAGAATAAAAATATATTTTAAATATAATATTACTAGCCTTTAGAATATAATCTTTGATATAATATAATTTTTTCATTGAAATATTTTAATCACAAAAATATAAATTAGGTTTATTTTATTACAATCACTTTTAAAAAAAATGTAGAATAGAAAGAGATATAAGTACAAAAAGTTTGTTGCTAGAAATCAATTGTATAACATCATTGGCATAAATTTTATATAAATAAATACATTTATAATTCAAGAAAATTCTTATTATAATTTGATATAAGCCAAAGTCATATATATATATATATATATATATATGTGTGTATGTGTGTATAAAAAGAAAAAGAGAGATTGATAGATTAGTCTTGGACTTCAAACTATTAATTCAAAAAATTTATAAAAACTTAAAAGAATCATTACATATAATATGTAGAGTAGATTTTTTATATTTTCTATGTCAAAAAATTATACTTGACCATTGTGTTATTTATTTTTTTTAGTAATAAACTTTTTAATTATATTACATAGAATATAATAATTTTTTTTAATATTGCTATGTCTAAAAAAACTCGTATATTACATATAATAATATCATTATCATTGTAAGTTTAGTGAATCCACTAATTGCCCACACAAAAAAAAGACTTGTTGGTAGTCTGACCTTCCTTCCCTCTTCAAGCACCCAACATGAACTTTTTGTATTTGAGTTTGTAGAGAGTGAAAAAAGAAAGTACTATGGAGAATGTAGAGAAATTTAATATAATAAGCATATGTCTACAATTATTAGGAAGAGGCGAGGCTGTAAAATATAAAATAATGATATGACAATGATATTATTGTGTATGCAGGAGTGCATGTCATAAGAGGGTGTCCACATAGCAATTTCTTAAAAAAATTAGATCAAACAATGGATTTTAATTGTTTAGCTTAAATAGTAGTTTTTGTAAAATAAAGTATCTATATCTTATAAAAAAGACTTTAGTAATGATATACTATTTTAGATGTATAATTTGTTCATCAATTATATTTTTAATTTTAAAATATTAAATCAATTATAAACACATTATAATAGCTTGGACATCAAGAAATTTTTTAAATATGTTAAATTTTATAATAATATTTGTAGAAGTTTTATAAAGTGTTAAAAAAAACTTATGTAAAAATTGAGAAATCTACATTAAAAAAATCTAGAATTAATTTGATTAATTAAAATATTTTAGATTTTATTTTATTTATATATATATATATATATTTAAAAAATTATATAATATTATAAGTAAATTTCATATATTGTGATTGAAATTAAATTAGTGTTGTATAAGAAAAATAATATTTAAAAATATTTAAAGAATTTTTTGTATTAAAATTAAAGTATTTAATACTTGAGTTTACTAAATTCTACAAGATTATACAAATTAATTCTTTTAGAAATTATGAAATCTTAAAAAAGTAAAAAAATAAAATATTTATATAATATTAATATTTTAAAAATATATAATCAACATTAAAGGTGTATAATGCATTAGATTTGAGAATAAAAAATAATTAGCTACTGTTTAAGAGGTATTATAAGAACTATACAAAGTTATTAAGGAATTGTTGGTTATAGGATTGATAAGCTATGACAACAAGTATTTTTATTTTTTGGACTAATTTATGTGTCTACTAAATTCTAAGAGATATCTAAAAATTAATTATAAGATAATTATTTATATAATATTATACAAATAATATTAATATCTTTTGTGTAGATATAACAAAATATTAGAAATACCTAAGTACAATATTAACGAGGTTAAAAATTAAAAATTAAAAAACAAAATTTAGAAAAATATTTTATATTTTATATTTAGATAAGTATGTGTAGGTCCTTCTAATGTAGGACATTGGAAACTTTGTCCTATATTGTGTAATATAGGATACAACTTGTCCTACTTATCCTATATTAGACTTAATTTAGGACACAAATGAATGTGAATAGAGAATGTGAATGTGAATAGAGCTATACAAGAGGGGCAGCTTTGCATTTAAAGCTCAATAATTACTTTTTGCCATCTCAAAATTGTTGTCTTACAACTATAAGTTAAAAAAATATTCTCTTATTTTCTTAATATAGGGCACAATTTTGATGATTTTATGACAAATGTCCTACATTAAAAAAATTGTCCTTCATTAGAAAAGCTTAATTATAAGGATAATAAGATTTTTATAAGAGATTTAAAAATGATAATGACTAATATTTTAAATTTAAAAATATATTTAGATTAATAGTATATTAACTAATCTATCATTTTTTTAAGATTTTTTAATCATTATTAAATATTTATATTAGTTTTAGCTATATTTTTAATTTAATAATTATATTTATTAAGAATAAAGAAGATTAGATATAGAAAAGTTAATAAAAAATAACACCATCCAAGTTCAAGGCAAGACTAATTATTATTCTCATTTATGGCAAATAATTTATAGCAATTAATATGAGTTCAACATCACATAGATTTGTTGGACATAGTTGTGACTTAGTAAAATAGATATTAAAAGCAGAGAACTTTGAGTACCATAGAGAAGTTACTCAAAATCAATATAAAAAAATATAACCTATGCAAGAAAGAATTTTTGGATTATAGCAAGATTTTTAAACATTTATGTTATACAATGCAAAGCTACAAATTCTCTTGAGACTCACTATAGATTACAATAAGAATATAGAAGGAATCTAATTCCTCCTTATAATGCTTTTTGTCTTCTATTCTTTTTCTTCTTATTTTTTTAAAATAAAATTCTTAATATATATATATATATATATATATATATATATATATTATAATTACATTTTATTTTGGAAAAATAAATAATTTTTTAAAAATTTTAATTAAAAATTTTTAAGCAATCAAATTCTTTAAATAAATTTTAATGAGGCAAAGAAAAACTTTAGATCATGGCGCATAAACTAAATGTAGTTCTTATTTTTAGATATTTATGTTGAGATTTACCAAAGCACCAATACATAAAAAATTTCAACTTGCATTGACCAATCATGAATTAATAAAAATAATTTATAATCCAAAGTTATTCTTTGCCTCATTAAAATTTTATTAATATTGAATATTAATAAAAATAATTTATAATCAAGTAAAAAAATATAAGTTATTGTTAAAAAAAAAGCTTCCTTTCTCTTTACATGTCCGTCATTCAGGAATGTACAGAACAAACAATATTCAAACATTATAAAATGAATTATTTTTTCAAAAGACCACACATCCAATACAGCTTTGATTTGATACACAACATAGATTAAGAAACCATCAGTGACAAACACATCAAATGATTTAAAAAATATATATATGATCACCAAAATGCTGTCGATGATATCTTATACGTCGATAATGTTCAAAGGCACTATCAAAAACACTTTCATAATTTGTATGAAGACCAGAATCAAAGTTAACATGACAGAAATGAAATCCAAAACTGGGATTTTGACAGAAGGGTTACAGTAAGATCAAGTTAATGACCTTAACCTTGTGATTAAAGCCTAATAATCAAACTCACCCAAACAAGCATCGCAAACAAGAGCTTCAATCTGATGCCACAACCTTCATTCTACACCCCAAAAGTTTGATGATTTTGCACAACCTTGTAGAGGGTCCAACATCAACACTTTCCGAGTGTTTCTGCTTCAAAGCTGAAGAATCTAGATTATGGGTGAAGTGGAGCCAGGAGCCACCGAAGTTGATAACAAAAAAAAAAAAAAAAAAAAAAAAATGCACTAAAAAAGAATGCTCGGAGATCACACGAAAAAACAGATTCAGTGAAAGCAGTGTGCAAAATGGCGTGAGCCATGTGTGTCAGCAGTGTTGCAATGGTGCATGAAGCTTTGAAGGGGTCAAAGCTTGAAGCTTTTGAGAGGTCAGGTTTCGACTGTCACCATTCACCAACATCCATCGTGGAAGTCATTCAATTCAATGTGGAAGCAACGCCACAGGTGGCTGTGATTATGGTGGAGGATCGAAGTTGGTAGAAACCGGAAGCAGGTTGACACTACATCGGCGCTGGTTTCTTTTGCACAACTCATGCTTTTCTTCATTCCCACGTTGGATCGAGAAGTTTTTACGAGTTTTTGTGATGTGATCTGTCCCGAGAGGAAGATCGTGATTCAATTGCCAGTCCTGGTACTTTCTTTTTCTTTTTTTTCTTTTTTTTTGTTCGTGCAGTGACTTGGTTTCATAACCGAGATCTGATCACAACTTCCGGAATCTTCCGTGGGTGTGTATAAAGTGAGGTATGCAACGTCAATCAGAAGCGTATTAGTATTATTAATATTATTCTTATTATTTTGCTTGTGGGCTTCATTCACATGGTTTGGATTCAGGTAAGGAATTTCTTTTTCATGGAAAGCGAGGACCTGCATCACGTCAAGTATCAAATGGATTGGTGTAACAACAAAAAAGCAACAATGACATACCTTTATTTTGCGACATATTTTGTTATTTTTTGCGTTTCTGCTAGTGCGAAGTCTGTTTCATGGAATTGTCTGTCCAGCTCAGAATGTGATCCTCATCGGTTCACGACAACTGGCGCCCTGCGGTGCAGCGGGAACAACGTGTGACTTGCGGGGCGAGGAAGGAATTTGTCGGATAAATCTATGTGCCTTTTAGGGCGAATTATGGGGTTGCGACCATTGGGCTGCCATGTGAAAGTGCTGCAGATTGTGTGGGCACAGGATCCAGGAATTCGAAGCCACCATTTCATTGGGTGCTGCAGGCTTTCTCTGCTCCGATGGGATATTTGCGCTTTTTAGTTTCGCATCGTGTGACTGGAAAAATGTAGCTTACGAACCCGGGCTGGTTGGGATCCAGAGGGAGAAATTCTTTTACCAACTCCTCTTGCAAATCTTTACAGGTCAGTTGAAAGAATTGAAGAGCTCACCAGAATCCTTGAGCATGTCCCTCCGCAGCAACAAAATCGGGTCCCCCCCCCTCCTCTTATCCTGGGCTTCATTCCTTTTAGGCCATCTAGATAAATGCTTAAATCTGTTTACATATGCTTGTGGCGAGAATGTATCTGTGCCGATTCTGGAACAGGCTAATCATTCTGTCCCATTTACTTTACAGTCTGTAGATTTCGAAATTTGTTGTTGTCATTTAATTTGGGGGGGGGTTTTTCGGGATTGTTTATTTATTCCACGAAAACTGTGGGTGTAGGGTACTGTGGTAAGACACAACGATAGGAAAGGTTACTTTGCGGAGTGTATTTTTTCTAAAAGTAAACAAACATCGTACAGGAGCATTATCATAGGCATAAATGCAGACAAAAGAAGAATTCGAAGACTAGATCAAATAGGGGGAAACACTTAGGGCGGGAATTACTGAGAAGAATAATCAGCGAGATGATTAGGCGAGAAAGGGGAGTTACGTGGTGGTGATGGTCCTTTACGGCAATTGCCGAATGAAAAGTGCAGCTCTGGAACGTAGCGCCGGAACATTCATGAATCGCCTTTTGCGGGTGAATCTGCACAGATCAGCTGCATCGGTTCCCTTCACACAACCACTAGTCAAGTTCGACGCACAAAATCTTGCGAAAGCAACTGGAATTCGTGATGACGTCGTGCTGGAATCTTCATGGCCGCCAATGGCCGAAATCCAGGTGTTGAGCTACGACGACCATGTAAGATTTGGATGGTTCAATTCAGCAACTTCGGACCGGGCTTCCATCCCGTCGGTTGCGAGTTAACGGTGATTCTACCTACAAGGGAATACTTCGCCAGTTTTCAATCCCTGTAACGACAGTGTGTGTGAAGCTGGCAATCTCGCTTAGAAGATGGTTGCGTGCATGACGGGCGCCGCGCGAATCTCTGGCACCTTATGACTAAATCTGAGTCCGCGACAATACCTCTCTTTCTGGGGAATATAATTCTCGAGTCATTGCCCAGGTGGTAATTAGTTCTCCGCACCTCCTTTGTGATTATGCTTTCCAGAACTCGCCATGATTTTTCAGGTTTTTGAACTGCGTTGTCGACGAGGGAGTGGGATTCAATCAATATGCTGTGCTAGATATGCTGTGCTAGAGTGCGGTGATCCTTGAATCAGACTCGGAATTTACAGTAGCAGGTTGGGTTTTGTTCGCAAGACTTCAGTAAACGCCATGGGATGACTTTACGGTCAATGAATGATAAAGATAAGAACGCGCAACATGCGGATCGGAAAGTAAAATGTGGAATTTGAGGGGCTGAAGTGAAGGCATAGAGGCAGAAAATGCTGAAGGATACCTTTTCCAAAGCCCAACATCCAGAAATAGCCTTTTCCTTTGACCTATTCGACGGCAATTTCAATGCCATTTCTCCTTCAAAGTTCCCAGTGAACATAAATTAAGAAAGCAGGACCACCGTTTCCTTACACGCCACCTTCTTGCATCTGCTTGCCTTCCAACTTGCGTGTTCGTTGCTTCCGGGGGTGCTTATCTTCAGTCCAGCTTCGACCCGACCCTTTCAGTCCTGCTTGTGACGTCAACTGTGCCAGTCTGAGACGAGACATTCGCTGCATCCGGTACGTGCCATAGTCTCCACCGATTGTTGCATGTGACTTGCGCTGATAAAAACCTTTCCATCCTAATTAGCGGACTTGACGCTAAACGCCCTCACCAGACTTGAAGTGATTCATTCTAACATGTGACGTGCATGACATTCTTTTGAGACTCGGGCTCTCCTAGGATGTGTCCACTCCCAAGAGCATTTTCACTAGACTGGCGTGTGCAAGTGCGAAAGACCAGAGATTTTGGAACCCTCTGAGAAGCACCGTATTCCTCAGTGGTCATTGAAGCAGTGTCATGGTCTCCTCCTCTTTCAGCCGCACAGTGCGCTTCAAACGTCTGATTGTGATCGTTTCTCGCTGTGATGTTGTGTTGTTGTTGAATGATGGTGTTTGGAGCTGTAAGGTCTCCTCGCAGGAGCCGTATGTGATTTCACTTCATTCAATCACTGCCTGAGCTCATGGTGCTTGTTCACATGAGTTTACTATGGAATTTATAAATTGAAATTCGCGCTTCAACGGTCTCTTCTCCTGACAATTCGCCTCCAGACTAGTTAGTGAAATCCTTCCTGTCTTCTTTAGTTATCCTTCATGAAGTACTTCGAATTCCGATGTGCTTTTCATCTAACATACTGTTCGCTATCTCCGGTTCACTGCGTAATAGAAGTATTGAAATTGGTGTTCCATAAACGAACATGCTGTGAGTAAAAGTACCCATGCATCTTTCATGACATGGTCACTGTCAATGTTCTGACTGCCTCTGATGCAGATTTAACTTGCAACTGGTGTTTACAACATTGCGTTGCTAAATTCATGTTACGTAAGTTCTAATTCCAAGAGCAATATTGCTCGATTATACCATATCACTTATCACCCACCATTGATATACGCATTCTAATTCACAATCTGCTTTGAACAACACTGTAGAAATTTCTTGCTGAATCAGTTCATAGAGACTCATACTCAGTGCATGGTATTTCGTTATCTGATATGTATGTCTGATGCACTGGTGTACACAGAACCACGGAGTACACCATCAACCTGTTCAGTTGCTCAATCTGAAGCACAGAGAGGAGATTGTTTTCTCGCTTTTTCGTTCAAACTGCTTCGAAGAAATGCCGAGCCCTTTGCTCTCCGCTCACAATGTTACGGTGCTGGGCAACCCGGGTGATCAAGTTGTGGTGCTGGGGCATGGCCTTGGAACCGACCAATCAGTGTGGAAGTACACTGTGCCGTCTTTGGTGAATCAGAACTTCCAAGTTGTGCTTTACGACACGATGGGAGCGGGTTCTACCGACGCTTCTGACTTCAACTTCAAGAGATACTCTTCACTTCAAGGCTACGCGGATGATCTGTTGGCTATTCTCGACGAGCTGGGGATAGAAAACTGTGTGTACGTGGGACACTCAATGTCAGGAATGATTGGTGTTCTAGCTTCCATCGAACGGCCCGACTTGTTTCAGAAGCTTATCCTTCTTGCCGCATCCCCGAGGTAACATCTGGAACCTTTACAATGCAGCTGGTTGCAATCACTCGTCAATAAGTTTGTCTCCAGTCTTGGTTGCATAGTGAAACGGTTTCTTACAGCGATTGTTGGCTCTTCCTGTAACAGATATCTAAACGATTCTTCTTATTATGGAGGATTTGAGCTGGAGGATCTCGATCAGCTCTTTTCCAGCATGAGATCGAACTTCAGAGTTTGGGTCTCGGGTTTTGCACCAGCGGCTGTTGGGGCTGACATTGACGACGAAGCAGTGCAAGAATTCAGCAGTACTTTCATTTCAATGAGACCAGACATCGCTCTTAGAGTATCCCAAGTCGTATTCCAAAGTGATTTTCGAAGCATTTTGCCCGAGGTAAAATATGAATCCACAGGAAATGTGGAGGGCATCCTCATGCGTGGCATCGTCTGAGTTTTTATCAGGAATATGCTAGTGTATTTCTTTGCCGTTAAGTCGATTTCTACTAATCAAAGAGCTATGATGGCTGATGATATGCAGGTGACAGTACCATGTCACATTGTTCAATCTCGCAAAGACATTGCCGTGCCAATTGAAGTGGCCGAGTACTTGCGATGCAACCTAGGGGGGTGGACATTTGTAGACATTTTACAAACTGAAGGTCACTTGCCACAGCTGAGCTGTCCAGAATTGGTGGTGCCGGTTCTCCTGCGCTGCATCGACTCATGATCTATTCACAACAGCCATAGACGAACCGATAATTCAACGTCGGTCTGCAGATTCTTCGGTAATATTTCTCGTGCTACCTTGTAATAATTCTATATACTCTCAAGCAGTTTTGTTTCACAGTTTTCCCCCATGAAATTATTCGACTAATAATCAAGGACTTGTACAAGGGGCACTCAATCCTTCTGCTCAGTTGAGCGGGACTGTCGTCGCTGGTGGGATGGGTGGGTTTCAGGAAACCACTTGCATTCCATGGGATTCAACCATCCTACCAGTTGCGACAGTTCAGCTTTACTGTAGGAAGGGGAAGCTGGGTGCTCTTGTCTCAGTACCACCGTTTCTAATTCAATCAGTCGCTGCATTTGTGTTCAAATTACAAGGTGTTCTTGATAGTGTTGTTGCTATTTGAGCTACTGAAACTGCTCTGCATGTCTTTCACGATGGTAAGAAAACGCCTCAGCGCCACGGAACTACCAACTATTCCACTGGAACTGCGGTAAATTTGTGCCCAAGAGCTCATAAGAACTTGATAAACCTTCCCTTGGTAAGCTAGTGTGGTGGGAGACTGTATCCAAATCCCGCTGCAATGCGTAGGATTCACAAGCTCAAGCATTCGTTTTTCTATCATCTCGTTCTCAACCGCAATATGCTGCGGTGTCTGGTTCTCTTTCACTGAAATGCGTGAACCTCACTGCTCTCAGTTCCCATCTTGTTACACAATGACGAATCCACACAGCACAAGCCACGACGGATTCTTCGCATTGGCTCGACAGTGGCTTTTCGTGATCGTCAGAAGCCCTCTCACGCTGTCACAATCTACATTGGAGACCTGTCCCGCATGAAGCATGCGATGAGATGCACCCATTTCGCAATCTTCGGGTAATCCTTGGTCTTTTCTGTCCAGACCTTGGACATCGTCAAAATAGATTTGGAAACCAATAGATTTAGTAAGATTTTGGGCAGAGTTAATTTCATCTGTGACACTTTTTTTTTTAATTTCTTCGAGTTTTTGCGTTGAGAAGTGAGAAACTGTGGTGGTGCTGGATTTGCAGGGTTGAACAGAGCGATATTCACTGTAATGGAACTCTCTTGGTGAAAGTGTTGGTGAAAGTGTTGATTGTCGAGCGAGGGGGCAGTCTAGCAACGAGGTTTATTGCTTGAACATAGCAGCCTTGAGTCACAGTTTTCTTCGAGTTCTCGACGTCGAGTTAGCGCACACGAAGTTGGTGGTGCGTGATCTTGGATGTCTAAAAGTGCCTAATTGTCGACATAAGTAGCAGATAATTTAGCGGTAGACTTTGGCTGGCAAGTTGGGGTTCACAGCGATAATTCGGGAAGCTGTGAGTACCGAATTAGGTAATCATTCTTTATATAATTCTTTGAACATGGCCAACGTTTCACCGCTCTGGTTGCATATTATCGTCTATATTTCGTTCTGGAATACTGTCTTCTACAGTCTAGAACCGAGGATTAACATCAGTTTAGTTCTTCCGAAGAAGCAGATTCTGTGCTAGAGGAAGGTACACTTTTAAAAGCCTGCTCTTGATCACTAAATTTCACTAATGGCTGCTCTGAAAGCAAACGCCGTGCTGAGCTGATCCTGCTTCACTCAGACTGAGGATAATGTCTTTAATCATTCAAAGAGTATTTTGAGAGTTGCATGTTTGGAAACAAGACATCTGTTACTAGCTCATAGCCAACATAGCATATCTACTCCTAAAGTTTGAGTGTTCCTCGGTCGGCATGACTGGCAGTGATGATCTTGCTGATTTCAGTTACACCTGATGGGATTCGGTGGGACCGCATGCACACAGCAAATGGTCCAACTACACATGCACTCGTCCGTCATGCTACACCATGGTGAAGCAATCTGATTGTGCTTCTGCAAGGTGTCCAGATTTCCTTGTCGCGAATGGATTAAATAGCATCGAGAGACTGAACTCAATTACGAATCCACTTGTTCCAAGTGCACGGCACATGCACAATCTGATAAAACCCTTCTAGTCTGCTTGCAGTCAAACGTTGCATTTTATTCAGATCCTGCAATACAATATCTCCGTGAAATACCAGATAATAGCATCTGGATCAACTAGACTGGGCTTCCTTGACTAACAAGAATTGCATCGAGATATCTCGATTATGTCATGGTAGCTGTGATGTCAATTCACCAACATGTGAGTTCAAATCAAGTCGTGGTATTAAAATTTTGGCTAAAAGTGGAGATTTACAATCCTTCCAGGGCTCTCCAGAAGAGAGAAAGATATGCTTGAAACTGCCATATCCTCCATTCAGATGGGTTCCACTTGATTGTTCAATTTTCACACCCCTGTGTCTGAATGATGCAGGTTGTAGAAACTGTCTAGAATGACTCCACACTACAAAAGCATGGCAAAAGTTATATCCAATTATACAAAATAATACACTACCAAAAACATGGCAAGTTGTGCTCAAGTATATGCAAAATAATACCCTACCAAAGCATGGCAAGTTGTATCCAAGTATGCAAAATAATATCAAATAAGTTGGTGGTCCAATTCTCAATTGTGGAATCACAACCATGCTTGAAAGAATCTTGCACACGGTTAATTCAATTATACCAATATTAGTTAATACTGTTCACCATGTATAGATTGTAGAATGATTTTTGTTTGATTTTAAAGGTGTTGGTTTGAAAATTGCCATGTATGTATTAAGTTTTGTTTTTAATTTTTTGTTTTTAATTTTTTGTTTTTAATTTTTTTTGCTTTATTAAAAGTCGTTAAGAAGGAAAAAAAAATCCAAACAATCTTACATGAAATAAAATAATGATTAGATAAAATAATGAAATAAAATGAAATAAAATAATGATGAAATTTTATATTAAAATGTTTTATAGAACAAAAAAAGATTTTTTTTAAAATACATGTTTTAAATATCATATAAGAAACTTTATGTAATTTAGAAGCACCTTAGAAATACCACTAAGATTTATATATTCAGTAGTTATGATGCCTCTTAAGATGTAGAACAAGGCCATTACATCCAAACTCATCCTTGAGCATGCACCTTGTGGTCTTTGGATTATTTTGACTTGCAAATTAGAATTACCATGATAAGTCTTGTAAGTAAGAATTTGTCTTAGGATTCATTGTGAATTAACATGGGGCTTTAAGATCCTATGGTGTAATTTTAAGATTCTATGGTGGAATTAAAAAAATCATAAAATAAAGCTCTAAAGAACCCTTGGGACTATTTTGTGGTGTCTAGGTAGCAATAGAAAACTTAGTCTTTTTAAGATACCACATAGATTCTTGTAAAATCATGAGAAGAGAAGAGATTTATTTATATATGGCATTCAATAAACTGTCATGTCTTTTAGAATTCTAAAAACAATTGTAAAATTAAGTTTCCCTAAAAATATGTTTTTAGTTTCCACTTCTATATTATTTGATCTACAGCATCTTAAAACTTTAATATCACAATAAATACAAATTATTCAAAAAAAATAGAAAAAAAAAAATGAAGATATATATAGATATATATATATATATATATATATATACATATACATACATATATAGGCATGTCGATGTGTGTGTGAATATTTATGATTATATATATATATATATATATATATATATTCATTTGTTTTTGACTATTTCAACTTTGGTTTATTCTTACTAAATTCTTAAACTATTTATGTAAAATATAAATCATATTAAAGGCATTTTCAACTATATACTTATATATTTTTATTTTAAAAAATTTTCCTTTGTATATATATTTTTAAATGATCCATCAAGTAAATTTTTTATCAAATAATTTCTTACCAAAAAATTCTATAATCATCTAAGAAGTAGAAGTATTCTTTATAGTATGTTTTTGAATTACATTTGTTACAAATACTCCACAAAATATGTCAATAAACTTAGTTTTTCTTTGTCCAAAACATAATTGATTATACAAGTTTAGAAAGCTTGCTGAAATTAGAAAAAAAAAATCATTTATCCAAGAATATGCAAAAACATTATTTCATTTCAATCTAATTATTTTAAGCGTTATACTATTTTTGGAATCACCAAGATGGCAACACTCTTGTCAAATAACTTATTTTAGGATACACACCCACTCCTTTCAATATCCACTCTAAAATCTCTCGTCAGGAATCCTAGAAATAAGAACTCCACATAAATACTCATCATTCGACCTTTTGGATTGTATTACAAATTTTGCATTGAATTTAGTATATTTTACAATACTCAATTTTTTTCAAAGATTTACATAATGGCAGTGAAAAAGGAGCAGCAAACAAAACAAAATCAACTCCTTTTCTTTTTTCGTTTTTGTTTTTCCTTTTTTTGTTATTATTACTATCATGAAAGATCTAAAGCTTACTACCTTTGGAAATTTCTCTGACCAGCATGTACTTTAATTCAAGGCGCAATCTAGGTATGAATAAATGCCATAGGGAGAGAAAGTTTTAAAACTAAATAAATAAATTTAAAAAGTAAAATAAACAAAACAAAACAGAAAGACAAAACAAAAACAAACACAAACAAAAACAAACAAAACAGACAATCAAAATAAAACAAAAACAAGTGTTTTTCACTTAAATACACACAAGCATAAACCTAACATCTCATTTAATCAAACACAATTTCTTACAAGGATTTCTTTAAACAATATAAAATAAAAACAAACAAAACAAAACAAAACAAACCAGAAACACTAATGATGAACACACTGCAGTGCATGACTCAAAGTTATAAGATGGAAACACCATATACCCTCCTAAACCATCCAATTGTTGAAAAAGAAAACACATTTACACATACATACACACACACACATATATATATATATAAATATATATATGTATATAAACACACTGTCCAGCTATGGCATGTAAAAACCCTACTCTTTATTGCATGCCCACACAGTCTCAATCCAAAGCTAAATGAATGCCATGACGACTCACACCCGGCCACTTGGGGACACCAAAACCCCTTAAACTTAAACTTGCAGTGGAAGCTGCAGCAACACATGACACAGAAGCTAAATGATAGAGAAATCATGGCATAAGTCCAGCTGCTTGGCCTGGCCTGCCCCTACCTCTGCCAACCATGAATGCCCACCCCCTGCAGCAAATTTCCCTAGGCTTGGTGGCACCCGTCAATCATAAAGCCCCCTTTTTTCTCTCTCTCTCTCTCTCTCTTTTCACTTTTTTTTCCTTTTTTTTTTTTTTTTTAATTTGCCCTTTTTAATGGTTACAGGGAGTTTTGGGCTTCACAGGGGAAGCAGTAGAGACAAGAGAGAGTTACAAATGCTACCATACAATGTACACGTGGGCCTCTTATAAATTCACCCTTCTGCCAAGCTTTTGCACTGGCAGCCGTCCCGTGGCAGTGTCCCGCTGGCTGCTTGTGGATGAGAGTCGTTTCTCTTCATCCAAATAAGACGTTGACTTGCATATTTGAAAGCCAGTGATTTATCATCCATCTACATGTTAATCCAAAATATCAGATCATTTGCATTGGAAATAAACCTTTAAAAAACAATCCTTTTTTTGGTAAAACGCTCAGAAAACATTCTTCTTTCAAAAGGGTTATAGAATGTGATGATTCCCTCGCAATCACAACAGTGACATTCTTCGGCACATAATAACAAATCAAGAGGATATTATAAGTTCTGTTCTACGAAGCGTTGGCAAATTCCTCTAAATGTCAAAAGAACACTATTACACAACATTTCAATCGCAACTGAGCGAGTTTTAATCACAGCAAAAAGCATATTAAAAGATGACACAAAGCAAGAAAAAACAAAAAAAAAATGAAGA
Organism: Physcomitrellopsis africana; assembly: GCA_036785485.1. Classification (NCBI taxonomy): domain Eukaryota; kingdom Viridiplantae; phylum Streptophyta; class Bryopsida; order Funariales; family Funariaceae; genus Physcomitrellopsis; species Physcomitrellopsis africana. The sequence goes on along the minus strand of JAWRVF010000095.1, from coordinate 170,502 downwards.
GACCTAGTGATGCAAACAGGGTTTCGGTGATACACATAGGTACACACACATATTTATATATATATATATTAACCTACACACACAAATAAATATATATATATATATATATATATATATATACATGTCGATATGTATATAAATAAACCTACATACACACACACACCGGAGGTAAAATATAATAGAGAAATGAATCACAACCCAGTAGATTCCAGAAGAAGATTCAGATGGGAGCTCGTGAGGGGCGGAATTGAATGGGGTGATGCCAGAGGGACGAGATGATGGAACGGTGCAGGGATTGGATCTGCACGGTCCACAGCGTCGGGCGCCGGGGGTCGTAGCAGTAGCAGTCGTCGTCGTCGTCGTTGCTGCTGCAGCTGCTGTGGGTGGTGGTGTTGGTATTGGGTATTGTTGGTACCGCTTCGAAGAGAGCAGCGACAGGGGGGGACGGGGGTGGCATTATGAGTCCACGAGAGCCGCAGAGTCCCTTGCCAGGCCCTGCTGCTCATTATTGGCTTTGTCCTGCTCGCCCTCTGCCACCCAGTCGCCTCGACGACGCTCAACCTTAAATTTCCCCACCCCCACCCCCCCAATCCCCCTTTCGCTTCAACGTGGAATCGCAGCATTCCAACCACCGCTTCCCTGGTTATCTTAATCTCACACTGTCGTGCCACTCAACCCCCAACTCATTGAATCCCGTCCTCGCTTCCAGTACGTATTCGTGACCCCCTTGATCATTCAATACTGCTACGTGCGTCGCTGTCCAATGATTCAATGAAGATCGGTGCTCCTCCTTTGCCGACGTATTTGACGAGCAGACTGCGGTTGTTACCTTGTCGACTGGAATTCGGGGAGTTGCACAGGAAAAGGGGGGAAAATATTTAAAAAATAAAAAAATAAAAACAGAAATTGTTGTCAACATCAACAACGTGGAAACATGTGATCTGTCTATGGAAGCTGACCAATTCGCTTCTTGAAACCGGATCGTGGTCAAGAGCGGGGACGATTTCAGGTACGTTGGGGTTTAGAACAGTTTGGATGAAGTAGTACCTTGGGACGCAAACGATTGAATTTCTATGGATCACAGAAACAGGAAAAGTATATTCGGATGATTGACTGTGAAACTGCGCGCACCAGCGATGGACGGCGATTGAAAGTATATTCCTCCAGCGCCATGTATAAATCAGCAACGTAACTTTCAACTGTACCAACTGAAGTGTCGACGACGATGTATGCAAGTCAGTAGCGGTGGGGAGGGGGGATAGGGGGCTGTCTGCAGCGACGTCAAGCTGCCACTCGCAGGCACTTTCTCGCTTGTGCGCTGAGCTGCTGCATTTACAAATAGTTTGCAGGCCTGTGCGCATGCCTGGGCAGCCAGCCCCGCCCTCATGAATGCTCAAGTAGATTGTGACGGCTCCTCCGCTTCACCAATGCACAAATTCGAGGAGATAAAAACCTTCCGGTCTCTCACTAATCGGGAGCTTGTTGTACGAGTGATCACGACTCCGTTGCCTCTGCGACAAAGCTGATTGTAATGTCTAGCTCCGGTTACACTTGTACCTGGGACAGTAGCCGTTCGTTTTAATGTCGCTTCTCGCAGATTCCTTCAGATGACTAGCGTACACATCGTCAGGCTGTCCTAGTGAATTTGTGTGCTCTTTCGATAGCAGCGGATCCTTTGTGTGTTTCTGTTTTTGAGCTTTTATTTTATTTTTACTTATTTATTTTATTTTAAGCCTCGTATATCGATTGCATCGAATGACGGGAAGCCTTTAGCCAGGAAAGGGTGGTTTTTCCAACGACCTCCGTGTCTTCTGCCCAATGAATTCCATGGCAGAAGGATTCCTTTCACGTCCCAGATGTATAGGTTTGGGTGCCTTTGTATTCCTCGCCATTGGACTTCATCTGCTCTCTCCTGTGAACGGGGTTCTGGCACCGCATCTTGGTGGAGGTGGGCGGCGACACATCTCGGAGAACGTTAAATGGAAGGAGGAGCAGGAGGCAGACAGAGTGTGGCTGCCGGAGCAACCGGCAGTGAATTTCTCGCAATACGCTGGAATGGTCACAGTGAATGCCACAGCAGGGCGTGCGTACTTCTACTTCTTCGTTGAATCTTCGGAAGACGCGCCCACGAAGCCACTGACATTGTGGCTGAATGGAGGTCAGATTCCAGTCCTCAGAATAACTTCCTACTTCTCTCCACTGCAGTTTCACGCCATTGCAATCTCTCTCCATGTTTGCTTTCGTCTACAAAACATTACATCGGTGTAGTACATCTGTATGGGCGGATTCGCACTCACTCACCAACTAAGGGGAAGGGAATTGTAGGTCCAGGATGCTCGTCATTGGCATACGGGTTCGCGGAGGAGTTTGGGCCTTACCGTATTCTTCCCGACGCATCTGGGGTCTATCTCCATGAATACGCATGGAATAGAGGTTCGTTTTTTTTTTTTTTTTTTTTTTTTTTTGCCTCAATCCTCCAGTAAATCTGTGTTTATCACTTGTCGTGGGAATTTGTTGGTTTTATTTATCCCTATTTTTTCGTGACCCCTGCGCACAGCTTCCAACATGCTGTTCCTGGAATCCCCCAGTGGAGTCGGCTTCTCGTACTCCAACATTTCGTCTGAGAATCGAATAGGTGGAGATACAAGAACAGGTACTTTCTTCAATCATTATTCACAGTTCCCTGTAAAGAAGGTTTAATTGCGTGAAAGTGCCAGCCACGGCCCACTCGCAACTGCAACTATAGGTACTGAATATACAGCTGGATGTTACTGTTTAAATGCCGCTGGCCAGGTTTCACGTCAACTCATTCAGAGTGATTTCGCGTCATAATTCTTGCCAGCACCCTCTCAAGGCCGGTTGCGTGCGCAACTTGACCTCTAAACTGAGCCTTAAAAAAACGTACCGCAAACTACCATTATTGACAGAGACGAGAGTACTAGAACATATCTCTTCTTGTGATTGTTACCAGCATCTGTACGCTGGAGTGATTGCAAGAGAGCGATGGCGTGGGGACGAAGACAGTAGATCTGTAGGGATCATTGTTGACGAATCCTCTTCGGGTGTAGAAATCTGCGATTCGTATGAACCCCCAATTACTAAATACTTAATCCTCGCGGTAATATGACGCAAGAAAATCGTGTTTTGCAGCCGATGATAATTACCATTTCTTGCTCAACTGGTTCGAGCGATTCCCACAATACAAAGACCGCGATTTCTACATTGCAGGAGAGAGCTATGCCGGCCATTACGTGCCACAGCTAGCAAAGCTTATCCTTGATCGCAACGTCGGAGCAGATCTGAAGATCAATTTGAAGGGCTGCCTGGTATTAAATACATTCTCTTCAGTCCAGTTCATTTACGATTAAGATTCATTCCAGAGGTTGTGGAGGACGGTGTATGTACTAAAAATGGCACTAAATTCCTTTTTGTCTTGTGTTTTTTTCCCTCCTTCTTGATTCCTAGACTGGAAATCCGGTAACCGACGGATACTGGGACAATGTTGGCAACATCGACTACTGGCATTCTCATGCCATAATTTCTGATCAAACTTGGGAGAAAATGAAGAAGGAATGCAATTTCAGCGACCCGCATTGCTGCACCAAAGCTTGCGATAAGTTGTACACTTATGCAGAGACACACGAATTTGGACAAATTGACCCTTACAGCATTTACACAGAAAATTGCCTAGAAACAATCAGTTACAGCAGTGGGCGCCGAAAGTCGTATTTGACTGTTCGACCAAACAATCCGGTAAGTACGCCATCTCAACGGCCTCATTTTCACAATTTCTCAGTGCTTGTGACGCTGTCTTGAAACCTTCGAGCACTGTGATCCTCTGTTCCTCACCGTTGTCATGCTCTCGCGTCTGCCCTGCCGTTGGGGATCACAGTTTATGCAAGGTAGAAGGGGATACGATCCCTGCACGGGAAATTACGCAGAAGTCTACTTCAATCGGCCGGAGGTGCAGAAAGCACTACATGCAAACATTAGCGGCATCATACCATACAATTGGACTGGATGCAGGTAAGCAAATAACACCCACATTGAGTTAATCTGTCGTTCTCTTTCGTTCGGTCCCTTCTCTTGATGAATCCATTTCTTGCAGTTCGAGTACCCTGAATAGTCACTCACAGATGCTGCTTCTGAATCCTTTCGTTACAGTTCAGAGCTGCGTAACTGGACGGACTCGGCCTTCTCCGTTATCCCTGTGTACAAAGTACTTATAAAGGCTGGACTGAAGATCTGGGTATTTAGGTACTGTCTGTGTGATGTCTATCAATGTCAGTAGTGCAGTGACTGTATGCAGAATTAGTGCGATAAATCTTCTTTTGGCATAGAAATTTCATGATCAACATCATACTAACGAGGCAGATGGAACTGAGATTCGGTATCTAATATGTTTGACTGGGGCTTTATGACCCAGTGGTGACGCGGATGCTGTGGTGCCAGTGACATCAACGAGGTACGCGCTTGCTGCGATGAAGCTGCCCATTGTGAAGCCGTGGTATGCATGGTATCACCATCGACAGGTATGTCAGACTTACTTAATCATGCATTGTCATGAGAGCTGTAAATACTTCAACTCTTAGAAGAATTACATATTACCAAATAAATTGTAAGAGTAGGTCTCAGCATTGCAGTACCTTGCACCATTTTGTCATGACAGGTTGGCGGACGCGTACTAGAATACGAGGGCTTGACGTATGTGACGATACGCGGGGCAGGACACGAAGTGCCACTGCTGCAAGCAGGCAGAGCCTTTCATATGTTCAAGTCCTTCCTTGATGCGAAACGACTACCCAATTCACCGTATAAATGATTCTTCTCCCTTGATATCCAGCGAGAATGGAGGAGAGTGCAGCGTTGTGACTGCCGATTTCTCTTTTATCTGTTGGGCTGTCGTGCTGAAATCGACTGAGATATTCTCGTCATGTGCATGAAGTAAGAGATTAGAAGAAATTCAAATGCAAGACTGGAGTCGCTAAAGAAGATAGGTGTCGAAACTCTAATACCTCTTTTCAATCAAGCGGCTCTTGATCCATTGCAGATGCTAATATTTTTTTACAGGCAGGAATTGATTTGTAGAACACTATGCTAGCGGGTTAGAGATGAAAAAATGTGAAGATGATATCAAATAAAAATAATTTGTACATTGACCTCCTCTGCGTCTTTCACAGCCTTTGAATGTGCTCACCTAACACTGCACACCGATGACAGCATTTGAGAGGAAGAAGGATCCGAGTCAGTGGCATCAAATAATGGAATTATTATCATCAAAACCACAATGGTAGACGCAGATAGTGGTTCCTATTATCTGCAGGTCAGGTCTGACAAGTTCGGTCATCAACACAAGACCAGATGTAGACCCTCGCCCTTGCAAGAAGAAAAAAGCATATGCTAAGGATGTTGAGAAACTCCCCTGCACTTGAGATGAAGTATCAAAAGAAACATATATATATATATACACATATATACATATATATATATATATATATATATATATATATATATATATATATATATATACACACTCTTTACACATCTAATATCACCTACTTTTTAAATGACAAGTTGTGGAGGACCTGAGTCCTCCATTCTTCACTTACCAAGCTCTACAAGAGACGGAAACGACATTACCCTTGAAAACTAACCCCATCGAGGTTTCAGCTCCAATTCTTCGATTCACAGCATCGGCATTTCCTTTCTCATCGTGATAAAGTCACCATAAGAATGAATAGTCCGAGCAGGTGTAGAACTTGAGCATTTCCCCAGAGCTCTGCAATTATAGGTGAAGCGCAACCTGAACACACTGTGCATGAAAAGCAGCTTTGGTTGACTGGAAGCACTGCTACTAGTGGAGCTGGAAGAACTAGAACTAAAAAAAATGTAAAAAAAATTCAGATGCAGAAGACTGTTTCAATGAAGAGCTAGAAGTGGACGAGCTAGAGGATGCAGATGTTGCAAATGCATGACCCATAAGGTGATTCTACTCAGTCACCGAAGCATGTCTTCAAACACAAGTTTCATGCAACTCCACATTCCAACAGAGGTCTCACTTTCATTTGCAAAGTATCATTTTGATATGCAGAATCATATCATTTTGCAAAGATGTTCAGTAAGTAGAAGGGTTGATTGCGTGAGAAGAATGAAATTTAATAATTTGAAGCTCATCAAGATGCGAGATGAACTGCGCTCAAGAGTGAAGGTACTGAGATTAGGAATGCTTTAGATTTTTTAATTTCTTTCATAATATAATTTGGTCATTCTAGAGTGCTTCATTGTTATGGAATTTTTTTATTCAACCTTATTGTTTCAAAATTAAAGATTTTAATGTTTGACGTTATTGATTTGAAAACTTAACGATTCATAGTTTTAAACCAAAACTTAGTCAATTATATCAACTTCTATTTGACTCGTGGGTCTCAGAAACATTACAAATCAGCATACATTTATTAGTTCATACACAAGAAGTTGAAGGAAAGAAAATCTATAAAAGAGAAGATGAATTGATTTTTTTCTAATGTAAGATTCTAAGTTAGGTTTTATTTTATATTAATATTTTTTTGATAAACACAACCAGTCCAATGATGAAGAATTTCAAAAAATAACTTAGATTTTATAGTGGATATTGTTAGTAAGTTTTAGATTTCATTAATACAATAAAATATATATTATTTATTTATTTATTCATTCATTCATATAATATGATAATTTATAGTATTAAAAATAATTTTTTAGTCATATAATATTTAAAATGTTACTTTAAAAAACAAATATTATAAAAATAAATAAATAAAATTTGATCAGTGATGCCAAAATATCAATATAGTAAACAGAGGGCAATTTGCTTTAAATGAGAAAACAAAAAAAAATCAATTATAATATTTTAATTTATCATAAGTTAAATTTATTTTATTATGATTAAATTTATTATGATTCATAACTACAATAATAACTATAGAGATATTAATCATAATGTATTTTTAATAAAGACACAAAAAAAATCACTCAAAAATATAAAAAGTAAAATTGGTTTAATTCCTTCTAAAATCTTGCATATATAATTGCTCATCATTATGAAAAAAATAAAAAATAAAATCATAAATTTTCACTTAATTTTTTCTTATAATAATAAAGTAAAAAAATATAATATAAATTTTAGAACTATATATAATTTTAGTAATTAAATTTTTTCAATAAAAATAATTAATTTATTATAATAGATATATATATAATAATTATTAAATATTTAATTATATTTAAAAATAAAATAAAAATATAAGTATTAAGTCTAAGATTTCTAAAAAATATATTTGGTCTTTTTTTTATTCTACTCTAAGATGATCAAGAGGGTATAAGATAGTGTTATTGGTATTAACTTCAAAATTATTAACTTTTTATATTTGAATATAAATAATTTGATTTCATTTATATGAGACTATCTCAAGTCTTATCAACATTATAATAGTTTGATAATTAGTTCATTAAAGTTTTAATCTATTTTAATATCAATAGAATTATTTAGCATCTTAATTTAAGTCTTTTAGCAATTAAGTGAATTTGATATCAATTAGCTAATTATTAGTAATTACTTGTTAACTTCTTTATTAAATAATATTTATATAAAGAATTATAATATGAACATATAAGTTATTATTTAGAAAGTACTACTAACTAATTTGTGATTTTTACTACTTCATTGTTGCCAATAGAAGAATTAATTTCATTACCACATTATCAAATGGCTAGAAAAGAAATTGAGTTTTAGAACTTTGTTACAAAGATACATATAAGTGAATTGGTAGAAAATTATTGTCTCTTAGATTACCAACTAAAATCTTGTTTCTAGATTTGAAATACTTTTAATATTGATAGTACAAGACACAATTTAAAAAAAAAAAAAAAAAAAAAAAAAAACAAGTTAATTAAGAAAAGAATAGCATAGAATTAAAAATATATCTTATAGAAAAGAGGTTGAATGAGCTTAAAAGAAATTTCAATAAGATGTGGTATATAAAGTTTAATCAGTATTGATAGATGTAAAGAAGCCACTAAAAAAGTCAAAGATCACAAAAGAAATTACAACAAAGATTAGTGTAGCTTAAATAATTGTGAATATCATTATATTTTATACACATTTAGAAAATCTTTTAATTACTATAAAATTATAAAGGATTATTATTTTACTTCAATCATTAATTATTTATATTCCTTTGATTGACCTTCAAGAATGTTTTTATGGTTGTTTGTTACTCAAGTATAAGTTTTGTCTATTTTGTAGATATAGATTATGTAAAGATTTTGTTTGTTTTGTTTTATTTTTAAAAATGATAAATTTGTTTAATATTCAATAAATATTTATCACTTATATATATTAATTAGAAGAATGATATTTTAATAAAATATTAAATCTATTAGAGCTTCAAAAAATTAGAATGAAAAATTAAAAAATCATAAGAATATTAATTTTATTTGACTTAACAATACAACTCAAAATGTGATGGAAATAAAAATATTGGCTTAGCATATTAACCTTGATTGTTCAAATTTTAAGAGATAATAGTTTTAAAATTTATTAAAATAAAAGACAATAGTATGGCTTAACTATGTTATTAAATTTACTTATTATTCCTATTTACATATTTTACCACTTATCTATTTATCATCTTAAATTTGTGTTCTTATCTTATCAAATTCCACTCTTAAGCTAAATATTATGATTATAATTTGGATTAAGATATAAATTAAGATTGGATTTTTTTAATAAGATTTATATTTAGATGAGAATTTTAAGTTAATTTCAAAGTACATTTTTTAAAAAATGTAAAATTTAAGATCAAATTAATATTTTAACTAATGTTTAAATTTAGATTTGAATTAAAATTTAGACTTTATAAAAAAAATTAATATCAAAATTGGGATTCTAATTTAAGATTTAGATTTGAATTAGGATTTGAGCTTAGCAATAAGACTAAAGTTAAATAAATCTAGAACTAAAATTAGAATTATTATAAAATTAGAATAAGAATAAAGTCAAATTAGGACAAGAATTGAAGAGATAAAGTAGGTTTGATTAAGATTACATTAGAATTTTATATTAGATTCGGGATCATATTTAATTAAAGTCAAGGATTTAAGATCGAAAAACTACATCAAAGAGTTGGATAGGTTTCAAATTCAATGAAAAGGAAATATAAGATACCAACATCCAATACAATCTTCAACAATACAATTCTATCTTCATTTTTCCATAACTTTTTCAAACAGAAATCTAAATCTATTTGTCTCATAAAATTTCATATTACAAAAACACTAATGCATACGTGTGTCGATGAGCCATTGTAAAAGGGAAAGACCTGACTACAAGAACTCACTACAATATCCTTAACAAATTCACAACTTGAAATAAGATTATCTCAGTCACACACAAGAAAATCTTGCAGAATCGAAAAGGATTGCCACAGTACTTCACACCAAGGGACACAGTGGGAACATCCTGGATATCACCTCGACCAGTTATACTCACGCATGGGATCATGTGGGCCTCCAGTGTGGATAGCTCCTTGGAGAACGCATCTTGTGAACCTCGTGTCTCAGACCCAACAGTGTAAAGAGATAGATCCGATTGGCCAGAGGATCGCACTAACTATCAGTCACCATCCGAGGATTAGGTTACGGTACAATCTGTCGTAAGCAATAAATCATACAGCCAATGTCCCCAAAAACTAAACTTGCTTCGAGGGTCCTTGAGAGGAATGTATTCGTGACTAGTCACCTGCTTTAACTTCCTTCAAGCTAGACCCGAATTCATGAAGTTGCACCACTAGAGATAGCTCAAGCATTGCTCAGAAGAAACAAGGAATGGGTGCGACAGTCAGGGAGGATCTGTCACTTAGCGAGTACAGTGGGAAATAAGTCGAAGTAGATACGCAGGGACACCTCCGCCACCAGCCTGCAAACGGAACGTAAAACGGGGATTTCACGGACGTCGTTCAAAACCCTATTCCGAAAGTCTTGAACAGTATCATGGCGGGCAAAGCATTACTTGAAGAAAAACCAAGGACGATGCACAAGATCCACTGTACAACAGCCACAAATCCAGTCACAAGCCCGAGGAAGAACGACGCACTACCGGGAAGATATATCTGTATCTCATCAAAAACATTCCGATCCCTATCCAGTATTTGGCGAGACCAAAATGGAAATTTCCAATTCAGAGCCTGATGCGGGTCTGAAAGAACCGTCGGCAATCGTTTAGGCTCTCTACATCCGTTTCCAAGTCCAAGTCAGACATGCGCTGTAGACGCTCTACGATGTTGAGAATACAAGTAAATTCATAATACAGCTGTCAAAACGTTAACCTTATTAGCAGCTATATAGGAGGTACACAGAGACACAACTTAATCCAATGGCATCTCCACTTGAACATGCCGCTCCAGATAGCATCTTACTGATGTTCTTCCTGAAGCTGGGTTACTGAACCACGCCAATAACCAGATCTAGAGAGCCCACTATCTAACAAGAACTTCTTATACGTGGTTTCCAGCTCAGCATAAGATTTCCGAATGTCTTCATAATCCTTCATGTGCCTATGTTTATGCTCCTCCTCAGATTCATTTGCAACGGAATCCTGCAGAAAATTAAATGACAGATTTCTTTGGAGCCCGGAATCATCAGAATGTTCAAGATCTCTACAGCCTAGTGATAGAGGAAAACATACATACGTATAGAATGCTGAACAGGTAAGCAGGTGACATTTGACAATGTTTGTACTCCTACCAGTTATTCCATGCATTTGGTAAGAAAACATCTTTTTTTAAATCACGAAAGGAAGAAGATATGGCACTCCCAACATGTTTATTGGAACTACAAAATGAAGACATGCTTCTTTAAAAAAATGACAGCATACCTCATTCATAGCCCGTATGCTTGCATATCCAGTTGGAATCTGCTGCTCATCGTTTGACCGGTAATCATCCTGTATGTGGCGTCGCATTAATGGGTGCAAAATTAGAAGACTGCCACAAATAAAAACTTCTGTTTGACGAGTCAACTCAAATAGTAACAGAAAAGAAACAACTCCGTGAACTTCAATAGTGTTACAAATCTCAACATGGGGAAGGCATATCGCAATAATGGCTCTCACCAAAGCAGCTGATGCTGCAGCAGCTTCTTCACGCCCTAGCGCCTCCATTCGATCTTCATCTAGAATCCCCTGCCAGCGATTCACTTTGGGTCGACGGCGTGAACGATAAGACTCTAATTCTGCGTGTTTTGCTTCGATCTCTTTCTGTATTCGCTCCTGAATGTAATCAACCGCACATCTAACGCAGAACCCCACAACTGGAGCTATCAATAGCAGGGGGATTATCACTTGTGCCTACAAACATTCAATGAAATATTAGAGAAGAAACGCAATCTTTAAAAATTCGCATATCTACAACAGTATCTGATAACTTGTTCTATCCAGCTAGAGGTTTACGAACCCAGTCAATGTGAAATTTGCCAGACATGGACGTTTTATATGTTTCACAGTTTTTAGGAACAATGAATATGGAATTTACCATGATTCCCGAAGGAATTGGTGAGAATCCTCCGACATGAGAATAGGTTGGAGCAGTGTCATAACCAGACGTTGTGGCGGTGTTCAGTTCTTTCACCAACTTCGCAGGTGCCTTTGCAAGCATCTTACTTGTAGCAGCCGAAATTTCAGATTTTGCGCGGAACGGTATCTGCACAGTTTCAAACATTTATTTAGTCGTGTAAAGAATTATGCAAAAAGAAACCGCTAGAAGAATATTATATCTAAATAAATCTTCCAAACCATTATGATTGGAAATTCACATTCAATGAAATGTTCAAAACAATGTCACTGCCTGATATGTAGGAATTTGGAACACACACTAACCTGTCGTGTTCTTTCTGATGGGAAGTGAATAACCAGCTTTTCTCCAGGAAGTAAGATATCAACATTGTCAATCCCATTGTCAACAGCTAATCTACTTATCGTGGTATTGTATCGTTTAGCGATTGCTGTTAGTGTATCGCCCCTGACAAAAAGCGGAACACACGATTATAATGATATTAGTAATAAGAAATGAGCTACTTTACCATAGTGACGAGGGACTGGCTACTGGAAGCAGGAGATTAAACCACCATCAGTATTCTCAACACTATTCTGAGATTATTGTGGTAGGAAAGTCTTTCAATTTGGCACCGGAAAGGGAAGAAAGAGGAAAGAAAAGAAAGAGGAAAAGAGGGAAAAAAAACAGGTGCAGTCGAAGGACCTACAATACAAGCGCGTAAACAGTACCGACTGCTAGAACACACATACTGCGATAATATACAGTCCCGACCAATCGAATAGTAAGAATCATGTCTAAGTGCAAGTAATTTTGAAAGCTCAAGAACGCACTCTTTGATGAAGTACATAACTGGGTCTTCATCCTTCAGATCGTCTCTTGCACTGCTGGCTGTAGCCTCGAAACTTGTTCCTGTAAATTCCCCCGATACACTTGCATTCCATCTAGAATTATGCAAGGTACTCGACTTCTTTTGGCCTTTAATGCATAGCCTACAACCAAGCCCTACAATGTCTTCAGGAAAGTTACTCCAGCTCAGATGACCTCTTCCGCCGTGAACAAAAGACGACCGTTCTGAGGAAGGAAAATGTCTCCGTCCAGAAGCGGAAACTCGAGACACTGAAGTTGCTCGGGATATATGTACAAGCGCCGTTCGGGAAGTCAATGTCTCGTTCATCAAAGTTGACAATGATACAGATCCTACGCTGAGTTCCATTATGCCTGAGTTTTAAGAAAAAACTCGTCTAAGCGCTGCCGCCGTCTTCACCAGTGACTAAGGAACAACTTTTTTCGTCAAAGCCGCCTTCATCACCGTTTCCAAAGCAATGCATTAGACTGTTTCTCACATCCCCTGAGTAATTCAAGTAAAAAAAACAGACACATAAGTCACGGTGCAGCAGATTAAGACGGTTCCCAAAAGCCCCGTTCCTTGGGGAAAATCAGCAAGTAGAGACAACAAGACTCCAGGAAACCAAACACGTGTAGTATCCAACGGAAGAAGACAGAGGAGAGTACGAATGTGCTACAAAAACTTTGAAGCGCAGGAGACGCAGAAACCAACATGCCGTATATGGAAAAGTCTGGGTCGCAGTAACTGTTCGAAGCACACATGTGTTTTCATTTTCTTCACAAACCTGTTATGACTATTATCGTGAAAACAACGTATTGGATAGCATGCGTCAAACTTCATGATCGAGCTGACAAGCATTGTGTTCTTCCAAAAATCGAAGCCAATTCTTGAGAAGTTCAATTTAGATAAAACCATAGCTGCCTCTCCCAGGCTCGGGTGTGGAGAGGTAGCCAGAGAGACGACCAAGCTGGAAGAAAAAATAATGCTTGCTCACAAAAGCATTATACCCTTACGATGAGCAATAGACTAAAAAACTTTGCCGCTTTTTGCTGGCAAGCCTTAGAGGTGATGTAATCCCAAATAAACACGAGTTCGAATAAATGCAAAGGATCCATGAAAACCCTTCAAAAAACACTATTTTCCAAAAGTGATAAAACCAGGATAAACACGTTAACACAAACTTGACACCACCCTGCTTAAGCGCAAATAAAATTATAAAACTCCTCATTCTCTTCCTAAACCCCTAACTACGTTCAGATCCACACAACAATGGAGGAGCCAGCAGAACAAAATAAAATAAAATAAAATAAAATACGACACTTCACGAACCACACACTTCTCCTCTACTAAACGTCGTCGAAACCGCACAGGGGAAAATCTCAAAAAACTCAACAGGAACAACGAACTCCATGTACATATCACGTCTCTCCCTCTAACAACTGCGTGAAACCAAAAGAAAGGTGACGGAAACGCGGTACCTAGAAGCGGAAAAACTCAACCACAACTGTCGAGCAGAGACTTGAACAAAAGCTGGCGATTCCGGCAATCGTGCGAGAGCATCCCGTACACATGACTTCAGCCGAACCACGTCGGACCTCGCGAGGAAGGGGAAGGGGGACTAGGGAAATGCGAAAGAAAAAAATCCGAGGTCCGGAGTTGGGGGCACGTAAGACCTCGAGCACGACCTGTCAGTGCAGGAGGAGCTTCAAAACCGTAAAGTAAAGCTTCAAAATCGAGAGGAGGACGACGACCCGGTGATTCCCTGGGTCACCCCTCCGCGATCTTCTCCGCCCGCGCGCCGCCACTTGTGGTTGGTGCGTGAGCCTGGTGTTGGTGGACGCCTAAGCTTGGATGGATGTATCTATAAATGAATGAATGTATCAACGAACGAATAGTGATGATGACGATGAGCTTGGATGGACGAACAGTAAATGGGGTTTCGATAGATGTATGAGTGGGTGGATGAATGATGATGCGCTGGGTGTCTGAGATCCGTTATAATGGTTATGATGGAGTTGACGAACTCGATGCCAATCATTCAAATCTTAAGGCCCTTTTAGAATAACGAAAAAACCAACCCATACAAAGTATTCCTATTACATTTGTCTACTTTTTTTTGAAAGAAACTACTTCCATGTTTTAAAAAAATTGTGATGAACTTTCACAATATTTTAAATTATGATGAAAAGACAAAAAATAATAATAATAATAATAATAATAAATGTTTAAAACGAATGTAAAATTTGACTTGAATTTATTTTCTTTCATTTACCAATAACTAAATGAATGGCATTTAAAAACTTTCTTTCTACCCAATTCTTCATTGCATGGAAGCTTATTTCAACATGCTGAACTGTAAAATTTTCAATTCTGTTTATTCTTTATACTTTTTATTTTATTGATATTCTCTGGGATTAATGCTTTGAATTTAAATTAAAACTAAATCTAAGCTGTAATCACGATTGTGGCCTCAATTGTTAAATCTAAAATATAACAATGTCTATGAATGTATGCATATTTAGAGGTTCATGATAATTCATTTATTAAATCAAATTAGATGAAACATATTAAAATTGATTCAGTGTGTAAAAATTAAACAATCTATGTTTTTTGAATTATTGGTTTTAAAAACAGTTTATCTTATTTCAAGGAAAAGCTATCCTACAACTCATACATTTAATGCTTTTGAAGTTTTGTTTCCCTTGGAAAATTTTATTGTATCAAATTGGTATTGTGTGTTTGAAGATAGTTGTAGTATTTGTTCACAAAAAAAAAAGGAAAAAATATCAAAACTTATGCACATGAAAGATGATGGTAAATGGTAATTAAATAATACTACAAAACATCTAAGTAGTTCATTTTGAAGTGATAAATAATACATTCAGAATATCCAAACATATATACAAATTATAAAATTAATATTAAATTCTGAAAATAGTAATAAAAATAATTTCAACATGATCAAGTTATAGTTCTAAAAAACATCGTAAAGGATGAATACAATTGAAATCATATAATATATAGGTAATAATTGTATTTTTGTAATAGTTCTACAAGAAAATATTCTAAACAATTTAAAATTAAAAAAGTATAAGTACAACTGTCAAAGAGAGTTTTGAAAAATTATTATTTTTATAATGTCTTTGAATGTTCAGAAATTAAAACAGAAAAATAGAAAACTACTTGGCTTGCCCTGTTTAAAAAATAGCAACTTATCATTGTTGGGTATAACTCATAATTCAATTATATTGCTTATTAATGTGGATATATGTTGTGCTTACACCATTGACACATAGGCAAAACCTCGAAATGGTAACTAGCAATCCATACAAATTCCTACTCTATACAAACAATGTTAGCAATGATTCTACATGAAACAACCTTGCATACAATTAACAATCATAAACAGTATTCTTCACTAAATCAAACTCTATGTCATATATAGAAACAAATGTCTTGTCAAGTAAGAAGCTGGCATCTCGATTTTCATTTCATTTTAATAAACACACACATTATTTGTGATATTCAAAACAGTACTAATCACAAGTATTAATGCAACCAAATACTTCTAACATTATCTCTGAACGACATTGTTTTGATGGCACCATTAAATTACTATCATTTTAAATTTTCTGTAGAGCCAGAAATTGGGAATCACTGCAAGATTCAGAAGTTGCCAGATGAGAATGAAAGATTGGCCTTGAAGAATGCAAGTACATGGTGTCTTTCTCAGCAGACTTCCAACTCTTTGTAACATATTCCATTAAAATGATGGCAAGATGACTTTGTGAATGCAGTGGGTCTCTTTCACAAGCAACCCACAAGAAGCAAACTTGTAAACCCACTATTGTACTTCTGTGGATGGATTGAAAATTGTCAATTCTATCCAATCTGTTGGTAACTGTTGTTGTGGTGTGGATGGTTATTATTAGGACTGTTGGATAGAGAAAATAGGTAGGTGAAGAATTGTTAGAGAAATTGGAGATCAATCTATTGGTAGATATAAATTGTTAGAGGAATAGCAAGAAGATAGATTTCATTTTTGGATGATATAAAGTGGAGCCACATATTGAGTGATATCTCCCAATTCTCTTGTCAAACTATTACTTTCTTCATCAAAAATATTACATATTCGTTCAATTATTGGATTTTTTTTAATTGGTCCACATAGGTTCTCATTTCCCATTTCTTCAAAAAAAATTTCTTTGTTTGATACCCACAATTGTAACAATTATTTGTTGAATAAGTTGTGTTGTTTAATTTATATGTTGTTTTGGCCATGACAATAATAACTATTACATGATAGCAATAACATATGTTATATTACTTTGCAATTTTTTAATAAAAAATCTTTAAGAAGTTTTTTTTTACTTTTTTTAATGAGTTATTGAAATCTTTTGTATTATGTAAAGTTCTTATTTAAAATTTACTTCAAAAAATTAAAATAAATGGTACTTTAAAAAATAATAGTATGTAATACAAGTTGATTTCTTTGTTTTTTATTATTTTATATTCTATTATATAGAGTGACTATGAAATCACAAAGAATGACTATTTGTTTGAGTCATTATCTTTAATCCATTAAATAAAAAAATTTAATATGATTATTGTCGTTGATTTTTAATTGTGGTAAGAACCCATTTTACCTAGTTTGAATGAAGTTGATAATGTACATTTTTGGGCTTCAAAACTTCGGTAATAAATTAAATAATAAAAAGAAGATTATTCAACAAACTTGAAAAGCCACTAATCACAATACGTTTAAGTGATGGCTAAAATCAAGAGCACTGTAGGATTTATTCCAAGGGGCTGGAAGGACAAATAAACCGACGAGACTCTGGATGACCAGTACACAACATTCATCCAACACTACGAATGAAGACATTCGTTAAACATTCCATTTTATCATTCATCCGAGGTGGAGAGGGCCTAGGTTTAGGGTCGAACGCTGTCGGAATTGTGTTTCCTCCCAGCGTCTTCTTGCAGTGGAGAGGAATTTCTAGTAAAAAAGTGACTCGGTCGTCAAAAGCGATGCAGGTGGGTGCTACAAGTGTTACTTGGTTACTGAGTCCAATAACGACTCTCTTTTGGTGAAGCTCACAAGTTGTGGGGGACAGTGCTAAATTTCTCTTCTGGTTTACGGGATTGAAGGCTCTGCAGTGGATATATATTTTTTTTGTGTCTGAGCCAGTTTGTTAGTGAGTAGAATGATATAAGTGAGGTGATTATGTGCAAAGGCAAATTTCGCACCTGTGTTTGATGCTATTCAACTGGGGGAAGACTAGAATCGCCTACCGGCGTACCCCGAACGGTCTCTGAGGTTACGCCTTGCGGATTTGTAGTCCCAATTTAGCAAATGCTGCGTGACAGTTTTTTTTTTTTGTTGTTGTTCTTCTCTATCTCTTTCTCTCTCTGTGAATGATCACATTGACGCTCGTGCGTTGTCTTGAAATATATACCTTCTCCTTCTTGATCGCAGAGGACCATCAATGCGGAGGTCGTTTTTTGCCTTTGACGGAATGGTTTTTGGGTTTTGATGCTAGCGGTGCGTTTCTGTGTTGTGAAGCTGCTGCTACGGTGTGGAAACCGATGGGTGATTTCACTGGACAGATTGAGCAAGTGGATCCTCCTGATGCCATGGAGGTCCGAATCAAAGTGACGCATGCTTCTGTGCGCCGCAGTGATGTGTGTTCTGGGCAAATGAGATTCAATTCTTTAATCCTCATATCCCTTTGAAATTCTCTTATTCGAACGTTGTTACGTGTTTCGGAGCTTTTCCGACAAGAATATTAATGTGCAATTTCTTAAACCCTCAATACAAAATTCAATCGTGGGTTTCGTATAAACAGGCTCTAGAACAAACATTTTCCCCATCTTTGGGCATGAAGCAACTGGGTTAGAGCCTCCTCTCTTCGTGTCTCATAGCCAATTTAGCATGTACGGTAATGTGCACATGGATGTGTCAGCATTATGGATCAAATTTTGGAGAGCCAGTTGAAGCCAGAGGCTCATGGACATGTCCGTGACTTTCGCATAGTTGTTCAGTGAGTGAAGGAATAAATGACCTCCAACTATAGAATTTTGGTAGAACATGTGCGTACTGTCCAGAGTTGTTCAGGGATAGTCACTGATTTCCTCCATAGACTACGCGTTTGAGTGTGTAGATTCTCGGCCCTCTTACATAGGAAGCGCTTGGGCTTCATGAATCGCCAAAAATATTCTAAAACGATGCCAAGTTTTTGTGAATTCATTGGGCCTGCTGTTGTTAGGGTTGGGGAACTACGATCAACCTTAGAGTTTCGGAGCAAGCTAGTCACCATTCTTACGCGCTACTTGCTAACTGGCCGGTGCATGAAGGGCACTCTGTAGGTAGGCTACATGCCCACCTCTCCTACTTGCTCGCGCTTGTGGATCAGTATATGCGAAAGGTCAATCGTTTTCTCCTTTACGAATTTAATTCTTTGTCATTATTTCAAGCGTGATGAAAAGTGAATTTTAAAGCAAAGCATATGAGATAAAAGGTATCCTCATCGTCTGCAGATTATGAGCTTAGCAATGAAATCAATACCGATCTACACTGGAGAAAGAATCAACTATAGCCGATCATCAGCACAGAGGTTCTTATATCGGCTGCTGCTGAGGTTGTGATGGAATGTGTGCAGGACGTCGATGTGAAGTAGTTTTTAACCACAACTTGCAATCTCTCGTATTAACGAAGGCCTTACACTTTTGGAGGCTTGAGAGTGCTTGTGCACCGTAGTGCTCTTCAGTGACATAGTTCACTAAGAGCTTCACGTCCAATAAGCATACTGAGGCACGATTGGCAAATCAACGAGTGAGTGTTGATGGTATAAGCAAGGACTCGGCCTTGCTACCCATAAGAAGCAATCTTCTCCTTGAATAACCACGAGTTGCATCGACTTCGTTTCGGTTCAGGCCCTGGCAGCTCAAAAGCCCTCCAGGGTTGACAAGGTGAAGCGGCAGCTTGCTTTCCAAACTGCCATACGGGTCACCTCTGAAAGTTGCTCAAAATCCTGCACCCTAAACTGAGCTCCGTTTCATTATATTCTTCTACCTATGTAATTGGAAAGTTTCCACAAACATGAGATCACATACGTCAGTGAGTCTCAGACACACACAGTTTACATGATGCAAACAAGTTAAGGTATAATTTTGCTGAATATGTTACTAATGCGTCTCATCCAACGAAGGCAACCCTGCCTTCTAACCGGAGTATGGGCAAGTTTACACCTGTGTTAAGAAAATCACGACAATGTTAAGAAAAATATGGTATTGCAATCGGTAAGAAGTTGAAAATCTCATGTGATTTGATATGTAAGTATATCTGAGGACAACAGGTAGACTAGACTTAGCTAACACAGCATCAAACAAAATCAACTGGATAAAGTCGGATGAAACGACGAACTCTGTGGTTCAGCCATCACAGGCTGCCATGGTGGCATCCATGACTGGTCCACGTCGGATTGTAAGGGTTCGGTCCAATGAGAGTGGCTCTTGAACTGGAGGTTTAGGATAGCATTCGGAAAGGCATCGACTGAGCCATAACTTGGGCTTTGGCACTGTCTTCGTATTGCTGCACTTCAATCCTCTTAAATTGAACCTTCACTTGTTGCCCACTTCCTCTTTCTTCTGCTTGCGGTGGTCAGAGCTTCGGAGTTGGAGACGACAGTGCTGTTAGGGAAAAGCTCATTCCCTCGCGCCCACTCGGAGAGAGTCAGGTGGGTACTTATCCATGAATTGCCAAACACAGCATTCTGTTTTCTCTCAAAACCCTTGCTGTCAGTTTTGTTGGTTTTTGCGTTTTGGCTTGACAGTGTGTTTTTGGGTTCACCCTGGTCTTAGCTCGTGCAATTAGGTCGGCGTTTTTAGCTGCATTCTTTCATATACACAAGTAGCGAGCAGTTGTATCTTGTCAGTTCCTTGTCGCAGTGAATTGTTTTTACGGTAATCTTTGTATATTCAGTCACAGGCTGGACTTTGTGAATGTAGTCGTTCGCTGATTTTGTTCATGGGTATTTTTAGTTTTGTGTGGTACTTGTACCTGATAGTTGTCACCCAAGATTTGCTTAGCTACGCTGGTCCCTAATGGCTGCGATAGACATTCGTTACTAATAACCTTGGATCTTGTAAAATTTGGTTTCTGCTTGAAACAGGATGGCGTACGTTGTTCTACCCACGAAGGAAAGCAATTTTCTTCTTCCGGCCAATGTCTCGCTACAGCTTTCCCGCAGCGCTTGCGCAACAGTGCAGTCATCCTGTCCCATGAAAAATGTCTCACCCATGAGGGCCTTGAAAGTGCATGCTTCAGGCCTATATGGCAAAAGCATTTCCCGCAAAGTCCACTCAAGAAGCCAGAGGACTTTTGCTTCTGTGGAAGGCAATGTCACAGTAGAGGAACCTGCTGTCGACACCACTGCCGAGGAACCTGCAGCTGACAACACTACCGTAGCTTCTGATGCTGCCGAACAATCAGAGACCTCGGAAACTCCTAAGAGACTCCAACGGAGCAAGAGCTCTAGGGCTCTAAAGACCTTCACCGTCCAGAAGGACCAGATTGTTGCAGGGGCTGTCTTCACTGGCAAAGTTCGATCTGTGCAATCGTATGGTGCATTCGTCGACATTGGCGCATTCACCGACGGATTGGTGCACATCTCCGAACTTGCACCAAAGTTTGTGAAGGAAGTGACCGAGGTGGTGTCAGTCGGACAGGAGGTGACCGTGAGAGTGCTGGAGCTGAATGAGAAAGCCGGGCGGATCGCACTGACGATGCGGGACAGAGAGAACGAAGTGGAAGAACAGTCGTCTCGATCCGGAAGCGAGTCGAGTGCAGGATCGGGATTAGGCGGAGCGGAGAGCGGGAAGCCAGTGAACCGGGGCAAGATTGCTGGAAGGGGAAGCGGAGGGTCGAGGTCGAACTCAAGGGCGAGTGAGCCAAAGGTGAGGACTGGTTTGGAGGGTGATGAGAGGAATGGGTTGGATAAAGGGGGTTTGCAAGTGGGGTGCGAGAGGGGGATGTGGTGTATTGGTGATTGCATGCGTGGCGCATGTAGGTGAGATTGTGAGAAGCGGTTGCGAAATGCGATGTAGTTAACGTGGGATGGGAGTGGGGGCTGATGTGTGATGTGGGTTGGGGTGTGGTACAGACGAAGCTGAAGAAGGGTGAAGAGCTGAAGGGAACGGTGAAGAACATCATCCGGAACGGTGCATTCATAGAGTTTGCGGAACAGGGAGAGGAGGCGTTTTTGAGAGGGTCGGAGATAACGGAAGGAGGAGAGAATGTACCAATGGAGAACCTGTTGACGGTGGGACAGGAGGTGACAGTGCGGGTACTGAAGGTGGAGAGGGGGAAGGCATATCTGACGATGAAGCCACAAGTGGACATGACATCGGTGAACCAGTCAATCAACTCTGGTGTTATGGGAAGCGCAGCCAATCCTTTCGCCACATTTTTCCGTAGCGTCAACCTGGCCGGTGCAGAACCCGTCTCAGCTGAAGAATCCCCTGCCGTAGAGGAGACCGCTGCAGTGGAAGAAGTTCCTGCTGTCGTAAGCGTATAGAGACTCCAGTGAATGAATGTGCGGCAGTAGCATAGTCTTTTAAGTCAGTGAAAGCAGTCTTCTACCTCGACAACCGCGAGGTACACCATCAATCTGCTGCTCAGAATTCGTTCATTTGTCGACAAGGTGAAGTAACTTTCTTGCCAGATTACCATGTGAGCCATGTCTGCAGTTTCTCAAAAGTTTTGGACCTTAGAGGTGATTTTTTTTGCTTCACCCAGATAGTTTAGAAATTTTCCAAGACACTGAAGATCACAACTTCAGTGTCTGATACAGGCAGATGGTTCTGATTTACATTACTCTCTACACATGCGATCCCACCTCTCAAGTCTTGGTAGAGTTCCCGTTCATTTCGATGTTGAGTTGTAGGCCCACTGTCTCAAAATTATTGCACATTATTATGATGTTTCGGCGAAAGAAACGCCTGTTTTTTGCTACATCGTAATAAGTGAATTATCTGAAGCACCGCTGATTGCGGTATTTTGAAGACTTTCATTGTTGCATGTGAAGCAACCATGTTGCAAAGCTGGTACATACTTGCACTAGCTGTATGTTTGTTGAATTGTGGGTAATCAGCTTGCACTAAAAAGTCGGAATCTTGCTAACATTGAACAATTAGTATGAATTTTTGTTTGCGTATATATAGAGTAACTGATTCTATGACCAGCGCCCGTCTTGTTGACGATTATGAAAAAAATTATTGACAATCTGCAAAAGAGTTTTGAACTGATAGTTTGTGATGAATTCACCCTAACTTTTACACTTCAAGTGTGGAATCAACCTGTTAGTATCAAGTGTAGTTACAATCAACAGGTATGGAAATTATTGTCAATATTTATATCTTTTAACAGTAATTGAGTTCTGTAAGGCATTGTTTCTTGTTTGTTAAGATAGATCTGATGTGGTTGTAATTCTAAAAGATCATGACTCTTTCAGATTATGCTTTTAATTTTCAGTGTGAGATGAACCCAATTTTATTTTCTAATGTGTTACAATTTAATGTTTGATCATGAGTCAGAACATATTTGGCAGAATTTGATCTTTATTTGTTTGCATAATATTTTTGAATGTGAGTTACCATGTGAATTGATGAAAAGTAAAATTTTCAACTTTTATTGCATATTTGCTCTAACATTTGTTTTAAAATCACACAACTAATTGTGCTATAACATGATGTAATAAGTGTGAATTATGAAATACTTTCAAACTATGCATTTAAATGATTTGTGATGAAGATTGATAGAGAGCTGAATTTGTTTCAATAGAGCATTTTGATCTCGAACAATAATATTTAGATGATTGAATTAAGACATAATAAATAACTTACAAAAGTCAAGCCAAAAATGGTTTATTGAAGTACAAGAAAAGTTTGATTACATATCTAAAACAAATATGTTGTTGCTAAGAAAAGAGCAGATTATTTATATATATATTGTTTAAAAAAAAGAGTATAAAGTATTGTGTATCCAACTTACGATGAAGCAAATGATATCAAGAACAAATAATATTTTAAAGAAATGTTCTAAACATGTAACATTTTGTTAAAATTGCATTAAAAACATGATTTGTATTTATAAGAACATGATTATAAATGATTATAATTATAAGAATATATTATTACTTTATAATCTTTTGGAATTGAACAATCAAATGCATTGTTGACACATGTTTAATAAGTAAGCAACACCAGAGTGGTTAATTATATTATTTAAAATTATATTAAGTAATTTATAACCATAAAAATATCTAAAGAATTTAATAGTAATAGTTGGTGGTCTTTTGAGAAATAAAATTATGACATAGAAGTTCTTAATATCTTGAGAGAAGAAAATCTACCAAATATTCTAGAAGATAGTATAATAGTATCTTTTCTAATTTACTCCTATAAATTACTATGAGATAATAAAAAGTCACAAAGTTATGTAGCTAGTATTGCAGTGTCACAAAGATATCAAGCAATTTATTTTTATTTTTATTTTTTTTGTTTGTCCATTTCATTTCAATGAGCATAGCCTATAGAAACAAATGTAGGCTATTTGTTTACAAAATCAAATGATATGGCAATGCTTACATAGAAATAATTTGAGTATATTTTGAGTATTATTTAGTAATTAAAAATAAGTATAAATAGGAGGGTGTTTATACTTTCCCACTGTCATACCAAATACAACTAACAAATTATTGAATATAGTTATAATATGATTGATAATTATGAATGGGTCATTAGTGATGTATCTAAATGTGGTTAATTTGTAGAAAAAAGGAAGTGTCTTCCAATAACCATAATTAAGTTTGGAATCTTACATCTAATTTTGAATAAGTTAATAAAATATTATTACTAATATATTAAATTAAAAACATAATTAAAAAACACATTGACAATAGTCAAATAAAGAATTTAATATTTGAATAAATTAAAATGTGACAAGAAACTTCAGAGAACTAAAATTAAAAATAATTTATTAGATTATAAAAAAATTCTTGGTTTATTATTCAAAATAAAAACATAATTTTTTAGCAAAAAAAATGATAATTTAATTGATTGTTATAAGAATAAAAAATAATTTTGATATATATATATATATATATATATATATATATATACACACATATATAAGTTTTGTTGTAATAATTTAGTGAAGTTTGAAATAAATAAGGTTATTTTACTTAAAATAACTTAATATGCTATAACTATTGCTAGATTAATCTAAATTGTGACATACAATTTAATGGATTCTATTGCAAATTTTGAAAAATGGTTGAGTTAAAAACCTCAATTACTTTAAAATTTTAGTGCATATAATATGTATTACAGAAGTTGTTATGGTTCATAAAATAACAGATGATTTTTTCAATGATCAATAGATGTATCATGCTGTATTAAAAATTGTTACATTGGACTAAAATCTCAAAACCAAAGCTATCTTTTTATTATTAAAAAAAAAATCAAAATTTAAAAATTAATTAACTTATTTACTTGATTTTTAAAAAGTATATCAACACACCAAGAACATGAGCAGAGTATTTTTATTTTATTTTATTTTTTGTTCAAATACCAATAAGACTTAGCAAATGGAGTTGGGCATGTAGAATATAAATACAATTTTCTAATTACTTGGCTTAAAATGACTTATAACATAGAGACAGTTTAAAATTCAGATTTAGTACTCAAAAAAAATTATTGAAAGGCAAAAGAAAGGCAAAAGAATGGTGCAACTTAACACAAGAAAGACCTACAAAGCTGATAAGTTGATGCATGGAATCTTGACTCTATTTTTAAATGAGTGTAGAAGCTAAATATCTTACATTCAAGTCAACTTTACAAAACATTGAAGTTCAATTTAGGTACAAGCATAAAAAAATTCAATTGTGTTGTTCAATATGTTCAACATGTAAAACTTCATCTTATAATATTAATCAATGTGAAGTCATTCAATGAGAAATGATCAATTAGTAAACTGTAATTAGTTTTAGAATCTGAGATTACATTAGATTAGCTTAGATTAAATCAATTTTAGAAGCTGTGATTAAATTACAGACAGACAGAAGCCATGGGAGCCATGGAGTGTGCAGGTCTCGCATGCCGACGGGAAGAATCCACGCGGTGGCCCTGCATCGATGCTGCGTTGAGGATCTGAATCTTCAACTTGTTGGAAGCAGATCAGCAGCTCTTGCACTGATCCCAGCCTTGCATCTCTCCTAAGGGAGCGTCTCTGGCTTCATTTGCTTCTACGACCTCTCGGTTCACAAGGGCTTGAATCTTCACCCATGTTGGCCAGTTCGATGCGGAAGACCAGTCCCGTTGAACGTGGACGTCGGTGAGCTTCACTTCAGAACCTGTGTTGGTTTGTCCTCGGCAGAAGCGGGGACGTAACCGAAGGTCCGTCGCCGTCGATAGCCGAGAACATCTGCCAGCCAAACCCCGTTACCCTCAACTGGCGCGAAACTCGAAGAACGATTCATCGATTCCAATCGTGTTGCAAAACTTGTGCCGCTCCACACCACTCAGCCAAGAAAAAGCGAACTGCACAACGTGAGCCACCAACTGCACACAGGCTTGAGGAGGGATGTCTCGGCGTGGACCACTAGTCCCCGAACACACACCCAGCGGGTAATCGACCGCTTTTTCGGTGACGGAGATTGTTCCAAGACTTCACATCCAATGACGGAACATCCTCCGGGACCGTCCCCTGAAAAGCTCATCTCAAACCATGGCCGTCCATCGAAAGCGAGCCCCGTGAATCTGAGCTGCGACACCGGAATCAAACCCAATAAAACTGGATAAAGCCGAATGAAAAAACAAGCTGCACTATCTGTCCGTCACTCCCCCTCAAACCCACAAGCTGACGTGCTCCCTCCCATGTCCACGTAGGATTTCGAAGGGGTAAGCCAGTGGTTGTAGCCCACGGAGGCCCAGTTTCGGATAGCCTTGAAAGAGTGGGTTTGTGGCAGCTACAACTTGAGGAAAGGCTTGTTGCTCTTATGGCTCCTACTACTGCCACCTTCTGTTAAGCTTTGCTTCTATTCTTCTTCTTCCGCTGTGTGGTGGTGGCAGTAGCAGCAGCAGAAGTGGATACGACGGTTCTGTGAGAGGGGGGAGCAAATTGCTGCGTGCGCACCTTGAGAGCCAGGTGAGTAGCTTTCCCACGTATTCTCTAGGAAGCAGGATACTCTCGCCTTCCTCTCCAACTCCTGGTATGGGTTTTGCAAAATCTTGTGTTCTGGGTTGTTTGTGTGTCCCTGGTTTTGCTTGATTTGTTTCGGTTGTGGCTCGTGCAATTGGGTTGGGCTTTCATCTATAATCGGGGGTTCTTTAACGAGGGAATAGCAGAATTTGTAGTTGCGAGATTTACACTGGGTTAGTCTTTGAATTCAGCGGTTCGCTGTGGTCCATGGGGTTTCCATTGCTGTGTGCTGCTGGGTTTTGGAGCTGCAAGATTTGTGAAGCAGTTGGAATCTATTCTTGTCGGTTGTGTACGCGTGCTTGGAGAATTGATGGTAGAATGTGACCACATTGGTAGTTCTAGAGTCGGTTTCCCTCGGTAACAGATGTTGTAACCTCGGCGTGCGGCTATATGTTCTGTTGGTGTATGGTTCACGATTGGTGTACACGTTGTTCCCGAACCTGCGCCGTGATTAGTGTCCCGCCATCTAGGTTGCAAATGTAACAGTTGTGTTCACGGATTGGTTCAGAAACTAGAGGTCGTAAATTTTATGGTGTATTGACTTGAAATTTGCGCCTGGGTTGTTATTAGTAATTGTGAATATCAGTACCCACTGAATACAAACTGTCGATAATAGAACTCACTTTGGACAAGTAGTCTTTTTAGCACTCTAAACAGTTGACTGCATTGAATTTAACAACTCGTGAGTCGACCTAGACATCGTGACTAGCTCAACCTGAAAGGATGAATTGTGAGATTGGTTGATGCGACATCCTACTGCACTGTCAATGGCGGAAGGCCCTACCGGCTTACAATTTGGGAACCTGGGATTGCCGTCGCATTATTGTTTCGAATTTTTCTGTAGAGAAAATCAACTTGTGAAGAGTTTAAATTAACGTGTATCTTTGTCTATGTTTTCGACAGGATGGCGTACATTGCTCTCCCCACGAGGGACAGCACTCTTCTTCGACTGGCCAACGCTGCGCCAAGGCTTCCTCGCAGCGCTAGTGCCACTGTGCAGTCCACCTGCTCTTTGAAGGATGTCTCATCCATGAGGCCCTTGAAGGTTCAGCCTTCCAGCCTCTTTGTCTCAAGAACTTTCTCCAGGTATTCCACAAGAGGTCAGACAGTTTTTGCCTCTGTGGAAGGCAATGTCACAGTAGAGGAACCTGCTGTCGACACCACTGCCGAGGAACCTGCAGCTGACAACACTACCGTAGCTTCTGATGCTGCCGAACAATCAGAGACCTCGGAAACTCCTAAGAGACTCCAACGGAGCAAGAGCTCTAGGGCTCTAAAGACCTTCACCGTCCAGAAGGACCAGATTGTTGCAGGGGCTGTCTTCACTGGCAAAGTTCGATCTGTGCAATCGTATGGTGCATTCGTCGACATTGGCGCATTCACCGACGGATTGGTGCACATCTCCGAACTTGCACCAAAGTTTGTGAAGGAAGTGACCGAGGTGGTGTCAGTCGGACAGGAGGTGACCGTGAGAGTGCTGGAGCTGAATGAGAAAGCCGGGCGGATCGCACTGACGATGCGGGACAGAGAGAACGAAGTGGAAGAACAGTCGTCTCGATCCGGAAGCGAGTCGAGTGCAGGATCGGGATTAGGCGGAGCGGAGAGCGGGAAGCCAGTGAACCGGGGCAAGATTGCTGGAAGGGGAAGCGGAGGGTCGAGGTCGAACTCAAGGGCGAGTGAGCCAAAGGTGAGGACTGGTTTGGAGGGTGATGAGAGGAATGGGTTGGATAAAGGGGGTTTGCAAGTGGGGTGCGAGAGGGGGATGTGGTGTATTGGTGATTGCATGCGTGGCGCATGTAGGTGAGATTGTGAGAAGCGGTTGCGAAATGCGATGTAGTTAACGTGGGATGGGAGTGGGGGCTGATGTGTGATGTGGGTTGGGGTGTGGTACAGACGAAGCTGAAGAAGGGTGAAGAGCTGAAGGGAACGGTGAAGAACATCATCCGGAACGGTGCATTCATAGAGTTTGCGGAACAGGGAGAGGAGGCGTTTTTGAGAGGGTCGGAGATAACGGAAGGAGGAGAGAATGTACCAATGGAGAACCTGTTGACGGTGGGACAGGAGGTGACAGTGCGGGTACTGAAGGTGGAGAGGGGGAAGGCATATCTGACGATGAAGCCACAAGTGGACATGACATCGGTGAACCAGTCAATCAACTCTGGTGTTATGGGAAGCGCAGCCAATCCTTTCGCTACATTTTTCCGCAGTGTTAACATGGTTCCTGAAACCTCTGCATCTGTAGATGCACAGGAGGAAGCACCAGCTGTGGAAGAGACAGCAGCAGTTCAGGAACCATCCGCAGTTGTTGAAACCCCTCAAGTTGAGGAAACTCCCGCCGAAGAAGCACCCGCCGAAGAAGCCTCCGCCGAAGAGGCTTCCGCCGCAGAAGCCCCTGCAGCTGCAGAAGCATCTGCAATTCAAGAAGCTCCCTCAGTGGAAGAGACTTCTGCAGTTCAGGAAGCCCCTGCAGTGGAAGAGACTCCTGCCGTTGAGGAGGAATCTAAAAATGTTGAACCTGCTCCGGCTGTACCTGAAGCTGCTGCAGAAAGCACTGAGGAATCACCAGCAGCATCTGAATCAAAGGCTGAAGAACCCCATTCCCTCTCACTTGGAGAGCTCGCTGAGGGGCTTGGCAGAGTCGTAGGCGAAGTTGAGAATGTAGTTGAAGTTGCTGCGGAACAGATCGAGAACGTGGTTGAGGCTGCTGCAGGTACCGACAGAGACGGTGTAATTATTCAGAAAATGTAGCTGAAAGCTCTTTGTTGTTGCAGTGTTAAACTCATTTGCCCCTTCGTTCGCTAACTTGTATTTGTTGGCAGACATTGTGGGCACTGCTAATGAAGCTGAAGCTGCGCCCGAGGAGCCTAAGGCAGTTGAACCCGAGGAGCCCAAAGCAGCGGCACCCGAGGAGCCCAAGGCAGTTGAACCTGAGGAGCCAAAGGCAGTTGCGCCTGAAGAACCAAAGGCAGCAGCTCCTGAAGAGAAGAAGGCAGCTGCTTCTGCTGGACCAACCGCTGCACAAGTGAAGGAATTGCGGGAGAAGAGTGGTGCTGGAATGATGGAATGCAAAAAGGCTCTTGTGGCCTGCGACAATGATGTTGCCAAAGCCCAGGAATATTTGAGGAAGAAGGGTCTAGCTAGCGCGGAGAAGAAGGCTGGTCGCATTGCTGCTGAAGGTCGCGTCGGAAGTTACGTTCACGGCGGACGAATGGGTGTGCTAATCGAGATTAACTGTGAGACGGATTTCGTCTCTCGAGGTGCTCAATTCAAGGAGCTGGTGATGGACATGGGCATGCAAGTCGTTGCCTGTCCAGCTGTAAGTGTCCAACGCAGTTTTAAATCTTGCACTATGTGTTCCCATGCCATTCTTCATTTCTTACTGTATCTAGCTAGTCAGTTCAGAGATGAGTTGTTTGTCTTTCAATACGTCACAATTTATGCTTTTTTGTTGATTGCCGTGGCAGGTTCAATATGTTTCTGTGGATGATGTGCCTGCTGATTTTGTGGCCAAGGAGAGAGAGATTGAAATGGGCAAAGAGGATCTTGCCAACAAACCGGTTCAGATTCGTGAGAAGATTGTGGAGGGCCGGATCGCAAAACGTTTGGCTGAACTTGCACTTCTTGAGCAACCTTACATCAGAGATGACAAAGTTTCTGTCAAAGATCTGGTTAAGGAAACCACTGCAAAACTAGGAGAGAAAATCCAGGTTGGTGCAGATTTATGGTGTTTGAGTTACATTCATGAATGTGAGGTTTTGGTCCTAGTTCTCAGGCTGGTGGATGAAAATTGTCTCGAGATTAGGATGCAGACACCTGGATTATCACGGTTAATTGTTGAGCACGCATACTTACCGTGTTTTCCATAATTTGCACAGATTCGTCGTTTCGTCCGGTACAACTTGGGAGAAGGTCTTGAGAAGAAGTCCACTGACTTTGCAGCAGAGGTAGCAGCACAAACAGCAGTTAAGGATGATCTAGCCCCAGCTGTTGAGGCCCCAAAGGTTGAAAAGGTGGCCCCTAAGGCTGAACAGGAAGCCCCGAAGGTAAGGTTTCCTCGATCTGTGTTACCTGATTATTAATTTGCTGATCCTATCAAGCTGAAACTCTCTTTTCTCATTATCCAATCCATCTTTGCGGATACTCACATTTGCTTTTGTCATTGCGCATTTTATGCCAGATCACAATTCCATCCGGTGTTTTTCTTGACCTTGTCAGTATCTTCCTAAGTTAGTGAACTGGGTCTCTGAATTAGTGTTGTCCGCGTTGTATTTATGACTCACGGTTCCGGTTTGATGAGATTTTACAGGCAGCAGTGTCTGCGTCGAAAGTGAAGGAGCTCAGGCAAATGTCTGGAGCAGGAATGATGGACTGCAAAAAGGCTCTGGCAGCCTGTGACAACGACCTCGAGAAAGCCTCAGAGTATTTGAGGAAGAAGGGATTGGCGAGTGCCGAAAAGAAGTCTGGCAGGATTGCATCAGAAGGTCTCATTGGAAGCTACATCCATGATGGGCGCATTGGAGTTCTCATCGAGGTCAATTCTGAGACCGACTTTGTTGCCAGAAGCGACCTGTTCAAGGATCTCGTTGCCAACATGGGAATGCAAGTAGCAGCTTGCCCACAAGTCAGTATTTCTCCTTTCACTCCCAAATACTACAGTCTTTGTGTTGGAATATACCGTCCCTGCTCTATGGCTCTGAACAAAAGTCGTTCAAAGACACAAACTATGAACAGCTACATGCTACTAAGTATTTCCAAATTCTGTTTCTACTCCTTTGATAACAGTTAGTGACGTGAGTCTTTGTATCTGAACAGGTGGAATACGTTTCGGTGGACGAGATCCCCGCCTCAGTTGTCGAGAAAGAGAAGGAGATTGAAGCTGGCAAGGAGGACTTGGCCAACAAGCCCGAGGCTATTCGTAGCAAGATAGTGGAAGGTCGCATCGCCAAGACTTTGGGCGAACTGGCTCTATTGGAACAGCCATTCATCAGGGACGACAAAATTTTGGTAAAGGACTACATCAAGCAAACCATCGCCACGCTGGGTGAGAACATCCAAGTGAGGCGATTCACCAGGTTCAACTTAGGAGAGGGTATTGAGAAGAAGAGCACTGATTTTGCTGCAGAGGTTGCTGCCCAAACTGGGGGCCAGGTTTGATTAGGTTCGAGGGGTAGTTCGTAGTGCTCGGTTTTAGTCATTCGTTCTTGGAGACTACAATCTTAGTAGCAATTAGTAGGCCCTTTGGTGGCGTTAGTCTAGTTCATCGACGTACATGTATTGTAAAATTTGGCGATTTGGCAATGAAACTTTATCGTCTTTCTACGTAGCCTAGTCTCTTTACATTATGTCACTTCACAGGAAACTCTGTATGAGCACTGACTGATAATTCTTGCTGACAATGATGCTTCCTTCCTACTTGCCATGGAAGCTTGAGCCTAGAAGGAATATTGTAGTCACAGGCTTGTGTTCAGTGCTTGTCAAGATCAATGGAACGAAGACCCAGTTTAATGTCTAAAGATTGATGTTGAGGCCATGGGTTCAGCAGTCAATTGGGTATTGCCCCCAAGGACAAAAGAATCTGAAAAGTTCTTGTACAACTTCAGAACTTATTGTGAAACTGCAATTGTTATGTAACTGCACTTGACTAGCTGGTGATGGAGCATTTCTGTACTTGGGCCCTTCATGCCCATGCAGCCAAAATTGGTTGATGAACAGAACACTTCTTTGTCCTACTACCTTGTAAGATTTTCTTTATTGTTTACCTAATTTTTCAGTCATTCAGGTGACTGACTTTTTGCATGGTAAAGTAGCCCATTTTTTGTAAGTTGTATATGTTTACTGTTGTATTTCATCACATTTCTTTTAGCTTAAAGACTGGTTCAAAAATTATACAATGCGCCAAGTACATTAAACTCAAACGTTCACTAGGTTTGGAGTGTCATATTCAAAATTCATTACAAGAGGAAGTAAGTTGCTGTCTCAAATTTATAGTTGTAATCAGTTTCAAAAAGAAAGTGTACACAATCAAATTATTGGTAATATTGATGTCACAATGTGTGTTTCATTCAGTGATGTGCTATCCACAATATTTTGTTGTGTAAAGATATTTGATTGTATTTACAAACACATATTTACAAAAGAAAGAACTCTCTTCACATATGTATTATTATGGTCTTGCAAGAATCTTTTTAAATTTTTTTTATAGGTATTATGTTGTAAAAAACCTTAGATGCAAGACTTAGATAGTAATAAGATATTTTTGCAATATTTCTATAGTTGCAATAAATTTTAATGTTTAAGTTTATTATTTAAATTGATTACATCAATAATTTAGATTTTAATACAAGTTAGATCTTTAATAAAGTAGAGACCTAATTTAAATAGTACTTAATAGAACAAAACCATATAGATATTTTTTAAAGTAAAATTTTAGTATTATGATTATTTTTTATATTATATTATCTAATTCAATTTTTTTATATATAATTTAAAATATAAAAATACTTATAAAAGAAAAAAAAAATATTAAATATATCATATATTTTAAAATAAATGGTCTTATTAGCATCATTATTTGTTTTTGAAAGCTAATTTTTAGGCAAAAGATTTAAAATCTATTGAATAAAATTAATTTTAATATAATCAAAATTTATATTATTAAGTATTATTTATAATCATATAATATTAATATTATCTATAAGTTTTAATCTATAGATAATATAAAGATGAAAGTAGGATTCATAAATAGTATAGCCTTGTAATTTTAATGACATGTATGGTACAAGATAAAGACATACAATATTAAGAACAATATAGTCTAACTTTCTATTACTTATCATGCATATGGAAATTGTAATATACAAATGGAGATTATAACTACTTCAAGTAGAAGAAGAGTCTTTACAAGGTGAAAAAAATGGACTAAAATAGATATGCAAATAATCTTTTTGCAATTGGTAATCAACTTCTAAATTATTCTACAGTTGTTTGCATTCTTTATAGAAAAGTGCTAATAAGTGTCAAGTATTGTTTAACCAAATTATGATATGCCAATAGCCTCAAGGAAATAACTTGCATATAAATTTATATTATATTTTACAAGCATTTCATCAAAATTAATTCATATTAAGATATATATTGATGTAATATATATATTAAAAAAATTGAAGAACAAATAAGAAAAGACAATTGAATGTGCCATTTTTTAAAAAAAAATTTATTTTGATTTGATATTAACTTTTGGAAGCATCAAATTACAACTAACCTATCTTAGCTCTATTGAGGCTATTAATCTTTAGTCTACTTTCATGCAATAAGTTGGCTTTGACAACTAATTTAATGCTAATGTATTTATTATTCTTTAGTCTAATTTAACCTTTTCATGCATTGAGTTAATTATACATGCTTATAATATAAATAACATTATTTGTTTGTAAAACATATCAAAACAAAAAATATGTAAGGATAATGTCTTATAATTTTGTAAAAATAATGCTTGATAAGTAACTTTATGTCTTAAAAAACAAAAAAACAACACATTTCAGACATCTTTTAAAAATTATATCTAAGTATTTACAAAAGTTTTTTTTATAGCAAATACAATGGTAGTAGTTAAAAAAAGAAGATAAATCAAGGTTGTATCAAGTACAAGCCATATAAGATTTGAAGAAGATTAAAATTACAATAAAAATTTTTCCTATGCCTTAAATTATCATAAACATCTATAATTACTAATATATTTATTTGGATAAGTAGAATTACATAGAAGTAAATAAAAGTAGATTTAATTATTAATATTTTTTTGCAAAGCTCCCTAAAAGCTTCATAGACATGGATTTGATTTTATATGTGTTTGTAGGTGATTGGTAGATTAAAAGCTTTGCCAATAAATTGGCTATATGGTGCACATGTAGGAAACTTGTCCTACAAGTTAGACATGTATCTTATAAGTTGGATATGTATCATGTGGTTTATAAGATTTTGCCACGTAGTTCTTTAGTTAATTCATATATATGAAAGCAAGAATAAGGCCTTCTTCAATCTTATTAACACCTTTCTTACTTCTAGTCTAGTTTCAAGAGTCTTTAATCTTTTTGTCTTTGGCAATAGCCAATCCAATTTCTTTTTGAATATACACTTATAATATTAGAGCTTTATCTTTCTTGATTGAAAGTGATTTTTTTTTTTTTTTAGCAAAATATAAGAGTATTAGAAATTATAGATTACCTACTTCTAAATTGATATTATTCTTAGAATTCTTTTTTTTATTCTTGATCCTTCTCTATTTTATATCATAAGTGATATGAGATATTTTTTTTATTATGTAATTGTAGCCAAATTTGTAAAAGTGAAGGATGCAATAGCAGAAATGTAGGAATAAATTAGAAAATTAGTACTTGCAATGCATCAACTCACTTCATTACCACAAGCACTAGCAATTGGTTGGAAATGAAGATATAGAGATGCTTGGAGTTACTTCAATATTTACATATGTATCAACAACTTTTCTTATACTGGAACATCTTATAAGCATCACTACTATTGTCAAAGAATCAAAAATTATCTTACTTAAAAAGTTTAATGGTACAAGGTCAAAATTTTGAAGATTTATTAATCAAGTATAATTAATGATTAAGCTTCAACCTCAAAGCTATCCAATTCTAAGATTACAAGTTAAATTTATTAAAATATTATTTTTAGGTTTTGACTGATTATGGTTTTTATCCTTTTTTGAACAATATGATTCAATATTAAACAATATAGAGGCTTTTTTTAGCATTATTTTGATCCATACATAGAGAATATGATATAATATATATTACAACCAATAAGATTTGAATCTTATACTATTATATTATATGTCATCTTGTTTGGAAATGCACTAGGCACTTAGCTATAAAAAATAAAGTTATATTTTACTACTAACCAAAACAAGTTGAAAAAAAAAAAAAAAAAAAAAAAAACTCTTAAATTGCTCAAGTGTGAGTCATCTTCTTTCTCCAACCTTAATGTCAATCTTCCGACATCAATAGCTCATTTTTATACCATTTAATTGTTTTAAAAATTTATATAAATATGAAAAACTAAATCAACTATTAGCTTAAAATAAAACCATTTTAATCTATCAAATAAATTGTTCAAAACCACAAAAATCCTCACTTACCCTCAAAATCCAATTTTCAAGATCTTAATCTATTTAAATTCTAATAACCTTGGATTTATTTATTTAAATAAATTTAAATTTATAATACAAATACAATACAATTATGTTCACAAATCCACAAATTCTCACTTATAGATCTATTATAAAATTCACAAAATGCTCTAAAATATAAATTTATTGTATTTTTTAAAAATCAAAATCACTTGAATAGAATTCTAACTTTGCATAGTTTTTATAAAGTCATTATAAATTCAAAAATCTTTAAATTAATGTTAAAAAAATCCTATCAAGTTTGCTTCTCAACTCTACTCTCTAATCTATAAAAAAAATCTTCTATTTGCTGTAGGCATGTAGATTTGTGCCTTATAAATTTGGTTTTAATCTTGGTTCGCAATTGGCCTTCTTTAGGTATCAATCCAAGATTTTCTTAGATAATTTTTGTTGAAAGCTACCTTTTATTTTGATCTAAAGATATTTATAGTATTATTTTTATTAATCTATTTTAATTTATTTTATTTATGGCCTTATAAAGTAAATAGAATTTTTTTTAATAAAAAAATAATATTAATACTAAATTATTTTTATTACTTTCCTATCTATAATTTTTATTTTAAAAATAATTTTATTATTAATTCTTCAATTAAGCTTTTTTATAATATAAATCTTCTTTTGCTTTTTCATCCTATAGTCATGTTACAATATGACAATGCCAAAAAAATTGTTCAATATCACTGTATGCTTCATAATTTTGACAATTAGTAATTGACATCAAATGAAGCAATGTTGTATTTATCAACTAATTTTTTTATGGATTGCAATATGAGATAAAAAAATTAATGTTGAACTTATCTAATTCTTACACATTGAGCTAAACAATTGAATTTGCTATGAAGTGTGATAATCAATTTTTTGAATTCTAATCTCAAAATAATATAAGTATACCACAACATTTTTATAACTTGTTTGCTACACCAACATCTTTTCAACAAATATATTTTGAAATAGAGGATATAAAAATTATTACAATATGCTTCAAATCTCTTATTGAACAAGAAAAATCTTGACATTGTCAAAAATGATTGTGTTTGTATTATAAAAAATTTAAATATACTATTCAAAATTACTCTAAGAAGCGATGTAACCACAAAATGAGAAGTATGGTTACTAAAGAAGACAATGTGTTCGAAATCAAGTTTGTCCAACTTCAATAAGAATTGTATAGTTGGATTCTTATGCAACATCTTATAAAGGTCATTTTTTTTTTCAAAATCCTCTCTTTACTTTATAATAGACATTTTTTTAGGACTTAAAAATCATAAAGTCTCTACTTTATTAAAATTTAAGAGCTTAAACTTATTTTTTAGATGAAGTATTTGTTAAAAGTGATAAAAAAAACTAAATCGGTATATGTGGAAGTAATAGATGGTCAATCTTTGTCTTTTAAAGATATTATTCATAAAATTATTTTTATAAATATAGTAATATAATAGCTTAATGATATTTAATATCATTAGATCTTCTACTAATTTAATGATTTTGGATCTATTGTGATTAAAAAAATATAATTCTTAAAAAAATTAAATCTCTTATAATTTTAATTTTTTTCATAATATATCTAAGGACATCCTCAATCAAGTAATAGATTACAAGTCTAGAACAACCAAATCCTTATTTATAGAAGCAAGAATATTTATATATACTACAAAAGAGGATTATCATTTGTTATTTATGTAACATATATTTCTAATAAGAAAAAATATCAAGGAGCCTTTCAATATTATATAAGGAGTATTAAAACATGTTTAAAAAATAAATAAAGATATTCTATTAAAATATTATCCTTATGATTATTAAATTGATCTTTAAGAAAGGACCCAATCACAATTTGGACCAATTTATAGCTTATTGCAAAATAAATTAGCTTCACTCAAAGAATATATTGATGAAAATTTGGCCAAGAATTTTATATACCATTTAAAATCTCTAGCAAGAGCTCCAATCTTGTTTGTAAAAAAAAAAAAAAAAAAAAAAATCATTGCAGATGCTTGTGGATTATTAAGGCCTTAATAAGATAACTATCAAAAATCAATATCTTCTACTTTTGATATTTGGACTTTTTGATCAACTTAATTAAGCCAAGATCTATACTAAAATAGATTTGTAAAGAGCATACAACCTAGTAAGTATCAAAGAAAGAGATGAATATAAAATTTATTTTTTAAATTGGATATGGACATTTTGAATACAATGTCATGTCTTTTGGACTTATAAATATTCTAACTACTTTTCAATATCTAATGAATGATGTTTTTTGAAAATGTTTAAACAATTTTATTGTTTGCTATTTAAATTATATTTTCATCTATTCTAAGAATATTAAAAAAATATAAGTAATATGTTTATTATATATTATATAAACTTAAAGATATAAAATTATATTTCAATATAAAAAAATATATATTTCACACAATTTAAGTCAATTTTTTAGAATAAATTATTTTGAATGTTGGTTTTTACAATAGATCCAATAAAAGTCCAAACTATTATGAATTAAAAAATTCCAAAAACAATAAGAGATATTCAATATTTTTTGAAATCTATTATTATTATTAAATTATTATTATTATTATTATTATTAAAATTTTAAATTTTTATCAATTTTTTTTTTCAAGTTGCAACTCTATTTATATGTTTGACTTATAAAGACAAACTTGAGTGGAGTAAAGAGGTTCAAGTAGTATTTTAAGTTTTTTTTAAAAAAATTATTACAACACCAATCTTATATCAAGTTAACTTTTCTAAGCCATTTTTAATGGAAATGGATGTATTAAATTTTACCTTGGATGCAATATTATAGCAAATAAAAAATTTCACCTTTGTAATTTTGTATTTAAATTTTTTTCAGCAATCAAGATTAATTATAAGATCTACAACAAAGAACTTTATGTAATTGTGGATTTATTTTAAGAATGATGTCATTATCTAAAAGGCTCTTTTAGTTTAATGATAATATATGATGATTATAAGAACTTCAAGTATTTTATATCAGCACATATTTTGAATCATTGCCAAGCTCATTAGTGCATGTTTTTATCAAGATTTGTATTTAATATTACAATAGTCATTTATTTCTATGGATTTTATTATAAATCTTTTAATTTTAAACTCTTATGATTCTACATTTGTGATAGTAGATTACTTCATTAAGATAGTATATTTTGTACTATGTAAAAAAAACTATCACAAATAAAAAAAACATCTAGGCTTTTTTTATGATATCTATCACTATCATAGATTATTAAAAGATATTGTATCAGACAGAGGGAATCAATTTGTATTCAAATTTTAAAAAATTCTTTTCAAGATATTGAAGATGGATATAAAATTATCATTGGACTTCTATCTTTAAATTGATGGATAAATAGAGCAAGTAAATTAAGTATTAGAGTAGTATTTGTGATGTACCATCAACTACTATTAAGATAATTAGAGAATTCTTTTATCATTAACAAAGTTTGCTTATAATAATACAATATATTCTTTTACTCAATAATCACCATTCTATACTAACTATGGTTATCATTCACGATTTAATACTTTTGACTTTTCAAAAGTTGATAATTCTATAGCAAAAGATTTGATAAATTGTTTATTAGAGCTGTATATAATAATAAAGGTACAATTAAAAAAAGCTCAAGGATTAAAAAAATCAAATATCTGTAAAAAAAAAAACTTCAATTTTTAATTGGTGACAAGATGTGATTACTTCATCATAATATCAAAACTAATTGCTCTTATGACAAGTTGGATTATTATAAATTTGGAATATTTTTTATTATTGAATAAACCAATCCAGTGGCATATTGATTATATCTACTAGAATCAATGAAGATTCACCTTATTTTCTATGTATCTATTTTTAAGCCTTACAAAACAATGGATATATCAAAAAGAAGTCAATTATTACTTCTACTAATAGAAGTCAATAATAATCAAGATTTTAAAATTAAAAAAGTCTTGGATTTAGGATAGCACCAAAATAAATTAGAATATGTAGTATTTTGGCATGGATATGATATTAGTGAATGCATATAGGAG
The DNA here is from genome assembly GCA_036785485.1 of Physcomitrellopsis africana. Classification (NCBI taxonomy): domain Eukaryota; kingdom Viridiplantae; phylum Streptophyta; class Bryopsida; order Funariales; family Funariaceae; genus Physcomitrellopsis; species Physcomitrellopsis africana. The sequence goes on along the minus strand of JAWRVF010000095.1, from coordinate 130,546 downwards.
CCATGTGAAAATCTAATAAATACATCAAAATTTATTTCTATTTTTTATTGATGTCATTAATTGAAATCAAAGACTAACCATCAACAATGAAATGATATAAATGAAGGAGAAACAAGTTTAAAGATTAACTTGTAGGATTTTTTTATAAACATAGAGAATTAATAGTTAACAAATTTATCTCAAGAATTGTCATTTGCTGAATTGCCAAATAAAATATTTAAGTTATCTTAACCTAGACAATATTGCAATTAAAATGAAGATCTTTAAGAGAGACATATTTTTCTTTGAATAGATAGTAAGATACAATGTATTTGGTACCATGATCTTAGAAGAGATTCTTGATATTAAGTAATATTATTAGAGATAGATGTTATACTTAATGGAATACAAAATATGTTATTTGAAGATAATTATGAAGGCTTCAATAATAATCAAATAACTGGGTGGTTTTTTTGCCTTGATATAGGATATTATTGATAGTTGAAAGAACCTATCAATCACCTTCATGTGGAACAAAGATCAAAATTTATTACTAACACCATTCAATAAATCTTAAACTTCATCAATTTATGAAGCAATTTTACAACTCCTTGTAGAACTTATTGCCTAGAAGAAAAGAAGATGATGTCATAGATATCTATAATTACTAATATATTTACTTTGATAAATAAAAATAGATTAAATTATTAATATCTTGTTGAAAAGCTTTCTAAAAGCTTTATAGGCAAAGATTAGATGTTATATGTGTTTGTAGGTGATTGATAGATTAAAAGTTTGGCCAATAAATTGGCCACATATTACATATGTTGGCCACTTATATTATAAGTTGGCTACATGGCACACATATAGGAAACTTGTCCTGCAAGTCAAACATGTGTCTTGCAAGTTGGACACATGTCATGTGGCCTATAGGACATTGTCACTTAGCTTCTTAGTTAGATAGTATATATAGAGATAAGAGTGAGGTTTTTCTCACTCTTCTTAATACCTCTCTTGCTTCTAGTTTAGTTTCAAGAGTTTCTAGTCTTTTTGTCTTTAGCAATAGTCATTCTTATTTTTTCTTCAATATACATATTGTTTCATTTTTTTAATATCATCTCTCTTTGATATATATCTTACTTATTTATTTAAATCCTTTGAGTTTTTTCCTTGATATAGATTTTATAATGCATATGCTTAAATTTATAAATAAAGAAATCTATAGATTAATCAAATAAAAGCACAAGATTTTTTAAAGTTTAAAATTGAACTTCTATTACTAAAAGAACATTAACTATTTTAAATGATATTATTGTATTATATATCACCTTTTTTAGAAATGCATCAAGCACTTGGCTGTTGAAGATAAACTTGTATTTTGTAATTAATCAAGAATCTAATAATCTTAATAAAATCTTAAATAAATCCTAATTGAATATTTAATAATTCTTATTAAAATCTAAAATAATTTTAAAGAAATTCTAAAAGAATCATAAAGAAATCTTAAAGAAACTTTTAAAAAAATCTAAAAAAATCTTGCAAAATTTTAAAGAATTTATAAAGAATTATAAAAAAAAATATAAAAGAAATATAAAAGAAATATTTAAAAAATCATAAAGAATTTTAAAGAAATCCTAAAAAAAATCTAAAGATATTCTAAAAAAATCATAAGAAAATCATAAAGATACCTTAAAGAAATCCTAATCAAATCATAGCCAATCTTAAATAAATCCTAATTAAATCTTAATCAATCTTAATGAAATTTTAAAGATATTCTAAATAAATTTTTATCAAATCCTATTCAAGATTAATAAAATCTTAAAGATATTCTATATAAATTTTAATCAAATTTTAGTCAAATTTTAATCAAATTCTAATCAAATTCTTATAATTTTTTAATCAAGTCCTAATCAAATCCTATAGTAGATTTAAAACTTCAATAATTATTAAATTAACCATTGATCTTCATTTAAAATTTGTATACTTTTTAATCTACTAGTTAAAAATAAGTATACAAAATTTGAATAGATTTGAACTTATAAATTAGAAGAAAAAGCTCCTAATTTGCTTAGGTGTTGGCCATCCTTCTTCTCCAACCTTGTTGTCAATCTTCAAATATCAATAGCTCCTTTTTGCACCATTTTAATATTCTAATATTTTACAAAAATATTAAAATTTAAATTAACTACTAGCTGAAAAAAGAACCATTCTAATCTAATTAGTAAATTGTTCAAAATCACAAAAATCCTTACTGATCCTCAAAATCCAATTTCCAAGATCCTAGTCCATTTAAATTCTAATGACCTTTGATCTAATTGTCTAATTAATACACATTTAATACAACTAATATTTAATACAACTATATTCATAAATCCACAAATTTTTATTTATAAATTTGCTACTAAATTTTAAAAAATTTTAAAAATATAAATCCACTTTATTTTTTAACAATTAGAGTCACCTGAATAGAACCTTGACTTTGCATAGCTCTCACAAAGTCATTATAAACTCAAAAACCATGAAACCAATATTTAAATAAATCCTATTAAGTCTATTATCTAATACTATTATCTCATTAATATAAAAATATCCTATAGGCCATAAGCACATGATTTTGTGTCTTGGGATGTAGTTTTGACCTTGATTCACAACCAACCTTCTTTGAGTACCAATCCAAGGTTTTCTTATATAATTTTTATTGAAAACTATCTCTTTTTTTATCTAAAGATGCCTATAGTATTATTTTTGCTAATCTACCTTATTTTATTTTATTTATGGCTTAAAAAAATAAATAAAAGTCTTTTTAATAAAAAGGCAATATTAACATTAAATTTTTTATTACCTCCTTATTTTTTACCTATATTTTTTAAAATAATTTTGTTATTAAGTCTTCAATTAAGCTCCTCTATGATATTTGTTTTCTTTTACTTTGTTACCCTATAATTGTATTGCAATACAATAGCACTTAGAAGCAAGGTCTATCATCGTACATCAAATTTGTGATGCCATCATTAAGATCATGTTTGTGAATGTAATAAAGGTTTTTTTTTTTACTCAGGTCTAAAAAAGAAGTTGACTAAGTATCTATCTTTTAAGATTTTTATGTAAGGTTATTGATTTGAATATTAAAAGAATGTACAAATATTTTACCAATGTTGCAAAATGGATCCAAAAAAATAGTAACTAACAAGAAAAATATAACATAGTCTAAATTTATTGTCTCATAATTTAATATTTAAAGAATTATTTAAAATTATCTTAAAATTAAAATACATAAGTTAAATAGTTGTTATTAATGCCATAGAAAGAACTTCTAATATTCTTTGGATTTAACTTTTAAAAATAAATTAGTGTGCAATTTAATCTAATATATTTTAAAGAAATGAATGACATATTTAATAATTTAATATTTATAACAAATAATTCTTTGATAGAATAGCTTAATTAATCCTATGGATATAGATTCCAAATTCTATCCACCAAATTCTATCCACCAAATTTTATATACCAAATTCAATTATCTAATAGAATTTTAACTCAGAAATTTCTTTTTGATTAAGAATTATAATCCTTTTGAGTTATCTATAAGGTTAAATATAAATATAAATTTTATTAATTTCATTAATACAAACCTCTAAGTTGTTTGTAACAACTTTGTTGTCTTAGTACAAGCAATAAGCTACACAAAATCAAAGTCTTCTAATATTAATATACCATTGCACTAATTGTCAATATAGATATATTTAAGAGATTATAGTATATTCTTTTCTAGCCTTTGATAATCCAATTTATCATATTTAAATTTGATTAAGTTGTATGCTCAAAAAAATATAAGATTATCAAAATTTAATTAAAAATAGATTTTGATATCTAAGAAAAAAGCTAATTTTCAAACTTGTATTAAATTAAGTTTCTCAACCTTTACAAATAACTCTATTGTAACACATATTAGAAATATGGAAATATTATAATATTTTTTTTAAAGATATAAATCAAAATACTACTTTTAAAATAGAAGTAATTTTTTAGTATCAATTCCTTTTTTTATTGTCAAACATCTAGATCTTTCTTGATGATATTATATTTGGTCTTGTATATCACCAAGCTTTTAAAGAAAGTAGAATGCACATCTTTTGTGGTGCTTAAACTGAAGTTGATGTAAATATATTTTTAAAAGATAAAATAAATCATAAAACCACAAAGTTATTACTGCAATAAAATTATAGTTATTTTTTTATTAAATATCTTACGTTTATAAAAAATATATATTAAATTTTGGTTTTATTTTAAAATTTTTAATTAAAATTTATTATAAGAATATTTTTTCAATATTAAAATTATTTTTAAAGCATTAAATAGATATAAATTAAAGGCCTGAAGTTGCAAGATATAGAAGAAAATGGAAAATATTTATAAACTCTTTTCATCAATAATTCTTATATATAATTTTAATCTTGAAGAAATTAAGATCAAGGTTTTTTTGAGATTGAAATAATATAAAAGCTTTGAATTTTAAAATTCTCTTTAAAATATGAAAAAATTAATTATTAAACAATATTAAATTGAGATTTATTTAAATTGTGTATAATTCAACAAATCATACTTAAAGAAAAAGCAAAGATTATACATTTGATACTATTAATTCAATACTATAAAGACTTTGTAATATAGAATATTTTTTAAAATATATAAATTTTAATAATAAAAAATTATTTAATTTATTTGATAGAATATATATAAAAATCAAAATTTTAAAATTTAATAAAATATAATTTTAATTTATTTTTAATTTGCAGTTGCTAATCTTATTTAATATCAAAGCTAAATAAAAAATTTATCACATACAAGTTTAAATTGTGATAAAACTTAATACTAGAAAATTAATAATAATATAGATGGTTTTCATTGGAGTAGATAGTACACTTGTTATTATAGGCAATTTGAATTGAAGGATTAATATTATGAATATTAATGCAAGAAAAGCTATAAGATAAGATGAAGAAAACAAAAAAGATATAAGCAATCAATTGATAAAAGCATAGGTACATCATTGAATTTAGAAGTTGTGGTGGAAAGTTATAAGATGTAGTTGTAGCTATCTTTTTTTTGAGCTAAAATTAAGACCTTTTTGAATAATATAAGATCTTAAAATAACAATATTTATATCTTTAATAAAGACCAAGTGATTATAAAAGAATAAAATAAAAAAATAAAAATAAAGCCAAAAGATAGAAGAGATTTACCTCACATAATTTTATTAAATGAGATTTTGACTCATCTTTGTTAGACATTGGTGATCCTTGAAATCTTATTTTATTTCTTTTATTTGGTGCATAGAGCACATATTATGTTAATTTTATTAGAAAAAAGATTGAAAAGGAATTTTTAGTATCAAAAAGAATAGTTACACTATCCATGTGGATGAATGGAAATGTATGATAGAAATCTCCATTCCTATTGGCCAAAAGTCATATCCAATAGGCTTCAAGAAGGCTACCTAAGGCCTTATTAGGGATTAGGGATTAAATTTTTTTCAGGTCAATTAAATATTAAAGGTTGAGATCAACAAATTTAAATTTTTTTACTATGGTTTTGGTACAAAAATTGAGTGATTTGGAATTTTTATGAAGGAGATATGGGCACTCAAAATCAAGGTGTTGATTTTGTACTTAACTCATATATACAAAAAGTAATAAAGAATTAGCAATTAGGGTTGAAAAGAGTACTTTTTTAGCTACACTTTGTATATACAACTTGATGAATTCTAAGTTGGGATAAAAGAGATATTAGGAGTTGAAATTAGTACTTAGAATCTAAAGGCAATAAGTGACCCTTTTAATTAGTGGTTATATTTTGAGCTACATCTTAAGTAATTTGATAAGATTTTAGCTCAAAATTTCAAGAATATATATTTTTATGTTAAAAAGCTATATAAAAAAAGTTTTTAATATTTGAATGTTGGTTTTTTAAAATATAAAAAAGACAGTGCTCACATGTCTATAAACTAGGATTTTAAGTACTTATTAGGATTTTTGAGATATGAGATGAATAGAAGCAAATCTATAGCTAAATTTATCATGATAAAGCTTAAAGATATAAGCTATACTTTTAAAAAAAAAATTAAAAAATTAAATCGTTGAATCAAGAGATATGTGATCCTAAAGTTCAAAAAAAAGAACAATCTTTTATAAGTGAATAAGGTATTAAAGGATTTTGTTACAATTTGAATATTTTTTATAAATTAAAGAGATTTGTTTTAGAAGCCAAGAATTTATAGAAATGAAAAGATAGATATATAGAGCTATAATAAAATTTTGATATAAAGATAAAATTTTAAAAAGAAATTATAGATATTCTATGAAGTTATTAAGAATCTAACTTATCAAAAATTAATTAGTTATGATTTGGCATAGAAAAGGATGGTAAGAATTTTTAAAATGCCATAGAAAAATCTTATGTACTAACTTACTTAAATATAAAAGATTCTTATTAGTATAAATTTTTTTAATATTATTATGTTTATTTGTCCTCTTTATTAAAGATAAATCACTTATCAAAGCATGGCTAATAAGTTATAGATAAACTTTCTACAGTTAGATATTCAGTATATTTTTAAATTAAAAATCATGTCATTTAAGACCAACCCAATTGACTAAGGACATTTTGAAAGAATCAATCCAATAGGGAGATTTGAATCAATAGGATTTTGATTGTAGAGGGTAGATTGAAGATATCCAATCCATATAAGTATTGGACCAATAAAATCCAAACAATAGTAGGTAAATTGGAGATATCCAATTGGAATAAGAACTAGACATCATAAATTTGAAGTCGAATTAAATTAGGTCAATAATAAGCAAAAGATAACTAGCCACCTATAATTAAGAAAAGTAGTATATGTAATCACAAAGGCCAATAATTATGTATACATTTGCATGAAGACAAAGAAAAATTAGATAGTGCCACGTGCCAAGTACATAGCCAATGATGTTATTAATATTGTTGTTGCTATAAAAGTTCTCTTCAAATTGATTATGAATATAGACTATTTTTCAAGTTATTATTTTTTCTCTCTTCTAATTTTGATCTAAGTCTAATTCTTGTAGCTTCTATTAAAGTCAAGTTGTATGTAGTCTAACTTAAACTAATAGTTTATATTAAATTCCTTCTAATATGAATTTTGTCTACAACTTGTCAATTTTAATACAATGAGGATTATTTTTGGATTAATACTTATAGATTGATATTTGATAAGAAAAGTTACTATCTAGTGTAGATTTGCAATGGCCAACAAACTCTCTCTAAATTAAAGCTACGTCCGGAAAAAAGCCTCCAATCCACCAAATTTTGGACCTACTCATATCCAAAGTATCAAAACTACAACTTTAAATTTATTAAACAATAAGTTTTATTCTTCTTTTTTAATGATGCATATTACTAATTCGGATAATTCTATTAACCAAATTGCTATCCAATCAATGTAAAATCCAATATTAATAGTTTCTATATTAGGACTTTCTCATTGACTTTCTACTTTTTTATTAAAATTTCACCTATCCATTTTCTTGCTCTAATGTTCTCTAATAAAGACCTAAAAACCCTTCTCAACCACATCTAAAAGATTTGACAATTTATACATAACACCTTCTCATAAACAATTTAAATTCAAAAAAATAAAAATATTTTTCAAATGGACAATTAATCTAGGGACAAGATCTACACAATGTGGTCCATCTTCTTAGAATATGCTAGACTTAATTGGAAGTGGAATTTGAAAGAAATAAAATTAGCTCATAAAAAAGAAGTACAATCAATTTGTAAACTTGATAGCAAATGGGCACTGAACAAGCTGTTCTGCACTAATAATGACCTCCAAATTCAATGGAATGCCAACCTACCCAGTCCAGACTTACTCGCCCAGATTTAGATCAATAATCTTCTTATGCAGTACAGTCTTTGAACACGCAAGTAATTCTTTTTAAATAGAATAGAAGTACATCTCTTTTGCTTCCGAAAGAAAAAATAGACAAGATACAAATGCTGTAATATAGTGTGTGGACAATTGAATCCTTTGGAAGATGAGAATAGGGAGAGCAAATCGTACAGCTAATGTGGTGATGGTACGATGATACACTCCAACCATGCTTTTGGACTGAGGTGGGGGCGGAACAATGCAGTCGTTTGGTACAAGGGGGGTGGCACCATGAGGCTTCCGTACCTCCAAATTTAGATGGAAGCAAAGCAAAGGAAGATGTGGGAAACCTTTTTGTGCCTTTAGGGCTGGCGAATGTCAATATCCAGTGCCAGTTCCCCCAATACCTGTCTGTGCCGGAACCTTTGTGACAGGACCGCCTCAGGACCTTCACAGATTGCTATCATCTCATAAGCCAAAGTGATATATTCCATTTCTCAAACAACCCAGTTGTCTGAAAACAGAAAAGCTCGAAATTTATGAAGGAAACAAACAAAGGAGATCTGCTTCACGGATGCGAACTGTGACACCCACAGACACAGACACCGAGTTCTCACCAGCTTCAGGATTGTCTACATTCGGGAGAGCTGCTAGAGCGGAACCAACCCGTATTAGCAACCATATCCAGTGAACAGACACCACTCATTCATGCATGGTTCCATCAGGAGTTGGATTCTATTCCTGGGCGGCAGAAAACTTTGACCAAAAAGGTCCACAAAGTGGATATTCCCACAGCCACAGCAACCGCTGCTCGCTGGTGTTGTATACTCAGAAGCTCAGGAGCTCCGAAGATGCTACTGAAGCAGCAGCGTAAGTGCTCGGGTTTGGTGTCGAGCCCCTGGTGGTGTCGTCACTGTCCCAACCAGATTGCGCTCATGGCTCAGTCCATTCCTCCCTCGAGACCGGAGCGGTATTCCACCGCGACAAACCTGTCTTCCCTAGAGAAATGAGACTTTCGTCGCTCACTACTCAGTGGTAATGAGCATGGGCAGTAGATGGTTGGTGCGGAGTTGGAATTTTCCCCGCGGGCAACTCCAGGACGCGGTTTTGGTCTCCATACCTGCCCCAAATGCGATGAAAAGAGCATCGCTTGCATGTGGGATATGGTCGTATTTAGCGGCAGTAAAGATTTCGAGAAAGTTTTTTCACGAGTCGTTTTTATTTTTTCGTTTTATTTTTTATTTTTTATTTTTTTTTAAATTTCGGGGGTGAGTCTCAGCGAGCTGTGTGTACAGGATTTAGTGAGGCCACGTCAACCTGTCTGTGTTGTGATCCAGGATGAAATCTTCCTGCCCATGCTCTGGCTACCTCACTCACATTCAAAGCACAGTTGAAACTATAGTTCCGCTGGAGAAAAGTTCTGACAGCTGGTGCTTAGTTAATGCAGTGACACAACATCGAACGCTCGTAGTTTACCTCTTTGGATATCTACTTGTAATCCTTGGTGAGAACGGAAGGAGAGGAAGATGAAAGTGTCGGAGTGAGAGTAACTTTGTTCATCTTTTTTTTTGAATTCATCGCCATGCAGCCTCATCTTTTTTAGATTCATCTCGTAGGCTCCATGGCGACTCTACCATTTTTATCGTTTTCCGAAACTTTCTTTTTATGTTAGTTGTGCAATTGATTGAAGGTTTGACCCGCACTTGGTGGGCATTCCGAAGGCTGGTGGTGTAGGACAATTTTTCTTTTCGGGTGATGGGGCTAGGTAATTTGTACGGTAGGATTGTTTAACTGGAAAGCTCCAATTCGTTTGCAAGCCCTACCGTGATGTTCCGCCACACGATAGTGGTGGTCAGAGATCGAGAGACGGGAAGGGTTGCGATGTAGACGATCGAATTAGCGAAGCGGAGGCTGTACGAAATTACGACGAGAATATGCTGCGGTCAGATCGCCTTGGCAGCAGGGAGTAATTGATGTAGCACTGTGCACTTACTTGATTTTTTTGAGAAATACGTAGCGGAATCCAAAAACTGGCTTGTGACAGGAACGGGGTTAGCGAAAAGCGGTGGCGGGGCCCGACGCTGCTGCTCTGAGCATCTCGCAGCCGCTCTAAAACGATGACATCCTTTCGCATCTCAGTCGACCATGCTCCTCTGCAAATTCTCGTCCATCAGGTCGATTCCCCTCATTCAGTTCGTGAGCTGAGGGAGCCTTGTTGGCGAGATCTTGTTGAGAGATCTCTGGGCAGGCGTTCCTCATTTGCTGTTTGATATCCTCTGAAGACGCTCTCCGCTCCGTGTGCAGGGTTCTTTTAGCGAGGGAACCCATCCGGCATGTTGAGGACAGCGGGGTTGTGCTACATTCATGACTCTGTGAGGGTGTCTTTAATCGTCCTCACGGAGCTTTCTCTCTGATTTCTAGAGTCAAGTAGCTGGTATACGCCAGGATAGAGACAGAGGTATGTGCATTGCATTCTTACACATGTGCCAGCCAGTCTGGTGTGGATACACGTAGACTCCGACTGAAGTCCGCCGTCGTAACGGTTTGCGTAGACACTCGTTATATTTCACGCTATCCAAATACAGTCTTAGGAAAAGAAGTATCTTTTGTGAGGATGTCAAGTAAGGTTTGCAGGGGTGAATGCTCTACTGTTTTCTTTACAGTGTAGCAGGTCGTAACCCCGGCTTAACGAGAGCTGAGTGGTATTAATTACATTTTTTTGGAATCCTCACGGCGAGCGTTGGATAGCCGTAGCATCTTGTACTTATATCTCATACAAGGCCTACAGCACACCAACCATGCCTTTCTTTTGAAATTTGCAGGAAGGACGGTGCTATGGTGAGGGGATGTAGCCTGATGGAGCTTGCAGACGTGCTCGCTTTTTGCAAATCGCTTGAAACTTCACTGTTCGTGAATGCTGTGAAGGCACTGATCTGTGTCAAGTGGAATTTCAGATAGTTTCTTCACGTACGGTAGAAAAGCAATCGTGGTTTGTCTCGTGTGTTGTAGATTACCTCTCAGAACATGCAGGGCCTTGATATCTGTGGATTGAGATTCCGGACGGCAAATTCAAGTCGCTCATTCTGTGATTTCCGAAATTGTGCATGGGCCATTGCCTTGACGTGTTGTGCATTGAGTGTGTAGAGGTGGGATGACGAAGAATGCGAATGCAGCATCTGGGAGTTCAACTCCAGGCGAAATGGTGGTGGTGACCCCCGCAACAGAAACCTTTTGCATTGAGAGTAGGCGACCAGAGCCCGGTCATGTGGTGGTCTTGGAACCAATTGACACTGACGGCGACTCGAAACTCCCCCGTGCAGAGACTGCCGATGGCAGCACCCCTGAAAGAGTGGCGCTTCTATCTGGATGGCGCCGGCACAACGAGGTCGCGTCGTTGCAAGAGGTGAATTCCTCCATTAACGTGCCCGAGGGAGCATGGTACAAGAAAGCGTTCGCCTTTGCGGGCCTTGGATTCATGATCAGTGTTGCATACATGGATCCAGGAAACTGGGCCACAGATCTCAGCGGAGGTGCCGCATTCGGTTACACGCTACTCTCAGTCATCTTGCTTTCGAATTTTACTGCCATTTTCCTCCAATCCATGTCCCTGAAGCTCGGTATTGTGGCGGACCGTGACTTGGCACAAGCATGTCGCGACGCATATCCCAAGTACGTGGTGTACTTCCTGTGGGTTATGATGGAAATCGCTATCGCAGCGACAGATCTGGCGGAGGTTATCGGTTCCGCCGTCGCCATGAACCTCTTGTTCGGCCTCCCCTTGTGGGCTGGCGTGTTGATCACCGCTGTGGATACGATGTTCATCCTCGCTTTCGGAACCAAAAGTTTCCGAAGCTTGGAAGTAATTGTCTTCGTCCTGTGCTTACTCATTGCGGGAGTTTTTGTCTACGAGCTCATCGCTGTGAAACCGGAGTGGATCAAAGTTGCCCAAGGATTGTATCCCAAACCTGAAATCATCACCAACCCAGACATCCTTTACAACGCTATCGGTATCATCGGCGCTACTTGCATGCCCCACAGCTTGTTCCTTCATTCGAGCATCATCCAGACGCGCGCCTACCCTCGCACCAAGGAAGGAAGGAAAATGGCAGTGAAATACGGCAGATGGGACTCGTGCCTTTCCTTGATGCTTGCCTTCTTCGTGAACGCATCCATTCTAATCCTCGCTGCTGCGGCCTTTCATTTCGGCCCTAACGCCAATCGCGAGCTCGCTAACCTCAGCGACGCGTACAAGCTCCTCGCACCTGCTTTGGGCAACAACGCTGCAAGGATCCTGTTTGGAGTCGGCCTACTCGCAAGTGGCCAAAACTCAACCATCATCGGCACACTAGCTGGCCAGATCGTCATGGAGGGGTTCCTCAAGCTCAGGATCAAACCATGGCTTCGACGTCTCGTCACCCGATCGATTGCGATCATTCCAGCTGCCATCGTCGCGGCTATCGGCGGCAACAGCGGTGCGGGGCGTTTGCTGGTCCTCAGTCAGGTCATTCTGTCCTTCACCCTGATCTTCGCCGTGGTACCGCTGGTACATTTCACCAACTCCCGTTCCAAGATGGGCAGCTTCGTCAACTGCTGGGTTGCGAGAATCTTCGCATGGTTCATTGCAGCAGTAATCGGCGGCCTCAACCTTTTCCTCGTGGTGCAAAGTATTCGTGAGGGGTCGTTCGGGGAACCGAGCCACATCTGAGGCACAAGTCGTGTCCATCAATCTGGTCCAAGTCTGTGCCGACACTGTGTTGCTGAACCTCGGTTATTTTACCAACTACGTCCTCCATTTCTAGATGTGAATGAATCACACGACATGGAAGATGCCGTGGTTGTTGTTTTCTCCTTGCCCTTCCGAGTAAACCTCTGGAATGATCCCGCAGATGGGGTGGATCGAAGAGCTCCAGTTAAGTAAAATCAGGAAAAACGGAGTGGATCTGTCGCTGCACAATCAGTCGATCTGCAGCTTCAAAGCTCAGCCTTCCACGTCTGTTGTGAATATTGTGCACACCCGCGACAAGTGTGTCTCTGTTTTACAAGATGAATTCACATTGTGTTTTCCCTGCATGCACGTACTCTGAGTTGCCGTTGTGTGTCATGCGTGCCATAGCCTTCTGTTGCCCATTTGGAACTAATGCTGTGCTTGTGCCGTATCCTGTGGTACGTCGAAAACTGCACAGAAAATGCCGATTTCTTTGTTGTGAAATAATTCTTCTCAAACACTCAAAACAACCGAAAAAATACGCTTAACTCATTAACCTTGACATTCTCTGTGTGTACCATTTGAATCAATTCCATCATGTCGTTTGTGTGCTAATTTATGTTTTTATATATATATATATATATATAATTATACTTTTAGTACATAGATGTGATGTAAACATGTGAATATTTTCTTTATTTCTTTATATATTTTTGATGTAAACAAATTAAGAAAAATACCTTAGAATTGACTAGATTTCAATTCAAATTTTTGAAGATCTTACTGTAAAGAGATTGCTAGCATTCATGATATATTTATATTTCAACTATACTAGTCTGAAGATTGGTCGTGAGACAATAAAAAGATTTCAATCATTAATAAAATAGATCTAAGAAGTTGTTGCTTAAATTATTTTTCTTTAATGCATGTTATATTTAGGGTTACTTATTAAGTAGATGCTAAACCTAATGGAACTTATTAAGTTCATGTTGTAATTTCAGGTGCTTCGGACGGATTCGCGCAGCTCCCACATTTCACGTTTTACAAGAATCCGCAAATTATCCATGAAGAGGAGCGTATTAATCAGCAGCTGGAGAATGGTATCTTGTATTGCGGGAACCAAGACGCGCTAATCCACCAACTCCATGGTCGCGATGAATTGAAGAATTCCTTCGAAAACACCAAACTGACTACCAATTCCTCGTTGATGTTGGGCTCAAGAATTGTGCCCCTTGTGTGAAAGTTGGTCTACGGGTTCTGCACTTATTTTCATCATAGGTTAGTTTTATGGAATGGCTCGCACATTCCTTGGAAAATGCAAATCAGAATTCTTAGCAAAATGGAATTGCATGGCGATGAGAGCGAGGATTGTCAGGAGCAGCTCAAGCTGATGGGTGTCGTTGAAGTACCTACCTTCCTGATTGTTAAAGCCGGCAGAAAAGGGTTGCTATGTCGATTCTGGAAAAGTATCTCTTATTGGAGAGATTCTGCAGCAGCATATATTCATTGCCATTCTTACACAATTTCATACAGTGATCCATCTTTGGAGGTCTAGCAATTTCGATAAGGGCTTTTTTGAGGATGGAACTCACAGCTGCCCAGAAGATACTGTCACGTAGGTCACTGGAGGTTTACTTAGATTTTGAACTTTTAGACATTTCTTCAACAGACCCGTAATACGGTTGGGGAAGGTTGCTTCAATCGCAATCTTTAGGGAAGTACCGTGATAGAGATTCTTGACATTCAATGATATCAAGTAAGTCAACTTGAGGGGACATGCCAGGGATTCAACTCGCGGATCCTCGAATGATCGGAATCATCTTCATAGATGTCGTCCAATCCTTGAGAGGTTTAGCTGCCCGTAGACAACAGCTGGTATGTGGATATTATTATAATAAGAGACTTCTGCGTCTTGGAATGACGGAGATGGTGCTTGAACAGGCTGTTTTCTCATCTCCCCACCACTGATCTGTAATGATTGGTTCTTCCGATAACAAATCTTTGGCAACAAATTATAAACCCAAGTTTCGCACGATTTGATTAATAACTCTCAACATACACTTCGTCTAACCTCTGATCTCGCTGTTCATTACAGTAACATTGAACTCTACAAATTTACGGCATATAAAATGGATCAGCCTTACCATCTTATGTACATTTTATATTTTGGGAAAAGATTTGAAGCGGAATACACATATAACGTGGTTCATAATCAAGTGGAATTTTATCACACAAAGAGTTATTCGCAGACGAAGATATGTCGCCAAGAAACCATGGTATCCACATTGAATCCTAAAAAGTGTCACTATACATCAATGCAAAATTATTTCATTTCAACCAGGAAAACTTTTTTAAAACTGTCCAATTAATATCTGAAGCTGATTCTAGCAAAGTTATTCCCACGCATGTCTAAACACATGCGTGGCAAAAATGACTGCTTATGTCGCAGGGCAACTCGACCAGGGAGCACTTGGCACTCCTCAACTTGTTGTTGTCCCGTTCCCAGTAGCATGTAACTTCTCCAAACAATTCTGTGTTACGGTCTGTTAAGATATAGAATGTGCTCTCCACCGACCATAGAAGAAAAATACTCAACAGGAGTACTGTCTTCAACTCCGCGACATTTGTAAGCTCTCGAAACTGCAACTCATCTGTGACTCTGGTCGTATCTGATAGAGTCACTTGACATTGCCCTTATAAATGAACAAGAAAATGCTGCTGCATCACAAGTGTTTTATGTGAACAAGGCATCGGAGAAGCTTTCTTCACCTTCTTCCTTAGGCTCCATGCTGTCAATAGATTCAGGTAGTTCCACACGCTCAGCACCCCGGATCTCCAACGTACTTGGATGCTGAAGAAACACAACAAGGCCACACTTGGCCCGGATGAAACCGTCCCACAGCCCGAATCGAACTTGTCCAGTAATAGCCTTCTTCGCTGGCCAATCATGAAGCGAACAAGCCTTCTCCAAGCCTCTTACCACAAACTCGTTTGAAAGAAATTTCCCTCTATTATCTCCTGCTGTACATTCAGTAACCTGTCCATTTTGATAAATGGCAACCATAACATCCAAAGCTTGCTTTTCTACGCGCTTCTTGTAAGACAAAGTAAGAGAAACTTGCAATGTTGATCGAAATGGGAGTTCATAACTGGCTTCCTGCATAACACACAGAACGACTACTAATAAGTATGAGAGGCCTCTGTATCGCAGTTAAACACTACTGTGAAATATAAGAAACGGTCCAAAAAAATGAGCAAGCATCGGTTTGTGCACAGACGAGCAACGTAAGAAGGGAATCAAGACGATTTAACTTCGTTACCCCATATTGGAGTGGAATCACATTCGAAGCAAATGAAGATGAGATGGGTGAAATAAAAAAGGGACAAAATTAATTCAAGAATAAGAAAACGAAAAAAGATGCAGAAGTAAAAGAAAATATTTCAGTGATATTGACATATGCACTTTGTTCGCACTCACAACAAACGGACATCCAACCAATCCTTGGGAAAAACAAAGCTCCCCACCTTAGAACTTGTAAAATTACATAAAATGAAGATCATAAGGGAGGAAAGAAACATGCGACTAGCACGACCGAAATATGGCTAAAACTCTTAGGATCTTCCGATAATCATGTTGAAATTGCAACCAAATTTTAAGAAGAATTCATAAGCGAAATTAGCGGATCGGCACGCACGCAACACCTAAAGCGCGCTTACTATTACGAGATAATTCCATTAGATGCATGACATTGTTAGAGCATCCTGAAAGACGGGACGCTTAATCGTTGCATGCGCAACTACGTCGAGGGCCATGAAACGAAACATACCAGCACATCAGGACCCGGAAACCTCTGTGCAGCTTTTATCAAGCCCGTAACACTTTCCATTTTATCACCTTCAGCGTGCGCGCACCCCTGAACGATAATTCCAGGAGTGGAGATAGAATCTTGTTGCATCTTCTCCCCGTAAGCTTTCTGCCTCAAGGTCCAAGAAGCACTGGAAAATGGATCTCGCCAGCCAAGATGATTCCAATAATCTACATGATACGCTAGAGCTATAATAGGAACGCCTCCGGTTGCATCTTGAGCTTGCCCTTGCCCGAGCTTCGCAAATTCCAGATCCGCCGATGGACATGACTTGCACCCTTGTGAAGTGAAATACTCTACTAAAACCGAACTCTGATTTTGCTTCTCCCTCCTCGCGTCTTCTTTCACTTTCCCCTCCTTCGGACCATTGGTACCACTAGATTTCGTCGCGCTTTCAGCTCCATCATTAACTTTGCTCCGTCCGAAGCAACAAAATAATCGACTCATGACTCACCTTTCACGGAAAACCACTTAGATCTTTCTTCCCTGTCGAACACAATCGATCTGCTCTGTTTCAACACCACCTTGCCACACAAGACAACACCGCTCCAATATTCCACCACTCCTTCCTCTACCCAAGGAACTCCAACTTCAAACCGGCGGACCACAAACTCTTCGGCAACCTCCCTGACTACAATCCTCATTAAAAGCCAACTATCGCTTGTCCCGACTGAATGAAGTCGGAGAAGGACACCTTGCGACCTCAGTCGCTTGACAGCTGCACCACGGGACTAAACAAATGTAACTTACTCCGGAACGCTAAAAACCAGCAAGGGCCCTACAATAACCGCGAGCACAAGCGCCGAGGCAACGACAAGGCTTCAGTCCAAGTACTTCAAACTGTGAGCCACTCCTGCAGCCGGACTCCTTCAAAACCACAGGGCTCGAATGGTGCGCGTCAAATTTTACAAGGCCATGGAAAAAAGGTCAAATGATCTCGACAACTGTGGACATTTCTGCCTCAAAAATAATTCAAATATGGAACCAGGGTCTCGCGTTCCGCACCCCGAGGTCTAACCCTTCAAAAGCGTACCGTATCGTTGGCAGGCAAGTGGAAAGAGATGAACGGAGAACGCCGACCAAATGAATCGTCCCAAATTCTCCGTCCTCATGCCGCACTAATTGGCTTGTCTGCACGAACGCGTCTCTCTGTTCGTCCACGGTATCCTCACTTTTCATCCAGCTCTCTTCAAACCATCAATCATTCGCATGCGAGAAAAACAATATCATCCACGATTTCCTAGCTTTTCATTCATTTCTAGACGACCATCGTTTTCTACCGTCATTGGCTCGATTGCGTGTTGTAGTCCATACACAGTGTCTGCAAGGCCTGCATTCCGTCGTTCGTAATAGATTGAGGATTGTGCGCTTCCCTTCACGGTTTAGAACATCGTATCTGCCACAGGGTCTTCGAAGAGCTACATGAGAATTCCGTTTGTTCTAGCTCAGTTTTTTTCTTCTTTTTTTTTTATTTTCCTTTCTTTTGCAGTGCGTTTGCTTTCGGTCTTAAAGTATAGATTTAAAAAGTACTGCATTTTCTTTCACTCAACCTCAGTTCTTGGATTCTTCGCTGATTCTTGTGTATCATCTGGAATGTTACAGCAATTTGTGCTACGCTCAGAATCTGCTTTCGCATTGTTTGATATGTCTTACACATCCGGTTCCAGCTGTGTTGTGATTGTTAGATGTTTGTGTTTTATGAGTGTGGCTTTCGACTGTATTAAAGCTGCACACGACCCGTACATCTTGCTCGTGATTGCTCGATTGCAAGCTCACCTGGCCCAAGGTTTAATATCTTAAGCAATGACGGGATTATTCGATACTTTTGCCTGTTAGTAAAAATTTGCAGGTGGCTACACTCCCCTGCCAGTGTGTTCCTGGAGCATTTCTAAGCAGTTCAAGAATTTTCATTCTTCCCTAATATTTTATAAATCCCTGTAGAATACATGTTGCATTGTAGTAGCCGGCAGTGTTGTGCAGTGTGTGCGTGGAATGAAATTTGACGAAACAAAGTTAGTCCTCGTAGATCTGTTATTTGCAGGCAAATTGCTGCTTCATATCCAGTACAACCACTAGTCTATGCAGCAGCTGCACAAGAAAGGGACATCAGAAAGAGTCGGCAAAAATGTTACATGTACTGAAAGCCTGGACACCTAACGAAGGGTTGCAATCCGCAGGATATAGCGATTCCAACAAACATCTTTGGATGGATCTGCACCAACAGTAATCATTCAGACATTTCTTATATTTATTATATAAGTTATATATAACAATTTATATAATAAATATATATTTATTATATAAGTTATTTACAATATATATTTATTATATAAGTTATATTTCTAACTTATATTATAAATTGTTATATTTTTCTTCAAATAAACAAATATACCTTAATTGTTGGTCAGTGATTTGACTGGTAGTCAAAATGTGGCTTTGGCATTCTGTCAAAAAATTTATAAATATATAATTTATCTGTTATTAATTTATATGTTTAAAAATAATGGAATTGAAGCATAGTTTTGTCATTTACTCAGAAGTGATTTTCAAATAATAAAATGTACATATTGCTTGATTTAATCTCACATTATATTAATAAACCAAATTATTGTTTGAGAGCGTATGTATATTATTTCTGTTATTTATTTTAAATAATAAAGCCATGTAAAGCCATTTTATGATTTGATTTTGGTTTTAAAAATATAAATAACTGTCACGGACACAAAATACAAAATTGAAATCTAAACAAAAAGTTCACGAAGAACTGGAAAGAACTAAATTAATGCAGATGAGTACAAGGCCAACACCAGAGAAGTGAGCTAGAGCTCCAAAAGATGTGTTGTCGAGACTGAAGAACCCTTCAGCCTCGACTCCTATATATACTACCAGATAGGAAACTTCTCGAGCTACTTCCGCTAAACTAGGAAGCTTCTCAAGCGACTTCTACTTAATCAGGAAGCTTCTCAAGCAACTTCCTAGAATCTAGTAGAATATTCTAGGAATATTCTAAGAATCTTCTAGAACCTTCTAAGGGAATCTTTAGAGAATCTTCTAGGAATCTTTATAGAATATTCTAAGGAATCTTTAGAAAATATTCTAGAGGGTTCCAAAGACTTGCTTCTAGAATGTTCTAGAAGCTTGTCTCTAGAAGGTTCTAAGGACTATGTCCCTAACATTACCCTCTTCTTTAGCTTCTCGAATGAGTAAGCTTTAAGAAGAAGTTATCATTGAACTAGCTTAGGTTTATGAGGATATCGCCGATGAAACTCCTGTACCTTTTGCGACGCATTGGCAAGATTTTCGGCTGGCTCCCACGTTCGTTCATTAATGTCGTAGCCGCACCAATGAACAAGATACTCCAACTTGCCTCACCTTCGCCGTGAATCCAGTACCTTTTCGACCTCGTATTCCTCGTGGTTCTCAATTTCAATGCTAGGTGGCGGATGTTGTGTTCTTCCAGGAAATGATGACTCTCGATAAGATTCCAACAAAGAAACATGAAAGACAGGGTATACCTTCATAGCAGCTGGTAGCTCCAAACGATATGCCACTGGATTGATTTGCCTCTGGATGACAAATGGTCCCAATCTTCGGTAGTCCAACTTATCACAAGGCCTTATCGTCTTAATATTTCGTCGAAGTAACCATACTTTATCTCCAACCTTGAAAGCAGGTGCCTCATTCCGAGATCTATCTGCGGTCGCCTTGTAGGACTCTTGTGCAGCTTGCAATTGAAGTTTCAACGTGGCTTGAAGTTCCGATAACCGCTTTGCAATTCCTTCAGCTGCCGGATTGATATTTATTGATGGACTCAATAAGTCAAGTTTCGGATGGTATCCATAGTTGGAAAAGAATGGTGTTTGTTGAGTCGACGCATGAAGTGTGTTGTTGTAAGCAAACTCGGCAAGCGATAGATATGCGGTCCAATCGTCCTGCTGATAGTTGATGCTGCACCGTAGATACTGCTCCAAGACTTGATTGACCCGTTCTGTTTGGCCGTCAGTTTGGGGATGGAAAGTCGAAGAAAGTTTGATATCCACTTTCAATGCCTCAAAGAGAGATCTCTAGAACTTGGATACGAATTGAGTCCCTCGATCCGACACGATATCATCTGGTAGGCCATGATAACGATATACGTTATCGAGGAAGAGCCTTGCATATCTTGCTTGAAGATGTCTTCTTGCAAGGGACAAAATGTGCCATCTTTGTAAGCCGATCCCCACAAAGATGCTATCGAATGAATTTGATGACGGCAAGTCTGTGATGGTCTATAGGAAGTGAAGAAAATGGTCGTGTGAAATAAATGGGTGGTGGCGAAGACATAAGGGCAATATCGAAGTGTGGATCTTGAACAAATGTCATAAGAGATGACAAACTCTTTCACATCCTTCCACATTTGGGGCCACCAAAAATCTCGGGAGATAAGCTCCAAAGTCTTGTTGGACCCGAAATGTCCCGCAGTTGGAAAGTCGTGACGAGATTGAAGAACTCGGAGTCGTGTTGGTCCTTTTGCAATATACAATCGCTCTTCAAAGTATAAAAGATCTTCTTCAACCTTGAACTTGTCGTTATCAATGCGCTGCTTGATATGCACGGCTATAGAATCTTCAAGAGTCGCGGCGCGTACCTGGTTGAGGAAATCGGTATCAATTGGCATCATGCAATACATCGCGGTTGGAGAAATCGATATCAATTTGGTACTAAACGACGAACTTAAAACGCTCGTTTAAAGAATGTTGCACACTGTTGATCGAACGCCGCTTCTCCAACCTTCGGCGCAAGATACGATCTCCTCGATAATGCATCGGAGAGTCCTTGTTGCTTCCCAGGCCGATGAGTAATAACAAAGTCAAATCTGAAATGCGACATATTCCATCGAGCCTCGATTTATCGCATTCGTAACTCGACGCTGTAAGACCTTAAATTTCGTGATCCGCAGATACTTCGTCATCGACGCGGCAATTTCCTTCAAGGAAGTCGCCACTTCGAAAGGAACTACCATTAAAAGGAATTCTTTATCGCGATCTCATATTGATCTCGGCAGCGGTAAAACTTCCGCTGCATGAACGCAATCGATGGAGCTTCCGCTCACATCCATCCTGCGAAAGCACCGCCTCCCAAAGCAAAATCAAGCACTCTGCCTCTAAATAGGAAGGCCTTGTAAAGTCGTATTGCACTAAGATTGGAGCCGTAGTAGCCGACTTAAGATCTGAATAAGTCTGAGGTCCCCATTCGAGCTTGTCCTTGCATGTCAACCGAGTGAGCGGGGCAGCGACTTGGGAATAATTCTTGATGAAGATCCGATAGAAGTTAGCAAATCCAAGAAAGCATTACACATCTCAAATTGTCTTCGGAACTTCCTAAGACACGATTGCCTCTACCTTTTTGGGATCCATCTTCAAACCTTCTGTAGTTGCGATAAATCCTAAAAACTCCATCTCAGTCTGGTGAAATAAGTATTTCTCTAGTTTGGCGTAGAGTCCTCGCTGGCGTAGCTTTTCAAGGACCAGACGAACATATTTCTTATGCTCTTCTTCATTCTTGGAAAATATCAGAATGTCATCTAAGTAGATGACAACGAAGTTGTCAAGGTGCTCTCAAAAAATGTCATTCATCATGTGTTGAAAAATGGCCGGAGCATTGGTGAGGCCAAAAGGCATGACATTATACTCAAAGTGGCCATACCTTGTACGGAAAGCTGTCTTCCATTCGTCTCCCTCCTTGATACGCATAAGATTGTAAGCTTCCCTTAGATCAATCTTTGTGAAGATCTTTGCACATCCAAGTTGTTCCAAAAGACCGAAGATCAAGGGTAACGGATAACGATTCTTCTTCGTCACCTTGTTGAGGCCTCGATAATCTATGCACATCCGCAACGAGCCGTCCTTCTTTTTCACAAATAAGATCGGTGCCCCGGCTGGCGACTTTGAATGGCGAATGAAATTCTTGGCTAGATTCTCGTCGATGTACTTCCGTAGCTCTGCCAACTCCGTCTGCGATAGGTTGTAGATTGGGCCAAAAGGTGGTTGTGTTCCTTCTTGTAAGTCTATGGCACAATCGTATGGTCGATGCTCCGGTAGCATTTCAGCATTCTTTTTTTGAAATACGTCCTCAAAGTCCTTATACTGCTCCGGTATACTTGTTGTCGAAGTCTTCTCGTCGCTAATCGGTGTTGCATAAATGACAAATGGTGTACCTTCCTTGGACGACCTTACAAACGCCCTTGCTCCAAGGAATAATGGTTTTTTTGTTCTAGACCTTTTAATAGGCTTACTTTTAGAATAATCTATGGGAAACGTCATTCTTCGCAACCTCCAATCGATAGATGGATTATGCTTCTCTAACCAGGAAAGACCAAGAATGACAGGGTTTGACGGGGTTCTAATAATATTAAAAATAACAAAACTACTATGGTTTTCAAATGCAACTTCTATAGGTTCTGATTCATGGGTGACACTACCGGACAATAAGGGTCTTCCATCTATTACTTCTACGTGTACGGGTTTGGATTTCAATACTAGAGGGATCTTATGGCGCTTAGCAAATTCTTCGTCTAAGAAACAAGCAGATGCTCCTGAATCTAATAACGCTAGGGTTTTGATTTTCTGAGGACCAAAAGATAAAGGGATTATAAACAACTAGCAGGCTGGGAAGAAAGAGTGGAACCCGATTTTTGTTGTGGTATTGAATTGTCCAGCCTCACGGTTCCTATTGTGGCTGGGCATCTTCGTTTTCCTATATAATTGCACCTCTGGTCTTCACACTGCGTCGATTCTGCTTCTTGGGGCAGCTTCTAACTGTGTGGCCTTGCTCTCCGCAATACAAGCATAGTCCTTCCTCCATACGTCGCTTTCTTTCTTCTGGAGTAAGGGGCTTTATACGTACCGCGTCAATTTGTATGTCTTCCGCTTCCGAGTGTGAGTTGAGGCCACTTGCTGACATACTAGGGCCATGGCGAGTCGTATATTGTCTTGCACGTTGGTCTTGGCGAAGTTGAAATAGGCGGTTATCGCACTTCACCGCTTGGCTGATGGCTTCGTTGAGCGTTCGTGGGTCTGGAAGCGATAATAGCAAATTCTTCACGTCGTCTCTTAGACCCCAATAAAATTGACTCATCAACGCTTCTTCGTCCCAGTTGATGTCGCACGCTAATTGCCTGAAATCTGATGCATAAATTGATACTGAGCGCATCCCTTGTCGTAGCGACCGAATCTTCGTTGTAGTCCATTGAGACTTATCATGTTCGCCAAATGCCTCGGCAAATGCCTCCAAGAAAGTTTCAAAGTTGCTCAAAATTGGTAATCGTTTCTCGAATAAAAGAGCGAACCACGATAACGCTTGTTCTGTAAGCAGAGTTCCGACTAATCCAACACGCGACTCCTCCGTCGGATAGCGTTCAGGTTGTAAAACCGTAATCAACCTGATTTGGTTGACGAAACCTCGAAACTTGGAACGCGTACCATCAAATTTGTCTGGAAGGCTGACTCGGGGTTCCTTTCGCTCTTCAACCAACGGTTCTTGTCGAACTAACGACATGGTTGCTTCATTAGATGCCGAAGCTTGAGATTGGTGAATCTTAGATTGTGCTGCCTCGGACGTTGTTGTGGTGAGAGTTTTAGCCCTAAGAAACACTGGGTCTTTTGTGCCTCTCGTTTCTTAAGTGCAAGAAGAGATTCATAAAGTTCATAAAACTGAAGATTTTACATAAAAACATACTTTATTAATCTTGCCATATTCTGCCTTTAAAAACCCGCCTTCAAATTTGCCCATAAATCCTAGGATATCATATCAATTGAAGCAAAATTTGAACCCAAAATACTTAAGGAAGTAAGGAAGCAAACCCCATAATCTTTTTGATTATAGCTCATGTGGTTAGAGAGAACCATGTTGTCAAAGAAACCCCTCCATGCTGCCTTTGATTCTGGACCCCCTTTGCTTCACACCTTCAATGCTCCTCATTATCAAAACTCCAAGTATTGAAATTTGGTAGGCTTGTTGCTTGCTTTATGTTGTAAACATCCTCCAATTTTTGCTCCAAAACTCCTCTTGAAAATAGAGTTATAGACTCTACCCTTCTCCTTTAATTCTGTCTTCTACCAACTCTAGATCCGACTACAAATTTCCTCATAATTCTTTAAACATAACTCCAATAGCAATCAGTTTTTTACACAACTTAATAGACTCATATATCTACAAATTCCAATAAATTTTACTCAAAATGCTACTTTGATCACAAAGATATGCTCCCCCAAACTTCACTGACTTAGAGATAGACCCCTATCACTTTGAAAGAGCATAACATTTTTTTCATAAGATAAATGAGTATCAAACTTACTCTCATCTCTTTCTTAACTTGCTTAGATCACGTCTATCAATTTTCACACTCAAATTCATCCCCCTAACTCCATTCATACCCAAAAAAACCCACACACACACTCTGCCCATACAAACCCCAATTCTACTTTCACTCTATTTCTCTATTCACCTACATCCGGTTACAATTCCACTCATAAATCTTTGCTCAAATATCATATTGACTTAAGATTTTGATTCAAAGTAGCAAACTCTATAAGGAACACAACCCCAACAAATTTTGCCTCTAAAGTCCAAATGGTTCTCAAGAGCCGAGGCCCGAAATTTAGTAAACCTCACTGCCCTAGTCTTAAACACCTGCAACTTTGATGACTCATATCTCCCTTGATACTTAACCAAAAGACATGAAAATTATTTCTATATGTTCCTTATCTTGTCTACTATAAACGCACAAAATATTTCACTTAGAATCCTCTCTAAGCTTCTTCTACACACAAAAACGTCTACTACCTATCAAAAGGAAACCCTATCTCTCCAAAAAGAACCTCCTTCTTCTTCTTTACGACCCCCTTCTTGTCCTCCCGGCCTGGTCTTCCTTCTTCCCTTAGTCAAAGAGACACCTCAGCCATGTCTTTCCACCTCTTCAATCCTTTCTTTTGGATTAATTTGAAGGAATCTCACTTTTTGAGGTAAATTTCTATTCTACTTTCTTACTACCATTTTTTTCTACCCACTTCTCTTCTAATTTCAGCCCACAACATTTAAGTTTAGATCTAAAATAGAAGAAAATAAAGGTAAAGTAGATCTAAGATAAAATAGAAAAAAAAATCTAATAAGTAGAAAAAACAATTAAGATTAGATTAGAGATAAAAGAGAAAGAACTACATCCTTCACTGCCAAGTCAAAGAAGCTTGTGTGATTAAGTTCTTAGCTACTTTGGAGTTGACGTGGGTTCGAATCCACTTGACTTCACTGTAGAATTCCTTGGCTTCATGACTTCGTACTGCTAGTGGGAATTTCAGCAAGAAATTAGTAGTTTGGCCTACCTATCATCCCTGAGCTTGTGATAAATATTATAACCTTCAAGATAATGTGGTTATAACCACAATCCTTTCTCTTTTTCATCCTCTCTTCTTCTAATCTTAATCTTTTTATTTTAACACATTCTTTTATATCTTTCACACTATGTTTTAATTTACAACATGACAACGTTCCAACGTTGTGAAGCCTTGCCATAACTCCTTCTATCTCTGCAGTTCTCTGAGACAACGTAGCAAGAGCATTCATGATGGCATCTAATTTGGACTCCAAACTTTCAGCCATAGTGATGTCTTGACCTCCGACCATTCTAAGAGAAGGAAAAGATGAATCTATAGAAGATAATATTGGTTTAGAGGAGGGTACTCCGCAACCTCTAAAACGCCTTAAGTTCTTCAAGAAGAGGGGTAATCCACGCTTTTCAAGAAGAACAAGACTCCAATAATGAATACAATGAATATCAGTTTAGAGGAGGGTAATCCGCAACCTCTAAAACGCCAGTAGACCTTCAAGAAGAGGGATAATCCACACTCTCACAAGAAGGAACTAGCTCTGATATCAAAGATGTGTGTAGTCTCGACAAACTGTCACGGACACAAAATACAAACTAGAAATCTAAATAAGAAGTTCACGAAGAACTGGAAAGAACTAAATTAATGCAGATGAGTACAAGGCCAACACTAGAGAAGTGAGCTAGAGCTCCAAGAGATGTGTTGTCGAGACTGAAGAACCCTTCAGCCTCGACTCCTATATATACTACCAGATAGGAAACTTCTCGAGCTACTTCCGCTAAACTAGGAAGCTTCTCAAGCGACTTCTACTTAACCAGGAAGCTTCTCAAGCAACTTCCTAGAATCTAGTAGAATATTTTAGGAATATTCTAAGAATCTTTTAGAACCTTCTAAGAGAATCTTTAGAGAATCTTCTATGAATCTTCATAGAATATTCTAAGGAATCTTTAAGAAATATTCTAGAGGGTTCCAAAGACTTGCTTCTAGAATGTTCTAGAAGCTTGTCTCCAGAAGGTTCTAAGGACTATGTCCCTAACAGTTTCTCACTCAAAACACTCTCAACTCAATTTTTGAAGCTTTCTACAAGTATTTGCACTCACATGAACCTCACAATCAAGTTTCTTCACTTGTCTAAATCACTTTCTCATAAAACACATAAGATGAAAGAAACAACTTCACCAACATAAAAAGACACTATCAAGGTCTTTCTATAAAGTCTTAAATTCACAAAACAAAGAGATAAGAATCCACAAAGCAATGTTAGAGATGTATAAGCTCAAGAACAACAACCTCCTTATACCAACAATCCTAACATCAACAATTATCATAAGATCTATTCCACACAAAAGCAATAATAAGAAAATGACTTCAACTTATTTGAATAGTACAATAAAGAATGTGTGGGCCCATAATCTATTGAAGAAACACAATAAGCATAATACAAGTAAGTAAAAATCAGCAAGGTTGCACATAAGAGAAGTGTGGAATGAGATATCTCTCTCTTCCAACATCCATTATTTATAGGTGGTGGTTATTGCCCTTAATGACATCCATCCATCTTTACACTTTTACATTCGTCAAAGGATATACCAAGTATATCCTTTGGCATCTTATCTTCTTTGAAAATATATATTTAGTATATCTAATAATTTTTTAGCATATCCAATATGTCTTTAGTATATTTAATATTCTTTTAGCATATTCTTTTAGCATATCCTAACTCTTAAATTGGCCATTCTACTTATTAAAAGATAACCTTTTAATCATTAGCAATCTATCTAAGATAATATCTTTTATTTAATAATTTATTTTTTATCAATTTATCTCAATAAATAGACTTATAATTAAAAAAAATTATAATAAAATAATAATAATAATATTATAAAAAAGCTATTGAGAAAAATAAATAATAATAAAAACAAAATAAGTTACCAAATAAAAAATATTATCTTAGATAAATTGCTAATAGTCAAAAAGTTGGCTCTTGAAATGTAGAAGGACTATCCTATAGATGAGCCACAAAGACAACAGCCTCGAGAATAGGTAAGAGCTTAAAGACTATGCCAAGAGATGTCTTAATAGAAGATAAGATGCAAAGAGATGCCTTAATAGTAGGTTTGATGAATATAAGAATGAAAGGATGAAAGTTGTTCATTGAGGCAACAACCACCACCTATAAATAAAGGAAGTCGGAAGTGAAAGTTATCTTATTCCACACTTCATTTTGTATACAATCTTTATTATTGCTAAATATTGAAACTTCTTAGTTCTTTTTTTTCAATAGATTATGCACCCACTCACATTTCTTTATGAGTTTTGAAGTTCTATGAAGTCTTTATCTTTGTCTTTGTAAGGAATAGATCATTTTAGTATTGGTGATATTAGAATTTGAAAACTTCTAATTTTTATCTTTAGATATAAATCTAAATCTTATATTGTTCTTACTTGTTGTTAAGTGTATTTTGAATTTGGGATTGGTTTTACATCTTAAAGTGATGTTTTTAAAGACAATAGTATTATGTTTTCTTACTGAGTTAGATCTTTGATAGACTAACTTTGTAGTTTCATGTATTAAAGAAGCTTAAAATACTTAAAAGATCTATTATATTGTTGAGAGGTGATTTGTAAGCATAGAAGTGATCTTGGGATACAAATCTTGAGGTGGAAGACAATCATATAATTCATAAGACTTGTAAGAAGTCTTAGAAGTGAAATTGAGAGTGTTTTGAAAATGAAACCACTTGTTTATTTACAAAGAGGGCATTTTAGGATTTTAAGGCAGCAACACTTTCTTGCTGATTTTGAGAGTTTAAGGACTCCTTCTCTTAAATTTTTTTGATATATATCTTCTTTAAATATAGCTTCAAATGAAGGTGAAGGCTTAAGGATCATTAAAAAGTATAGATGAGAGAATTTCTATCATAGAAAGAAAGAAAAAGAGTCTTAAAGTAAAGATTCAGCACTCTATTCATGTCAAGGCAAGGGCAACTATTCAAATCAATGAGCTAGTATCAAAACTTCTTTCATTTGTAACAAAGTAGGATATTTTATTTGAAATTATTATAAAGATAAAAAGATGAAGAGGGAGAATGCAAATAGTATGCAAGATGAGTTTGGAGGACAAGATTATATATTCATAGCAACAAATAGAATATCTATGGCTACTATGATAAGATGGATTGTAGATTTAGATTGTTCTAAGCATATGGCACCTTATAAGTTTTCATTTGATACTTATGAAACTATTTCAATATCAAATGTGGTCTTTGCAAATAGTGGCACATGTGAAGCCATTGAAATTGGCTCTATTATGGTAGAGGTGATTGTGAATGGACAAACCAATAGGATTAGATTCAAAGACATCTTCTATGTACTCAAGATAAAGCCTAACCTACTTTTGGTGAGTAATCTTATAATAAGAGATTTTATAGTTTAATTCAATATGAATGAGTGTTTTGTAAGAACATTGTGTAGAAGCATGATTGCCAAAGGCTCTAAAGAGAAAAATTTATACTACCTCAATTGTAAAAAGATCAACGGAGTAGAGGTAGTTGCATTTGTTAAATTTACATCAAACTAAGATAAGTTGAATATATGGCATTGTTGCCTTGGCCATTTGAATGTGAAAAACATAATAGAGTTTAAGTCTATAGTAAGTGGCTTAGATCTTAGCAAAACAAGCCAAAATACAATGTAACTTATATGTAAAGGATGCATACAAGGCAAACAACAAAGGATCTCATTTCTAAATGGTGTAACAATATGTACTACAAAGTTATTGGAAATTATCCATTTTGATATATATAGACTTATAAAGACCACAAGTATTAGAAGAATAAGATATTTCCTCACTTTCATTGATGATTTTTTAAGAAAGATTTGGATCTACATTCTTAAAGCCAAGAATGAGTGTTTTTGGAAGTTTAAGAAATTTAAAATACTTGTTAAAAAATAAAATGAATATAAAATCAAAGTATTGTATACAAACAATGGAAGTGAACACATATCTAAGCAATTTAATGTTTAATTGAAGAATGAAAAAATATTAGACAAACAACAACTCCATACACTCCACAATAAAATGGTGTTATTGAAAGAGCAAATCAAACCATTGTAGAGATGGTAAGGAGCATGCTTCATGTTCAAAATCTTAGTTATGAATTTTAGACATAAGATGTGATAAATATTGTATATATAAGGAATAGATGTCCAATAAGTGCTCTTGCATCAATGACACTCTTGAAGATGTATCCAAGTAGGAATAATAATATGTTTATATCACAAACATAAGATTTATTCTAATAATTATCTAATTAATATAAATTGATAGAAATAAATAAAAATAAATTAACTTGATAATATTTTATAAAACAGCTTTTTAGAAGCTTTATAGATGTGGAATCACTTTTATACATGTCTATAGGTGATTGATAGGCTAGAAACTTGGCCAACAAGGTAGCCACTTGTCACACATATTGGTAGCTTGTAGAACAAGCTAGCCATGTGTCGCACATGTAGGAAACTTGTCTTGTAAGTTTGACATATGTCTTATAAATTAGACATGTGTTAGAGGTCCTATAGAATGCCGCCATATAGCTCTTAGATAGATAGTATATATAGAGAGAAGAGTGAAACCTTCTTCACTCTTGTCAATTATTTTTTTGCTTCTAATTTAGTTCAAGAGTCTCTTTTATTTTCTAATCTTTGGCAATAGCCATTTCAGTTTCTTCTTGAATATACATACTTCTTAATTTCTATCTTATTATTTTTCTTTGACATAGTTTTTACTAACTTATATATCTGTTTGAGTTTGTATCTATGAAAGATTGATAAAAATGAAGTTATAATATTAGAACTTTGTCTTTTTTTGCTTAAGAGTAGATTACCCCTTTCTCTTGATAAGACATAAGCATATTAGAAGTTGTAGATTATCCACTTCTAAATTGATATTTTTTCTAGAATTTTATCTTTTTATTCTTGAGTATTCTATTTTGTATTGAGAATAGATTTTTTTTTATTATTATTATGGTATCATGACAAATCTTATTAAATAAAGAATATAATGGTACAAATGCAAGAGCAAATGAAAGAATTAATATTTACAATGTATCAACTCAATGCACCACCACAAAGAGTAACAAGATTAGCAGGAAGTGAAGATATAGAGATGATTTGAGCTACTTCAAGCTATACCACTTCACCTATAATTGAACACCATTCAAGCATCAAAGAACCAAAAATTAATTTGTTGGAGAAGTTTGATGGTACTTGATCTAAGTTTTGAGGATTCATCAATCAAGTACAACTGGTGATTGAACTTCAACTCCAAAAATATTCAATTCAAGAGTCACAAGTCAAGTTTATTAGAATATTATTGTTAGGTTTTATTTTTTTTATGATTTTCATCTTTTTTTGAATGACGTGATTTAATATTGGATAATTTGAAGACATTCTTAGCGGAATTTTGATATATATATGATAAACATGATACAATTCATGTCACAACTTACAAGATCCACATCTTATAACAAGATAATTGATTAGTAACATCATATGCTTTACAATTTTGACAATTAGTAATTGACACTAAGTGAAATAATGTTGCACTTATTAATTAATTTTTTTATGGATTATAATATGAAGTAAAAAAATTGATGCTCAACTTATCCGCTCCTCAAACATTGAATCAAGCAATTGATTTTGCTATGAAGTGTGATGATTGGCTTTTTAAATTTTAATCTGAAAGTCGCATAAGGAAGCTCTAACGTTAGTATAATACAATGGCAACATCAACATCTTTTCAATACGTACATTTAAAAGTAGGAAATATGTAAATTGACATGGTATATTTTAAACCTCTTACTAAAGAAGAAAAGATTCATTATCATCAAGAAAGATTGTGTTTATATTGTAAAGAAGCTAAATATACTGCTTAGCATTGCCCAAAGAAACGATGCAATTACAAAATGAGAAATACGGCTATCAAAGAAGGCAATATATTAGAAAACAAGTTTGTCCAACTACAATAGGGATTGTGCAGGTAGAATCTTGTACAATTCTTAATAAAGATCTTATCCTCTCCTCAAAATCTTCTTCTCAAAATCTTCTCTTTGTTTTATAATAGATGTCTATTTGAGACCTAAAAATTATAAAGCCTTTGCTTTATTAGATTCAAGAACATCAATGTATTTTTTAGATAAAGAATTTGTTAAAAATCATAGAATACTTTCAGTACAAAAAACTAAACCCGTACTTGCGGAAGTCATAGATGGTCATCCATTATCTTTTGAAAATATTATTCATGAAATCCTTCCTATAAATATAATAATAGATGGTCATAATAATTATATAATATTTAATATAATTGAATCTCCCTCTAATCTAATTGTTTTAAATTTATCATGGCTAAAAAAGTATAATCCTCGAATAGATTGGATTTCTCGTAGACTTGACTTTTTTCAAAGCATTAATAAGAGTCTCATTAGTCAAGTGACAAGCCATAAGTCTAATATAGTAAAATTCATACTTGTAGGCACAAAAACTTTTATGAATGTAACAAAAGAAAGATCATCTTTTGCTATTTATACTACACCCATTTTTGATAATAGAAAGACTTCAAGTGGTATTTCAAGCCAATATCAAGATTATCAAGATATTTTTTAGAGGAAAAATATAAATATTCTTCTAGAGCATCATCTATATGATTGCTTAATTGATCTCAAAGAAGGAACTCAGCCTCCATTCGGATCAATCTACAATTTATTACAAAATGAATTGGCTGAATTCAAGAAATACATTAATGAGAATTTGGCCAAGAATTTCATACAACATTCAAAATCCCTAACAAAAGCTCCTATCTTATTTATAAAGAAAAAAGATGAGTCACTACTAATGTGTATAGATTATTGAGGACTCAATAAGATTAATATCAAGAATAGATACCCTTTATCTTTGATATCTAGACTTCTTAATCAATTAAATCAAGCTAACATCTATACAAAAATAGATCTAAGAAGAGTATACAATCTAGTACGCATCAAAAAAAGTGATGAATAGAAGACTACATTTCAAACAAAGTATGGACATTTCAAATATAATGTCATGCCTTTTGGACTTATCAATGTACCAGCTCCTTTTCAACATCTTATGAATAACATTTATTATGAGTTTCTTGATGATTTTATTTTTTTTTATTTAGATGACATTTTGATCTATTCTAAGAACACAGAAGAATATGAACTTTATTTTTATCATATGTTACAAAAATTTAGAGATGCAAGATTATATGCCAAGATGGAAAAGTGTGTATTTCATATTACTAAAGTTGACTTTTTAGGATACATCATTTCAAATGATGGTCTCAAAATAGATCCTAAAAAAGCCCAGACAATCATAGATTGGAAGATTCTCAAAATAATATGAGATGTGCAATGATTTTTGAGATTTGTCAATTACTATTGAATCTTCATCAAGAACTTTTTTCAAGTTACAGCTCTACTTACACGCTTAACTTGTAAGGACAAACTCGAGTGGAGTGAAGAAGCATAAGCATTGTTTCAGGCTTTGCAAACAACTTTTACTTCTATATCAATCTTGTATTATATCAACTTTTTCAAGACATTATTTATGGAAATAGATGCATCAAATTTTGCTTTGGATGCGGTATTATCACAGTTGGGAGTAGATAACAAACTCCATCCAATAGTTTTTCATTCCAAGAAATTTTTAATAGTAGAAATCAACTATAAAATCCATAATAAAGAATTTCTTGCAATTGTGGATTCTTTTCAAGAACAGAGTCACTATCTAGAAGATGCTTCTAGTCCAATCACCGTATATATGGATTACAAGAACATCAAGTATTTTATATCAACATGCATATTAAATTATTGCCAAGCTCGTTGGAATATTTTTTTTGTCAAGATTCAAGTTTATTATCACCTATCGGCTAGGAAAACAACAAGGTCTGTATGATGCCCTTTCTAGACGTTCTTATCTTGTATCAAAAGAAGGAGATTCAACTTTTGATCAATAAAGAACAATCCACTTGAAGTCAGAGCAATTTCATCTTTGAGCAATGAAATCAACATTGACTATTGATTCAATTTTTGTTAAGCAAATCCAATCAAGTATGTCTTTAAATCTTCTTATCCATGAGATTAAGAATGATTCATCTAAATTTTATGATACTTCCAAGTTTGAGTTCAAGAACGATCTACTCTATTTCAAAAGACACCTATATATTTCAGAAGGTGCAACACAACTATGTGCTCTAAAAGCTTGTCACAATCTCTGTATATTAGGATATTTTGGATATAATAAGATCTTGAAGCTAATATCAAAAGATTTTTGGTGGCGTCAAATGTGAAAGACTATTAAAGAGTTTATATAATTATGTCATCTTTGTTCAAGATCAAAAATTCCTCATTACCGACCTTACAGACTTCTCCAACCATTACCTATACTAAAACAACCTTGATCTTTTGTTTCTATGGATTTTATTGCGGATCTTCCAAAGTCAAGTTCATATGATTTTATATTCATTCTTATAGATCATTTTACTAAAATGGTATATTTTATACTATGTACAAACTCTATTATAGGTGAAGAAACAATTAAACTCTTTTTTGATAATATCTATTGCTATCATGGATTACCAAGAGATATTATATCAGATAGAAGAACACAATTTGTATCAAGATTTTGAAGGATCCTTTTCAAAATATTGAAGGTGGATATAAAACTATCTTCAGCTTTCCATCCTCAAACAGATAGACAAACGAAACGAGTAAATCAAGTTTTGAAGTAATATTTGAGATATACCATCAAGTATCATTAAGATAATTGGATAACTCTTTAGTCATTGGCAGAATTTGTTTATAATAATTTGGTACATTTGTCTATTCAACAAACTCCATTTATTGTAAATTATGGTTATCATCCATAATTTGATATTTTTTTCTTTTCAAAGGTTGATAATCTTGTAGTAGAAAATTTTGAAAATCAATTGTTAGAGCTACATGTAACAATGAAGGCACAATTAAAAGAAGATCAAGAATGACAAAAGAGCAATGCAGCTATTTATCATAAGGAACAACCTCAATTTCAAGTAGGCAATAAGGTATAGTTATTCTATTATAATATCAAGACTTTTTATCTTTGTGACAAGTTGGATTATCATAAATTTGGATCTTTTTTTATTTATAAATTGATTAATCTAATTACTTATCGATTATGCCTACCAAAATGTATGAAGATCCACCTTATATTTCATGTGTCATTATTTGAGCCATACAAGACAGTGGATATACAAGGTAGAAGACAAATGCCATCGCCTCCTATAGAAATCGACAATAATGAAGAATTTGAGGCAAAAGAGGTTTTAGATTCAAGGCAGCACCAAAATTGACTGAAATATCTTGTACATTGGTGCGGATATGATATTAGCAAATACACATGAGAGCCATTTAAGATCTAGCAAATGCATTAGCAAAAGTCAATGTATTTCATCGATGACATTTGTAGAAACTAAGATAAAGATTCAAAAAAATCTTTATTATAATGTAAAGCACGTTCTATAGATGTTTCATTTTATCTTGTATCATTATTTATTATTTTCTTGATTTTTTCAAATTAAAGAGATGGAGGATCAACAACCAACAAATTCAACTTAAAAGCCATTGTTTGCTGACTTATCGGATGAGACATTACAACTATCACAACCTTCAAGATAACCGAAGAGAGATGAAGACCTTCAAGAACAACATGTTCTTCCTTAGATTGATGGTGAAATACAACATGTTTGATATCACAACCTTGGAAGAGACTCCCAATGTTTGATAATATTTTTAGAGGTAGGAACTACTCTTGATGGTGTTGCAAATGTTTTCTTTGAAGGAAGTTATGAATACTTCAACAATGATCAAATAACAGGGTGGTCTTTTTGTCTTGGTATAGGACACTATCGATGGCTGAAAGGACCTATAAACTACCTGCAAAAGAAATAAAGATCAAAGTATATAACAAGCACAATTTGATGTATCTTGGACTTCCTCAACATATAATCACCACTCCGTGTGGAACTCGTCTCAAGAAGGGGAGATAATATCATGGACATAAGATTTATTTTAATAATTATCTTGTTAATATAGATTGATAGAAATAGATAAAAATAAATTAACTTGATAATATCTTATAAAAAAGTTTCTTAAAAATTTCATAGATGTTGAGTAACCTTTATACATGTCTATAGATGATTGATAGGCTAGAAACTTGGCCAACAAGTTAGCCACGTGTCGCACATATTGATAGCTTGTAGAACAAGCTACCATGTATTGTACATGTAGGAAACTTGTCTTGCAAGTTTGACATGTGTCTTGCAAATTAGATACGTGTTGGAGGTCCTATAGAATGCCGCCATGTAATTCTTAGATAGATAGTATATATAAAAACAAGAATGAAGCCTTCTTTGCTCTCATCAATTCCTATCTTGCTTCTAGTCTAGTTCAAGAGTTTCTTGTATTTTCTAATCTTTGGTAATAGACATTCCAATTTCTTCTTAAATATATATATTTCTTAATTTCTATCTTGTTATTTTTCTTTGACATAATTTTTATTAGCTTATATATTTATTTCAATTTATATCCTTGACAGTTTATGGATACATATTCAAATTCAACAAAAAAAAGATAATGAAGACAATGAAGACAATAAATATGATAAATGTGTAAAAAAAAATAAAAAGTCAAAAAAGATTGAAAAGATGAAGGCTTTTTTTTAAATGAAAAAAGATATCCTTTGAAAGAAAGAAGAAAATTTCATGAATGGTAGAAGAATCACATTTTTCCTTAAGTAAGTGAAGAATATGCCAATATTATATTTTTTACTAATCTATTGAATTTGTGTGATACAATGAAATCCACAAATGCTATGAAGTAGAAGAAGGCCATAGAAGAAGAGTATCTATCATACATAGACAATAAGATATAGAAATTGATTCAACTTCTACTAAATTGAGCTTCAATTGGTTATAAATGGATATTTAGAATCAAAAAGGATGCAATAGATAATATTATAAGATATAAGATAAGATTGGTTGCTAAAAGATACTTACAAGTTGTTGGTATTGATTTCAATGAGATATTTGTTTTTATGGCCAAATTATCTATCATTGAACCATTGTGGTAATTGGTATAACAATGGACTTAAAGATGCATCAAATGGATGTGAAGGCAACTTTCTTGAATGGAAAATTGAAAGAAGACATTTATATGGATCAATCTTAAAATTTATTCAAGAAGGCAAGTAATACCTTGTTTGATATGCAAATGATAGAAGGTCAATAATAAGCTATATATTCTTTGTTGGAGTGGGAGCAATTTAATGGAATTATAAGAGACAACCAACAATTACAAGATCTGCAATAGAGGCAGAGTATATGGCAACAAGTCATAGTACAATGGAAGCAATTTGATTAAGATAAGTTTTGAAGGACATTAAACATATGTAAGTGGAAGCAACTACAATCAACCATGATAATCAAGGATGCCTTATTTTTACAAAGAATCCAAA
Organism: Physcomitrellopsis africana; assembly: GCA_036785485.1. Taxonomy (NCBI): domain Eukaryota; kingdom Viridiplantae; phylum Streptophyta; class Bryopsida; order Funariales; family Funariaceae; genus Physcomitrellopsis; species Physcomitrellopsis africana. The sequence goes on along the minus strand of JAWRVF010000095.1, from coordinate 93,151 downwards.
GCATCATTCAAGAACCAAGTACATTAACATTCAACATTACTTCATAAAGAAGAAGATTGAAATGGAAGTAATTAATATGAAGTATTATGCAATGGAAGATATGCTTGCTAATTTGCTCACAAAAGTATTAGTAAAAAATAAGCATCACATGTTGACAAAAGCATTAAGTTTAAAAGCCTTTGATCAATAGCAAAGTCAAAGTATTGAAATAAATAAATAACAATAAAAATAAAATAAACTACTAAATAAAAGATATTATTTTATATAAATTATTAATAATCAAAAGGTTGGATCTTGAAATGTGGAAGGATTATCTTATAGATGAGCCACAAGGACAATAGCCTCAAGACTAGATAATAGCTTAAAGAATATGCCAAGAGATGTCTTAATAGAAGATGAGATACAAAAAGATATCTTAATAGTAGGTTTGATGAATATAAGAGTGAAAAGATGGAAGTTGTCCATTGAAGCAGCAATCACCACTTATAAGTAAAGAAAGTTAGAAGTGAGGATTATCTTACTCCATACTTTATCTTGTGTGTAATCCTTGTTAATGCTAAGTGTTTTGACTTCTTAGTTCTTTTTCTTTAGTAGGAGCATCTATAATAAGATAGAAAGGAACATTACAAAGTCTTGATATAATTCTTTTTATTCAAAAGTGTGACTATGGATTTACTATTAAAACAAATGATTATTATAAAAGATGTGGCATTTATAAAAAGTGGTGTGACACTCAAAAAAACCAATTAAGTTATTATTTTGCGTTTGAAATTAGATAACAAAGCAAGTAGTGATTGATATGCAAATCCAATGTATAATAAAACAAACACAAGTAAGACAAGCAATACAATTTTAATGATTATTTTAATTATAATACACCTTTAACTATCTTAGTATAAAATAACAAATTTAAATGTAATATCTACTTAATTAATAAATATTTTGAAGAAAGACTTGAGGCTATAAAGGCACAATTGATGTTCATACAAATAAGATGATAAGGAGTTGAAAAAGACAATCTTATTATAACAAATATTGTTATATTTTTACAAGGCTATTTAAATAAAAAGATTGATAAAGATTCAAGATATATATATATATATATATATATATATAATTTATATAAAAATTTTGTAGATTTTATAATTTTATTTTATTTTTTTAAATAGCTAATAGATCAAGCTTAGCTATAATATTTATGCTTTAAGTTGAGTTATATAGTAAAAACTTCCATTGCCTTGGTAAAACCATAAATAAACTAAGATGACCTAAAATAGGTAAAAAAAATATATGATTATCTTTGAAGCAAAGTTAAGATTAGGTTCTCACAAAATTAACCAAAAAAATAATAGACTTTATATTTAAGAGACAATCATTTATGAAATAAGATTAAAATTTGACTCTATGGTACAAAAAATAAAGACCTATAGCAAATAAGGTCGTTTTTTAGAGATTAGAAAGTGAAATAAGAAAACTAGATTTAAAAGCATTCTAGGAGTATAAACATGTAGGAATCATGACTCAGGAAAGATTATAAAAAGAGCAATGAAAGAATTTTATTGGCAATAAATATATAGTATTAAGTTTGGATTTATTTCTTGTGATTTGCACTTGATCTATAATTGATGTATTATTATTATTTAGATGTTTAAGCAAGTTGAATCCATGTTAATTTTTGACAGTGCAATTAAAAGATATTTGATTGTGTATACAAAGAGGTATTTGAAGTTGGCTATTTAAGATCAATTAGGATTTTTTAGATACTTTCAACACATATATTATGCATTTTAGGTTATTAAATGATACCAAAAATAAATTTCAATTGATCATGTAGGACAAAGATTTTTATAAAAATATTTTATTTTCATCTTAAGATTATTAAAAAAATATAATTAAAGAAATAATTCTACTTCCTAAATATTATATAGGCTTATGTAGGCTTATATAAATTTTTATATAATTATATCTCTACATTCTTCTTTCAACTTCATTAGCAACACTTCTAGCTTAATATAAACATGTGGTTTGTTATGCCTAGACCTATTAAAATAAGATTTACCACTTAAATTAATAATCTATAATATTTTATTATGTTCTTATTTTATATATTTTTTTAAAAAATAGAATCTCAAATAATATAAAAATATATAATATAATAGATTATTTTACTAACATTATGTGAGTAGTCTTAAAATGTAAAGAATCATATGAGAATGAAGAAGCAATCAAATTATTCTCTAGTGCAACAAAAGAGTTGTAATTGATTCTAAAATTATATTATTGAACAATAAAACCTAACTTAATGAGATATAGATCCAAATTAGATAAGAAGCATACTAATACTACTTATTAACTATAGAATTTAAAAAATCCAAATGATATAATATTTTAATTTTTGATTATTGATTTTTTTTTTAATTAAAAGAATAATTGATTTAGATTAAGTAAAGATATTATATATTTGTGGCTAATTTGGAATACAGAGATAGTTTTTAAAATATACAAAGCACAAGCCAATTCTAATTTATAAATATAATATTATGTATAAGTATATATAAGAATTTTTTTTTATATATTTTTAAAATGCTCTTAAATTAGACAAATTTAAAGTTAGAGAAGATCTTTGATACAAAAGTTGGCTTTAAGTCTATGGTATTAGGGGCTATGAAAAAAAATTCCTTAAAAACAAAGTATTTTCTGCATGCAAAATTTTATTTTGGTTTAATTGTTTTAACACAATTGTTCTTTGCTTAGAACACCTTCTTTTTGGATTATATGGATTTGATATATAATACTTTTATTTTTAAGAATAGATAATAGAAAAATTTACACACTGAAAAGCTAATTTCACAAAACTTGATAGAGTATTAAAAAAATATTATAGAAAGTTACATGTAAAAATGTTATGAAATTACTAAATAGTCTTAAAGAAATAGAAAATATTATGGATAGCCAAGAGTATACCAAAAGTACTTAACATGATAAAAATTATGTAGAACTTAAGGATATAATCTTATTGCTTAATCATCCATTCAGTGGTAGAGTCATAAACAATTGAACAATTTAGAATCAAAAGTAAGCCTTGTGTTTTTTTATGCATGATGATTTTTGATCTACCTTGTACTATTTTTATATTCTAAAAATTGAAAAAAATTCTAATGCTTCAAAAAGATATATTAATATTTTAATTTATTTATATTAACTATATGAATTCTTACAATACAATAGCTAACTTATGGCTATATCACCAATAGATTTTATATACATGTAAGTTATATAGGTTGGCATGTTTACATGAGGGTGATTTATAAGCTTATTAGCCATTAGTGTTGAATATATATATATATATATATATATAACAAATAATAATAATAATAATATTATTATTATTATTATTATCATAAAAAATCTACAAGATATTTTGATAATTAAAATATTTTTAAATTATTTAATTTATTTTTAAATTTTTTGTTTTAGTGTTGTCTTTTAAATTACCATTTGAATAATAAAAAAATCAAGATGTAATAATATATCATAAGAGAGCTTTTAAATGCATATATACTAAATATTAGGAAATTTTCTTATATATGCATTTTTTTAATAATAAAACTTACTACCTACATCAGATTTAAGTAATATTAATTTATTATTACTGTTATTATATGACTTTGATAAATCTAAGTGTAAAAAGTTGAAATTTTTATTGATTGGCTTAAACTAACATTGTAATTTTAATTAGGTTTAGAAATTTTTTACTTTTAGAAGTTTGATAAAACAAACCTTAAATTAAAAAACAATTTAATTTTTTTTGAATATTTTTTTTAAAAATCCTTTTCTCAAACATATTTTTAAAAAAGCTTATAATATGTTAAAGAAATTAATAATAAGAAGTCAATACATTGGATACAATTAATAAGTTTCAGTGACAACATGTCAAATAATTAGGTGTATATGACAACATTTCCAATTGAATAAGTAATTCTCATCTAAATTTATTTTGAGTTATTTACCTACCATCTATCAATTTTAATATGATTCAATTTTTGTAATTACATTAAAATCTTTTTATGCCAGTATCGTTACTGTAACAGTTATGACTACGTAGAATAAGCGACACTTGATGCGTTGAAAGTTGATCTTCACTCCCTAGGAGTGGAGATCAAGCTTCAAGAGGATGTTTTGGAGTGAAATCAGAAACATATATCTGCTTATCTCAGAAAGCATACATTCTTACTGCAATTAGAGTGTATCCAACATCCAAGCTAGTCAAATTCGATAAAGCATCACTGAGTAGTGGACCAACAACTCCGGTTGCAGGAAGAAGTCATGCAGCATAAGCTAACATCCATCATGAACAAGTCTTAGGTTTCAAGTAGCTCCAACACTGCTTATGCACACAAATGTTTTGCACGTCCATGTTTGATTAGTGTTTACAGCTACGCCCCAACTGGTCGGATCTGGTTATATACATTGCTACACATGTTCCACATGCCTGGGCTGCGATCGTTTCAGTGCTGTGCTGAATTCTGATTCTGATAACGGACCTTGCCGCGAACCCTAGTAACCGCCCTGGATGAAGGAGCTCAGGCGCTGAAGCTCCTCGCGGTGCTCATCGACCACTGCACGCACCACGTCACCGATAGACACCATGCCCTTCATTCCCTTGCCCTCCACCACAGGGATGTGCCGAATGCGGTTATCTGCACAACGCGGCCTGTTAATCACAAGCATCCGTACCCAACTTTCGCAAGGTACTCGCAAGAAAGCAGGCTCTAATTTACAAAGATCGATAGTTACTTGAGATCTACAGAATGTTGTTCACAAGGTGTATAATACAAGCATATTACAGTATCACAAGAACATCCCAAACAAAACAAAGCTGATAAAGGCTTACTGGTCATCAGCTCCATGGCGCGGAGCACCTTGGTATCCGGACTTACAGTGATGAGCTTGTTCTGCATAAAATAAGTAAATCAACAAAACGATAGTTAGATCACGATACTCTGACCTAATGTAAAAAAATCCCACGAGGTTCTGATGGGTGTTCAGGAAGACAAAAATTCAGTGTCGCCAGAAGATTTTTTTGCACTATAACTAGGCGCATTGAAGCTAGCGAGCCAATAAACTCAGGATTCCCAAGATAACAAAAGAAAATTACCTCTTCGGTCATAATGTCTCCAACTTTAGTCGTCTTAGAAGATCTACCCTGTACAATAATCTTTCTGAGATAATCTGTGCACAACATTAAACAACACTTCATCATTGACGAACCACATATTAACCCTACACACTAGGGAGCGCATTGAAAAGTCGCGTATTATTCCAACAACTCGAAGAAGGATAATTAGGGCACATAACGTGGTTGAAAGAAACAACCAGTTCTGACATTAGGCCATAACAGTTCTTCAGATCTTATATTTCAGAGAATTGATCATATACACTGACAGTTGTGAGGTTCACAAACCTCTTTCAGTAATAATTCCGGCAAGGGTTTTCTCAGTTCCCGACTTCACCACCAACAACGCCCCCACATTGTTCGCAGTCATCTGAGATGCAGGCCAAACGCCAATAATGTCACAATAACAGACGCACACAGAAACAATAACACACAAACACGCCGATCGGACAAAAGAAAGAACCCACGCAGAGGTAGAGCATTGACAAACTCGAAGCCACAAAAGCAACTCTCACAAGCACAATACACGAGTAACCCAAAAATACTAACCGATTTCACTGCATCATAGACTGTGTCATCCACGCTGCACCACAACCAGGAGCCGTCTGCCTTCCGGCCCTTCTCCTTGAGGATATCAGAGATGGTAGTGCTCTCGAACCCGTGTTCCTCCAAGCCCTCCTTAGCTTTGGAATGACCAGACTCCCACCGCGTCTGGAAGCCGGAACCGAAACCCGATCCCCCCACACGAACGTGCTGCAGAACACTCCCGGACAGGGCTTTCCCCTGAGCTTGCACGAGTCTCACAAGACCTTGCATACTGGCAATAGGAAAAAAAACCAAACAACCCACTTCTCACACTCGCTTGCACCAAAGCTCAACCGCCTCTACCATCACCCCAACCAACCCAATTCATCAGCTTCCACACCGTAACACACATTCAACAAAAAAAGACGCGCTCTCATCAAACCCACACAACTTCGCAAAACCAACACATACCAACTCAAAAACTCACCACTTCTTGTTCGTCAATCTCAACCTCAAGCCTGAAACTCTCACACAATGACAAGATCAGCACACAAAAAAAAGTGACGAACAGAAGCTGAACAAGTTCAAGAGAGAGTGTGGCCCCTGGACTGGCACTTGAATCCAGAAGAACAAGAATACAGGGATGGGTGTAGTTACTGGAAACCCTTCTTATCTGGCACCACAGCATCGGCTTCTTGTTAGTAATTGGGAAGCAGTCACGGGGGGTGAGCAGCAAAGACGGCGTGAGTGACACGTGACGTGGAGGGTCAGGATAATACCGTCCAACACATCGCTGATCCGACACAAGCATCGCGGCACCGTAGCGAGGGGAGATGGGCGACGGCGATGACACAAGGGGATTGTCCGCTAGTTAGGGTAGGCAAACTCAATCGGCCCCTCAATCCTGGTTTAGTGGCAGATCCACAAGGTTATTTCCCCTCACTCCTCTCTCTTGCCCTATCTTTTCGTCCGTCCTTGTCTGCTGCGGTAGCCGCCTTCTTTCTCTCTTGCGGCGACTGCCAGGTGCCCCAGTTACGACACCCCTGCTAGGGTCTCCCACATTCCCTTCACCCTTTGTCTTGGTTGTTGCTCCCCTTTTCCATCCCCGGACTAAATTTTTCTCCGGCTTTCTTTTTGTTTCATTCCGTCGTGATCGCTACTATCTCGCCTTCCTTGTAACAACTGCTCTTCGCCTTCACTTCCTCGTGCAAGTTTGTTACTTTTTTTAAAATAATTTGATACAAAATGGAATATACTGAATATACTGTAATTAAAATATGATAAATTACAAAGTTAAGCAACTAATATTCTGACACTTTTAATAAAGCGGATATAAAAGCAGCAAACAAGTGAAAGATTGTGCGATAAATTATTCTTTTAAATTATCATGAATTTTTGTTATGTATGTCATTTGTTATGTACATGTTGACTAATAAACAATCTTTAAAAGTCTTTTTTTTGCAAAGCATATATGGGCTTAGAATTTTGTAGTTTGATTATGATTTCAATAGAAAGATGATTTGATATAGAAAGCCATATTTGCTTTTATTCTAGTTTCTTAAATTTTTTATATTATTTTATTTTTTAAATACATGTATTTATATAAAATTTATTTAATCTAACAAGAACCAAATGCCATCTTTTTTGTTATCCTAGGAGATATTAAAGCTTCTTTTTGGCTTTAAAAATCTTTCAAAAGATTTAAAGAGATTATAAAAGATTTAATTTATTTTCTTCATTACAAATTAGTATTATTCTACAATACATGGATTTATTACATGCACTATCAACCATATTCCAATCACTTCCCATAATCCATTGGACACCAATAAAGAATATTTGTAATAAATTAAGATAAAATTTTAATATTTTTTTAGAATGTATTTGAAACATAAATATTAACTAAACCAAAAGCGAGTCTTTTGGGATGCCTTCAAAAATAATTTACAAGATTATAAATGGATTTACATTGACAATTAAATGCTTGATAAAAAGAAAGGTCAAGATACACATCCCTTCTATTCTTACACCATTGAAATTATTCACACATTTAGAATCTATTTCAAGTATAAAAAATATAATGTTGGACCATAATATATTTTTCAATTCTTGAATTTTAAATCACATAATTTATGTTCTAAAATTAAAAAAATATTACATCTCAATAAAATACTTTGAATATAATTGTATAATTTAAAAATATTATGTAGATTATTTAATCTACAAATATTATAAGACATGATTTTTAATTTTATAAAGATTATGGTCAACAAGCAACAAACTTTAAGTCACTAAATAATTGGCTTTGTGGAAATCTAGTCTTTTTATAAAAGAAGTCTATTTTCACTTCTTTTCATTATTTTAAATTATCAAAATAGAAATAATTTGCCTCAAAAAAGCATTAGATTTCTTACCACTAATAATTATTCAAATAAATTATAAGATTATAAAATCCCATTTATATATATATATATATATATATATATATATATAGTGTGTCAAAATGATACAATTAATATCAAATATACAAATTATAGATACATAAGAAACTATAGTAAAATTAACAAACTAAAGCAAAAGTGTTCCAAATCCTTCAAATCTTAGTCCTACTCCTATTTATAATTCTTATTTGATTCTTAACATACTACCTAAGTTGGATCAAATTTTTTTTGAAGTCTAGAATTATATCTATATTACCATAGTCAACTTTTAAGCATTACATCTTCTTAATTTTAATATCAAATTCTTTGAAATTTTTATAATAATAAGAATATTTTTTTCAAATACCATTATATAAAATTTTAAGTTTTAAAAAGCTATAAATAAAAAATAGTGAAAGAAATATCAAAGATTTTTTTAGCATCTAATACACTCTTTTGCATCCTTGGTTGTTTTATAAAAAATAACTTCAAATCCACATATCTTATAATATTAAAAATTTAAGAAAATTTGATTAAAATATATTTATAAAAAAATCATAGATTTATTGTAAAAAAAAATCAAACTAATTGCTAAGATATAAGAGCTCAAATCTTCTACCTTTATTCCACAAGGTTAGAAACCTTCTTTGCTTTAGCACTTCATTGCCCTCAAACAAGGTATCTTTTGTATAAATATAATAAGATGAATACTTAACTTATTAAAAATATATTTTTAAAATTTTACATGAAACCAAGATACAAGTTTCTCAAAACACCCCTCTAATCCAACTTCCAATTATGCCATAACATAACTTGGCTTCAAAAGCCTTACCATCACATTTTTTCTATCTTTTATATTCAATTGTTTTTAAGTTTGAGGTAATTTCTCTCATGTATTTTTCAAACCAACCTTTACTACTCAATATCTATCTAGCAACCTAATTCTCAACTCCAATGAAATTCCACCATATTCTTTTAATATCCTTATTTAAAACTATATATCAATTTTATACTATAACTTAAGTTTAATTTTATCTTATTATTTTATTTTGATTTTTAATTTCTGCACTCAAATACAAACTATAAAACTTGTGAATCTATTTTTTTAAAATTAATTTTATGTATTATAAATAATTATAGGATATTTTTTTAATATTTATAATATTATAGAAAAGAAAAAATTAAAAAAAAAAAAAAAAAAAAAAAAAAAAACTCTTTAATAATATAAGTAGCTTCATGTTCCAATATTCTATCAAAATCTAAATTATTTAAATTAAAAAATAAAATAGATGAATAATATTTTGGCCATAGCAAATTTTGGCATGAATCAAAAGATCTAAAATAGCTAAAATTAGAATTATTTTCTAAGGCCAATTTAGATGAGAGTTGTTAGATTTATGTAATTAAGAATGATGTTTTAGATTTGTATCTAGAATTTATTTAAGATGAATATTAAAAGTATATATATTAGATGAATCTTGAACATTGGATATTAAATAATCTTGTTGAATTAGTTACTACTTAGACTAATGAGCCTTGTATTGGTTTCAAATTATATTTTGAAGAAATTTTTCTTTATTACAACATTGTAATTATTTGTTATTTTTATTTTTGTTATTACTAATTATTTTATAAGTTTTTTACCATATTGCCTTATTTATCAATCTTATTGATTTTTATTATATTTATATTATTGATAAATTAAAATATACAATTAATAAGATATTAATTTTTTATATCTATTAAAACCATAGTAGCATTGATCTTTACATATTGGCATTTTAAATCCTATAAATATAAAACAATCAAGTATTAATACTTAAATTTTATACATAGTGATTATTTCTATTTTTACTTTTTTATTTAATTTTACATTGATATAATAATGTTATAATTTATTTATTTATTTATATTTATTTTTTTCTAATTATGCTATTAAACTTTTCTTATATTATATCAATATATTAGAATTAAAAAAAAAAACTTTAAATTATATTATTATCTTATTTCATGCATTGATGTTTTTAAAAAGATCTAATTTTTTACTTAGTGATTGTAATTTATAAAATCCCAACAACTATTTTTTTATTATTTAGATTTTTTTAATATATATAAATAATTATTTTTAAATTATATTTTTTAAATTTTATATATTTTTCTAATAAATTTCTATGATTTTCACATACTTCTAATTGCTCTTTTAATTTTAATATTTTGGTTTTAACTTATCATAAGTTCTTAACTCTTTATGAAAAAAAAAAAAAAAAAAAAAAAAAAAAAAAAGAATTGCTAGTCTTATTAAATAATAGTTATAAAATATGTATATGTTATTTAAATAAATAAAAGTAAGTAGAAGTAGGTATAAATATATTAGAAAAATAATATTTTTATTAAGATACATTGAAGAAGTTTCTTTGATATAGATAAAAATCTTTGGATTTCTTTAGATATGGCATATGGTTATTGAAAATTGTTCTATAGTTTTTCACTTTTAAGAAGCAAGATTAGAAATAAGCTATAATTTACATGCTTGGATTGTAAGCCTTATAGTTTTTTAGAAGCTTTCATAAGGCCTTAATAACTAGTATTTATAGAAGCAAGACTAAAACCACAATGTCTTCTTAATACCTTTCTTATATTCTAATCTTAATTTAATCTTAGTTCAAAATTCTTTAATTTTTTTTATATTTAATAATAGTCATCATAGTTTTATCATTTATTATTTATATTAAGTTTTTAATATATTTTGATTATTTATTTATACTTTTTTTATCAATAATATATAAATATATTATTTTTTTATAAATTTTTAATAAATTCATAATTTTAATAATAGTCTTAGAATATTCTAAATAAAAATAATAAAATGGTTGTAAAATTTGTTTTATATAATATAATGGTTATTGATAGTAGTAAAGTTTTATAAAGTTTTTTTTAAGATTAGAGCTATAAAATTACTTAAAATACAAGAATTTTGGATTTTTTTAATGAATGGGTGGATTGACTAATCTGTCAATTGTTGATGAAGCTTAAAAGAGTCAAGAATACGAGAATACAGAGTAAGAGGTTTAAACTAGAACAAGGTTTTAAAAAAAAATCAACAAGAATTTGAATTAACCAAATGAGTATACAAATAACACTAAAAAAAGTGAGCTAGAACTCCAAAAGATGCATTGTCTAGATTGAAGAACTCTTCAATCTCAACTCTCATATTGACTTTTATTAACTCAAGAAGCTCTAAATAGTTCTAGAAGGTTCTATAAACCTCCAAAGTGTATGTCTCCAACATCACCCCTTTTTCTAGTGACAAATTTCAAGAGGAGCTCATACTTTCAAAATTCTTTTTGTATACATAAAAAATCAAGGATACACTGCACTAATGAAGTTATGTATTATGTTTTCCATTCTTAGATAAAGATTCTACTAGTCTTTAAAGAAATTGTCTATGGCCTTGAGCTAGTACCTCCATTATTGAAACATCCCATCCAAGGATTTGATCTTCATTACGGCTTTCAAAACACCTTCCAAATAAGATCTCAAGCAATATCACTAAAGCTTGAGTATTGAAATAAAAACTTGTATGTTTGGATGTTGCTTCTAATGGTTCCAACTATAATTGTATTTTATAATGAAATATATTGTCCTCACTTTATTCAATTGAAGGTTGTGAAAATTGCACTTGTTTGTTTGAAGCTTGTATAATAAGTGAATCTTTTGAATCTTGTTCTATTAAATCTTTGAACACTTAAAGGTTGAAAATGGTGATTGACTTGCTTCTATCACTTAATTCTATCTTGAAATAAATGATTGTATAATAATGAAGGTTTTAGTTTAACTTTTCCATTCTTGTAAATATTTCTTGGATCCAATCTTTATCACAAACTTATCATTGAATACATTTGGATTTTTAAGAATAGAATCAATAAAATTCGTGTACCTTTTGAGGTACATTGGCAAGATTTTTGGTTGGTTTTCATATGCACTCATTGATATCATAACTGTGCAAATGAACAAGATATTCAAATTTCCTCCATTTTGGTTGTGAATCCAACATATTTTTAATCTTTTATTCTTTATGATTTTTTATTTTGATACTAGGTGGCAATTATTGTATTCTTTCCAGAATACACAATTTTTTATAAGGTTCTAAAATAGAGATATGAAAAACTCAATGTACTTGCATAAAAGATGGTAGTTCTAAGTTATATGTCATTGGATTAATTTGCTTCTAGATAGAAAATGTCCTAATTTTTAAGTTGTGACAATATTAAGTTGTGACAATAAGTTGTGACAATAATAAGTTGTGACAACTTATTATTGTCACAAACATACTTTAAGCCACTACTAAAACTTTCTGTAGTCTTCTAGAACCTTCTATAGCTTTTTAGAATCTTTTAGAATCTTCTAAAATCTTCTTTAATCTTTGAAAATCTTCATCAATATTCTAAGATCTCTTGTAGATTTTTTAGAATCTTCTAGAATCTTCTTTAGGCTTCTAAAATATTATAAAATATTCTTAGAAGGTCCAATACGACATAAGGCTTCATAGTATAAATAAGAGGCAAGACTGAGGAGCACCTCACTTTTATCAACACAAGTCTTAGAGCAATCCAAAGTGTTGCCTTGTTCTTGATATTAATTCAGTTTCTTATTCTTGATCTAATTCTTGTTCTTATCCATTCAATTCTTTGTTCTTAAAGTTATTTTGGTTTTGAATTCTTCTCCTTGGTTCTTTGCTAACTTGCTATCTTGCATCCCTGACAAATATGAAATCCAATCATCTTGTTGTTAGTTGATGGTGTATCATAAATACTACTCCAAAATTTGATTAATTTGTTTTATTTGGCCATTAATTTGAGGATGGAAAATTAAAGAAAATTTAATGTCTATCTTTAATACTTCAAAAAAACATCTTCAAAATTTAGATATGAATTGGGATCCTTGATCAAATATAATATCATCTGGTAGGCTATGATATTGATATATATTGTCAAAAAAAAACCTTGTAGTTTCTTCATTAGAAGTAGTCTTCTTACAAGGAACAAAATGAGCTATCTTTGGGAGTTGGTCAACTACCACAAAGATACTATTTAATGAATTGGATGGTGGTAGATCTATGAAAAAATCTATGGAAATAAAAGACCATGACTATCTTGAAATAGGCAAGGACTATAAGAATCCATAAAGGTGATGTCAAGGATTCTTGGACCTTGAATAGATGTCACAAAAGAACACAAAGTCTGTCACTACCTTTCATATTTGAGGCCATCAAAAATCTGAAGAAATAAGTTTGAAAATCTTGTTAAATCCAAAGTAATCTGCAGTTGGAAAGTCATGAAAAGATTGATGAATACGTAGTTATGTTGGTCCTTCTAGGATATATAAATGTCCTCCAAAGTATAAAAAGTCTTCTTCAAGCTTAAATTTATTAATATTTTTTTTTAAGCGACTCTTGATATTAAGGGCTAAAGCATCATTAGTGGTTGCAGCATGCACCTCATTGAAGAAACTAAAATCAATAAGTACTGATGTAATAGTGGCTTAAAGGCAAAATTGCTCCAGCTTCAATAAGGTTGTATATTATTAATCAAACGCTATCTCTCTTATCCTTGGTATAAGATATGATCTCCTCAATAAAGTATTTAATAATCTTTATTGCTTTCTAAGTCAATAAATGATAATAAAATTAAATTGAAATAATGACATATTCTATTAAGCTTAGTGGCGATTAAAAATCCGAACTGACACTAAATATTCCAATTTTTTATAATTTGTATATACAATCATATGATGCATTGCTCCTTCAAAAAAAATGATTCCATTCTTGAAAAAAATCTACAATAGCAAAAAAAGAATTATCATGGATTTCATAATTAATTTCAATAGAAAAAAAATTTTAAGAATAAAATATAACAAGATGGAATTTATCGCCTATATCCATTTATAAAAGTATAGCCCTTAGTGCAAAATCCAAAGCATCAATCTCCATGTAGAATGTTTTTGTAAAGTTTAGATGTATTAAGATTGAGGTTGTAATAAATATTGTCTCGAGGTCTTGAAATACCTTCTCCACTTAAGGCCCTCATTCCAACTTGTCTTTACATACTAATTGAATAAAAGGGGCAGCAATTTGAGAGTAATTTTTTATAAAGATCTAATAGAAGTTAATAAATTTAAAAAAATATTGTAAGTCTCTTATAGTCTTTAGAATGGCCCATTGCATAATTGCCTCTACTTTCTTGGGATCTATCATCAAATCCTTAGTAAATACAATGTATCTCAAAAATTTCATCTTTAATTAATGAAATACACATTTCTTTGGCTTGGCATACGAACTTGTATCTTGCAACTTTTGTAATATCAACTTGATATACCCCTTGTATTCCTCCAAATTTTTTGAGTAGATCAAGGTGTCATCAAAATAGATCACCATGAACTTGTCTAGGTGCTATCAAAAGATGTCATTCTTTAAATACTGAAAGATAGCATGTGCATTTGTTAGTCCAAAGAATATGATATTATATTTAAAATTTCCATACCATGTCTAAAATACAATCTTCAATTCATCTCTTTTTTTGATCCATACCAAGTTATATATTCTACAAAGATCTTTATTAGTATAGATCTTGGCTTAGTCGAGTTGTTTTAAAAGTCTTGAAGTTAATGGTAGTGGATAAAAAAATTTATTGTTAATTTATTCAATTTCCAATAATCAATGCACATATGCAAAGAACCATCATTCTTCTTTACAAAGAATATAGGTACACCTACTAAAACTTTGAATGCGTGATGAAGTTTTTTGCAAGGTTTTCATGAATATAATCCTTCAACATCAAAAGCTCATTTTAAGAAAGATTATAGATTGAGCCAAAAGATGGTTGCGTTTTTTTTTGAAGATCTATAGTACAATCATATGGTTGGTGCTCCAGTAATATACCAACATTCTTCTTCTGAAAAATATCTTGAAATTTGCTATATTGCTTTGAAATACTTGCCGATAGAGTCATTTTTTTTTTTTTTTTCTGTGTTGGAGTCACATAAATAAAAAATAATGTATTTTATTTGGCCAATCTTATAAAAATCTTTGTTCAAACAAATAAAGGCTTACCAACTTGTGACTTTTTATAAAGTTTTCTTACAAGGATTTCTATCAGAAATATTATTCTTTGCAACTTCCAATCTACAGATGGATTATACTTTTCCAACCAAAAAAGTCCAAGAATAATATGATTTAAAAGAATCCTAATAATATTGAATACAATTTGATTGCTATGATCTTTGAACAATACTTTTATAGGTATGGTTTTATGAGTGACACTATTAGAGGATAAAAATTATCCATATATTATTTCTACATGAATAGATTTGGATTTTTATACTAGAGGAATTTTATTAAGCTTAGTGAATGCCTCATCTATAAAATAAGTAGAGGCTCCTAAATCCAACAAGACAATTGTTTGAAGCTTTTGATCGCCAAAATACAAAAGAATTGTAAAATAACAAACATATTGAGTAGAAAGAGAGGAACTTAAATAATTTTGTAATATTGGATTGTTTAGCCATATGGTCTCTACTGAGGCTAAATATCTTTGTTTTCTTGAATAATTGCATTCATGATATTGGTAATATGTCAATTTTATTTCTTCGGACAATTATCAACCTTATGGCTTTTCTCGCTACAATATAGATATAGATCTTTTTCCATCCAACACTTCTTTTCTTATAGACTAAGAGGTTTAAAATGTATTGCATCAAGTTGCATATCTTTTATTTTTAAATATGAATTCGAAATGCTTATCAATATAATAAGAATATGTTGGATTGCATATTGTCTTATTGAAGTCCATGAACATTGGATCTTAATAATATTAGAATAATTAATTATCATATTTTACAGCTTGGCTAATAGCTTTATTGAATAATTGTGGATCTAAAAGTGATAGTAATAAATCCTTCACATCATCTCTTAGTCTCCAATAAAATTGACTCATTAAAATTTCTTCATCCCAATTGATATCGTACATTAGTTGCTTAAAATTGAATACATAGATTGATGCAGAGTGCACTTTTTAATACAATGCTCGGATCTTAGCTATTGTCCAACAAGCCTTGTCATATTCTCCAAATACTTCTGCAAATGCTTCCATGAAAACTTCAAAGTTGCTCAAAATTGATAAGCTCTTTTTAAACAAAGGAGCAAATTATGATAATGCTTGCCCCCTAAGCAAAGTGCCAACCAATCCAACTTGTGATTCTTCTATCAGATAAGTATCAGATTGCAAATCTGTTATCAATCAAATTTGATTGAGAAACCTTTGGAATATTAAATGTGTACCATCATATTTTTCCAGAAGACTAATTTGAGGTTCCTTATGTTACTGAATATGTAGATTTATTTAGTGTAGCATAGGTAGTACTACATCTTCAAGTATAGAAATTGAAGATAGATGCACTCTAGATTATAGTACTCCAAATATTGCATTGTTATGAAGTTTTACAATAATCTCTTCAATTTCCATAGTCTTGGCAAATAATATAGTAAAAATACTTATAATGGTGTCTAATTTGGACTTGGAAGATTTGATCATATTAATATCTTGACTTTTAGCCATTCTAAGAGAAAAAAAAGAAATGAATCTATAAGAAGACAATATCAATTTAGAGGAGGATAATTGACAACCTTTAAAACGCTTTAAGATCTTCAAGAAGAGGAGTAATCTACTTTCTCGCAAGAGGGATAAACTTCTAATATTGTAATTAAAAAAAATTAGTTTAAAGGAAGATAATCTGCAGCTTTTAAAGTGCTAATATACTTTCAAGAAGATGGATAATTTACTCTTTAAGGAGAAGGATGTAACTCTAATATTTAAGATGAAGGCAGTTTTGACAAATTATTAAGAATATGAAAATATAGAGAAAGAAATTTGAATTGGAATAAGGTTTCAAAAAGAAATCAATAAGAACTTGAATTAACCAAATGAATATACAAACAACACCAAGAAAGGTGAATTAAAAGTTCAAAAGATGCATTGTCAAGACTAAAGAATTTTTCAGCCTCGACTCCCATATATATCCCTATCTAGGATGCTTTTTGAGTAGCTTCTATCAAATTAAGAAACTTTTCAAGCAGCTTCTACCAACTAGAAAGCTTCTCAAGTTCTTTCTACCAACTTGGAAGCTTATCAAGCTCCTTCCATTAACTATGAAGCTTCTTGAGCTATTTTCATCAACTAAGAAGCTTATCAATCAACTTTCACTAACTTAAGAAGCTGTAGATAGTTCTAGAAGGTTATAAGAATCTTCAAAGTATATGTTTCTAATAAAAACTAAAAAAAATAATAATTTATACTACATAATATATGATGTGCTTTGAAATCTAGTATAATATATTATACAATAAAAAATGGCCATTACAAATAAAATAATTTATAAAAGATAAGGCTTGCATAGAATTTTATTTATAAATAGACTACTTTTTAAAGTTATAAGTTTTTTTATAATAAAATAATCTATGAGAGGTTATTTCCAAGAATTTCTTTAACAGTCTTTGTAATATCTCTATTTTGAATTTGAGACAAATTTATATTAGATTATTATCAAAAAATAAAAGAGATATTAAAAATCTTTCAATATTCAATGAGTCTAAGACATTATTAATAGTGCTCCTAGACTCTCTTAAAAAGTTAGCTAATATAGAGCAATTGTATCTTAATTACTATTAGACACTTACTCATTTACTATATAGTCTATTTTTTTCTTATCAAATTATAAATTTTGAAAGTTTTATCAAATATTAATGTATAAAAAAATTGTTAGAAGGAATTAAGAATGAAATATGAAATATAAGATCTAATTGGTTTGGTTGATTTAAAATATTTTTGTTTCAAGGTAAATAAAAGATTTAAATTATTGTTCCCAAATAGATTGTTGATTATATTAAAGAAGCTCTAGAAATTAAAACCAGTGGAATTTGTACATATTAGATACTTTCTAAACTTAAGGCTTGATAGCTTCCATTACTTAGAATATTTTATGCTCATTGACTAGAATAAATTCACTTTCTTGCTTGAATCCTTATGCTTCTTTATGCTTATATATACCTTTATTATTAAGATTTGTTAGAATTTAATCTCACTTCCCATTCTAAATTGTCCTCCAAATTTTATAAAATTGAGAGTTAAGATTTTTTTTTACAACAAAGGTACTAGTTTTTTTTGTCAAGAAAGATAGTTTTGCAACTCTTAAAAAGATTGAATTGGAAATCTATAAGGTTTCATTTTTTTCAAAGTTGGGAGATAGTGCAATGGCATGTCTTTAATACCTTAATTTATATTGCATTATACTTGATATTCTTTCCAATGTTGCTTAAAAGATTAAAAAGCTTACAATTCTTACAAATCTTATTTTTTCAAGTTTAAGAACATGGAACATGAGCATTTGAGCTTCCAAGGCTTTATCAACCTCAAAAAATTCCATTTATATAATTATTGGATATTCTCTAAAGTTCCAAGAAGTCTTATTATATTATCCTATTTTAGATCATTGAGATTAAGAAGCAAATATATAGCTTCTATTTTTGTAGAATTATAACAAATAATTTTTTTTTTAAAAAATAAAGATTGCATAGAGAGCATGGAGCCAAGTTTTTAAATTTTTAGTTATTTTTTTATTTTAAAGTTATAAATTAGTCTAAATTTGATTTATTTTATGTAAATATAATAAAATAAGAAATACTTATTAATATTTGTAATGCTATATATATTATATAATGAGATATTTCTATTGGATTTTTTAATTAAAAAAACTTAGGATTTTAATTTAATTTGGTAAAATTTGAAAGTCAAAAAATAGGTTAAAGTTTATTTATTAGAATTATTTGATTTTTTACATCTTTTTAATGGATTAGACTTTTAATATATATCTTTCATATCCTAAAGTATTTTAAATATTGAAGATCTAAAAGTTTTTAATGTGTGTTATGGCACTTATTGCTTTAAAAAATAAAAAATTTAGATTATGTTGTATAAGTATTTTTTTTTCTTTCTATATATATATAAATTATCTTCTTTGAGTAGTAGTCATGTGAAAAAGTAACCTTGGCTTTTGAATTTTTCATATTCTAATTATTACTATTTATTTGGGAGTATGTAATTATTTTATATTTGTAAAATAATAGAATATTTTTTTATCCATCTATGTTGTTAAATGCATTGTAGATAACTCATAACATACATAAATATGCAATACTACATCATTTTGGCTAGCCCCTTCAAGAAAGATATAAGAATTATAATATAATTATAAATAGACTATTTATATTACATATTATTCTTATTATTATTTTAAAAATTTATATGGTAATAAAAAAATAAGAAAATAAATAAGGTTATTGAAATATTTATGATGTTCATGTGTTTCTTATAAAGACAATCTACTACATATTTGTATTGAATAAAATCAATTTTTAGGTTTGTAAACATTTTGAAAGTTGAATGCAACAAATATTTATATATGTAAATATATTTATTTTATTTGAATGTCCGTTTTGTAGATAAATTTTACACCTTCCTATTAAAAAATAATTAAATGAATAAGTATTTCAATTAAACTAGAAATTCTTTTTTAAAAAAAAGATTCTTCTATAATATATAATAAAATTAAAATATCTATTATTCAAGCTTATTTATATTATTAAATAATTAAATTCTTCATTAATTTGAAGTTCATATTATATAAAAGACTTTTAGTATAAAGAAACATGTGTAATACAAACATTAATTAAAACCATATTGAAATTTTAATCTATTGTTTGTATTGATAATATTTCAAGATTATACAAACATAACAATAAATTATTCTTTTATAAGAGTTATAGATAAAAATATATATACAAGAAAAACTTTATTTAGTGTCTATTCAAATATTAATACTAATACTCCAAAAAATAATTATATTATCAAATTTCTAGCTAATGATTTTTATTTATTTTTTTAAAAATAGAATTATCTTTTGTAGAAATAATAAAAAAAATATTTTAAATCTAAAATACAAAATCTAATTAGAAATTTAACATGAGCATTAGCCAACTTAGATTTCTATCCAAAATCACCTATTAACATGGTTGCAAAGCTATAATATTGAGTAATATCTTAAAAGCATATAATCAAAGTTATCAAGAAAAAAGTTGTCAAATATTATTAACATAAGCTACTCATTTTTTTTTAAAGATGATTTGGTATTTTATTAAATTTTTTTATATTGATTTTTAAGTATTAAATGAATATCCTAAAAGGTTAAAATTTAATATTTTTATATCATAAGATAAATTCATTAAAAATTCATTGGATGCTATTATAAATATTTTTCAGGTTTCTATCATTTACAAAACAAATAATATTTTATTTAGGATATATCTTTTTATATTGATATACCTACTAAAATGTTAATTTTTTTTTTGCATATGAGATCTTATATCTTTTTTATAAATATACATAAGTTTGTATCAGTTGAGACTTAATAGGATTTTCTTTCAATATTTTTTTTCTTTTAATTACTACTAAGATAGTTAGTTTTATAATCATTACAAAATTTCATAATTTGTTAAATTTATATAATTTATAAATAATTTTGTATAATAAAATTATTTGATTATAAAAGCTTATAATATTAAAAATATGAATTTATAATTTTAATATATAGAAGCCATGTATTAATCACAATCTTTTATAAATATAATCATCAAATATTATTTATGGATAATATTAAAATTTTGGTTTTTGAAATGTATTGGCTAAAATTTTTTAATTAGATATTTAATTTATAGAAGGATCAATAAGAATAAAGTATTTGAAGAATATCATTATGATTCATACTTTAAAATTTTTTTTGACCAATTTTACTACTCTTATCATCACTTATATTATTTTGTTTGCAATATTTTTTAAAAAAAAGTATTTAACTGTGGTAGTATTAGTCAAAATATAAGCAAAATATATTCTAATGTGCATTCATATAAAAATAATATTCTAGTATTTATTATTTTTATAAATATATTGGTTTAACATTTTTAAAATTAAAAATTACCTTTTTAATTGAAATTGAAATTAATCCATAAAATTTTACAATCTGAAATAAAAAAATTGATTTTACATGAAGCTTTATAACCTTGATAATTTCTTTTATTCTAATATCTTATGTTATATTTGTTCTCTTTGTATTCTCTCATCATAATTTTGTATGAATATAGTATTTTTCAACAAACATACTTTTAAAATCTTAACTTCAACCAAGCACTAAAGCAAAAATACAAAATCTTAATAAGGTCATCCAAACTAGGTGTTTTAATGTCTTGATGTTAAGGCCCTATAATATCAAAAATATGATTATGTGATGCAAAATGAACCTCTATCCTACTTCATTGGGACTTTTTAACCTTGTCAAAAATTATCAAATTCCTATATAATGCAAAAATAAAAAAAGTTAGACCAAGCAAAGTAAGTAACATTGTTAGGACCTCAACATCAAGGCTCTAGAATTTTAAAACCATTAATGTGTAACATAAGATATTCTATTGTTCCACTTTGATAAAGCTTTTAGCTCTATTGTAACTATTTAAACCCTTACATTGTCCAATACAATGAAGAAGCAAAGATTTTGGAAGCAAGCCAATTAAGCACTTCAAGGCCATGATTAGTGCAAAATTAAAATTATATAATACAAGATGGACTTTTGACCTCACTCCATCTAACTTCTAATCCTACCATAAGTTTTTAAATGCTTAAATTATCAATCATAATGAAGAAAAATAAACATAAAATATGAAATAAGACAACAACTATAAAACCAAACAAAGAAAGCACTTCAAGGCCTCAATCCTTGGTCCTATAATTTTCAATGTGTACTTCAAAAATCACACTTAGAGTCAAACAAGTACAATGATGAAACAAAAATTAAATTTTAGGACTGTAATGTCAAAAGCCTACATTTTGTAATCTAAATCCCTATCTTAGGCATTAAAGCCCTAATTTTGTAATCCAAATCCCTACCCCACTTCACAATTCTTAGCTTTACAACAATTCTCCAAACCTACCAAGCCCCCAACCTTTGCCAAGTCTAAACCAAACAAAGAAATAAAAAATTCTGAAATTTGATCCTCAACATTGACCCTCAAATCATACTATTGTGGGAGCAAAGCAGTTTTGCAAAACCACTTTGAATTAAACTTAAAATTCAAAAATTAAAGGGACGAAACTTCCAAGTTAGTAACTATCCAAAAAGGTGCGGGCTGTTGGAATTGGTTGAATATAAGCCAATATGGGAATACAGGGATGAAGCAATCCAAACTTTCCAAAAATGGCCCTAGCCAATGCAGAGGCTCGGGCCTTCAGGCCTACCCCGCATCATTACTCAATCGCTCCACTACTTGAGGTACAAACTACATCTAAGTTGCACTCTAGTGAGATGGATATGAATTGGAAAATGACTTCATGTAAGTTCAGAAAGTACTGCAAACTAAATAGAAGCCCACACTGCAGTATAAATAATGGTCTTCCTATTTACCATCTGTCTATTTTGAGGAAATAGTCGATGTAGAAATGAAGGCTAGGGTGCACTTCTGTCTATATGTCTCTATGCGCAGGTTGCAGTAACTGCTGATTTCTAATCCAATGATCCTGTCGAAGTTGCTTGGCAATCATCTTTTGTTTCAGATCTTCACTCTACTCTTCGCAAGACATCCATTGCATCACATGGAAAGCATCATTGTCTTCAAACATCGAGCAGTAACACTTGGCAGGAAATGACTCTCGGATCAACTTACGATACGAAGCTTTATTACCTAATGTACAAAATAAAAGAAGACCAGCAGACGACCTTTACTAATGAGTACTATGCTACCTCGAAATGCTACCTCCATTTTGAAATTTGTCAGCGCATGCCAATGCGTGGGCCCGTAATCTTGAAGGTAATTGTACCAACAAGGCATCTCGGATGTGAGTGGCTCCAGTTTCACCAGCCCTTGTAGCCAGCTCCAAAAATACCAATGAAGACCCGCCCTCCCCTTCCTAAAAGAAACACAAAAGAAAAAGTCCTCCAGTTGCAGAAAGAGGAAAACGTACAGTGGCTTGCAAAATATTAGGGGGGAAAAGAAAAAACGAGAGAAGAAGAAGCAGAAAGAAAGAAAAGGAAACTCCGACTCAGAGTCGTAACCGCATACGCTCACTTCAAAGACATTGTAAAAATAGGATGATGATGACTGCAGAGAAGATGTCAAAAATTAACAGTTCAAACACTCACCGCAAATAAGGTTAGGCCGAACTCAAACTGTGCCTTACTATGACCAGCCACAGCAGCTCGACGCATCCAACGCTTGGCCTCGTATAAATTCCTACTTAAACCTTCACCTGACCGTAAGCACAAAGCGACGTTATACATGCCCCGCGTGCTGCCACCCTCTGCGGCTTGCAAATACCACCGAGCCTATGCATTGAAGTAGCACATTAGAAGACCAACTTGTTTTTGAATACATGCAAAGGTTGTACAAAGCTCTAGGTTCAGAGAACCAAATTTGCAACTTCGTACATCTTATCCTGGAGGACCAGATTTATTGTAAAGCTCCACACTTCAAAGTCAAGAACTCCAGACCATTCAGCAGGAAATGCGAGATGGTTCAGAAAAAGAAAACTTACAGCTTTCTGCATGTTGCATTCAATTCCTTTCCCTTGTTGCAAGCATAATGCCAAGCTATACTGCGCCCGCACATGACCGGCCGTGGCAGCTATTTTAAGCCACTTCACAGCTTCTACTAGCCTATTGGAATCTGTCCAGAAAAGGAGCGAGCTTTTTAATTGAAGTGAACCATCTTTCATCACCAAAAACCTCATATACTATAACAACCAGTCCATAACTAAAACAAAAGAAGAAGATATACACCTTGCAAGTAAGCAAGACCCAAGTTGCACATTCCGGCAGGATGTCTGAGCTCGGCAGCTTGCTTGTACCAGTTGACCCCTTCGTCACGCCTCCCCTAAACAAAACAAATTTCAGCACTCCTTTCTTACTGTGCTCGAGTAGATGCTCAAAATTGGTGGTCTACGGAGTGCCTCGGTTATCTTACATAAGAGCCAATTGAACTATCTTTGAAACATAAGGAACCAATAAGCCCATAAAGTGGCGCATCTGGACGAGAAAGCAGCACACAACAGGTATGATCAAGCATGGTAAGAAACCTACCATTTCCCAAAGAAGCAAGCCTGCATCCACCATTGCTGCAGCACAACCACGGATAGCACCCTTGGTAAACATCTGCAGAGCTTTATCCAGGTTCTTTGAAACTCCATGGCCATGTTTGAATTTTTTTCCGTAGTGCAAAAAGAGCATCCCTTCTCGAAGTGGTGCAAGGGCCTTGTTCCATGTCTTACACGTACAGGTTGCATTCCAAAGATCTTGCCATGAAAGAGACCCCGCAATGCATCGCAACACATCGAAAGGCAAAGAAGTGGCTGTGGCAGCAGTTGAGCTGGCTACGTCAGAGGATGCCATAGCCTTAACAGACCACAACGTCCCGGAGCTATCCCCTTCCTTTAGCCTAGCCCCAGAGTTCCTCTCTGCCCAAGTTCCTCTCCGAAAACCTGAAGGATCGTTCCCTGGTTCGTCACCTAACCTGTGAGAGCCATTCGGACTTACGGCCTTCCTACTAAAAGATGGAATGCTGTACAAAGGCGCCACGTTTTCATGTACTAAATGCCTGTCCCGATCGTGGCATCGCAATGCACGTGTGAAGTTCCTATCCGAATGTGAGGAGCGAAAAGACATTCTTGGTGAGGACTCTTCTGTACAAGAATCCTCCCTTGGTAAGCGATACCGCTGTCTGCAAACGTGTGAACATGTCAATACAGACTGCCTATGTGTGTAATAGGTTAACAGTGCCTATACCCTCAACCTTAATTACAACACAATATAAAAACTAGACTCCAAGAAGCAAAAACTGGAAACGAAGAAGAAAAGTAGATACACCATCCAAGCAACATTTAAAGGAGGCCGCCTACCTATGATTCCTCGCAATACCAACAACATTTGAATGAATGGACCTCATGCGCCTTTGAGAGTCTAAAGAGGACATACAGATGTCATGAATCTGCCTTCCATCTGATCCTGCAGGCCAAGTTTTCCGGTCCGTACCAGAGCTATCGCTTTCACAAGACAGGACCATCCTGAATCAAGCCATGCCTACTGTTTGACATACGACATCGAATAATTCACTCACAGGAAGAATCGTGTTCAAAATGTGTCTTGAAGTGAAAGAGAGGAGCAGGTAAGCAATTCATTTCTCATAGCCTTGCCAAGCCAAACCTAATGAGTTGATTCAGCCCCCAAAACGACTGCTACAGAAAAATTCAACTATAGCTCAACTTGATAACTGATATACATTCAAAAACCTAAAATCAAAATTGGAAAGCATTACAATTCAGTGCCACATTGTGGGGTTCCTAAGCCTCTCTTAGCTGCACAATTCACTTCATTTTCAACAATTTGAAACACATATTGGCATGAACTCAAAGGCAGAACTAACCTGTTGGAAAACTCCCGCTTGAAGCATGTGCTGGCAAGGACTGATCGCCAGCTTCTGACAACCGCCTTGCCACCGTCACCAGAACTAAATTCAGAAAATTTATCAACCAAACCCCTCCCTATGAAGTGCTCTCACGAAATTCACCAATTCCACAACCCCAACTACTTCGAATAGAAGAATTCCACTCCGGCAAGCTTGAATTGTACCCCACAACTCGAAAATAGGTCAAAATTTTCCAGTCACTGCGCACTCCCGCTGCGTCACAGCAGCCCTCCACAGGTCCCCCAGCACCAAGAAAACGCCTTTCCACATTGAAACCCTGGCAAATCCAACCAGGAAGCTCTACACAAGCGATTCTGGCAACGATAGAGAGGGAATGCAAATTGGGTCAATAGATCCACTGCCTCGCTCTTGGTATGAGAAGCTCCTGGCTAGCCATCGTGTCTCCACGACTGGGGAGGAGCGTTGTGAGACCGGGCCATGGTGCCCCCCCTGTCCCTACCCAACCCGGCCCGTCCTGGCTCCACCCACTCCAAGGCACAGTAAGATACTTGTCCACTCCTTCTCTCTTCATGCTACATGTAGTTTTTCAGCTACTTCTTCATCATCATCATCATCATCTTACAGCCGTGTGCTTTAAAGTGCACAGATACGAAAAAAAAGTCTAGATTCTGCCCTGCTATTCCAGCTCATCTCTTCAGAAGCTTGAATCTGTCACACACGAGTTTAATGTACTGCCTGCATAGAATTGCAATTCCACAAGTTTGTGGAATGTGGGTCCATGAGTCTCAGATGCTTACGGCGGCCGTGAAGATCAAACTATCTTAACAGCGTTGAAGAGACGAAGTTGATGAAGTTGTCAGTCAACGGTTTGACCCTTGGTCGACAACTTTACCGACAGTGTGAATTCGCCGAACTAGCAGACTGATTTTGTACAAACCGCAACATTTGCATTACCGGTGTCGGTGTTTGAAGTTGTGGAGGTCGTTCAGGTGAGCACCATTGTTATTTGGCATCGTTGTTGTTGTTGTTGTGAAAATTGTATTGAGTTTATGGTATTTGACAAGAAACGGCTTCGCTTGTGCTATGCGATGGCATCTAGAGTCAACTTCTGTTACATTGTCTACGTAGATTTTTGTAACAATAATTGCAAAAGCGTAAGTATGAGTGGGAATTAACACATCATCATCAGAGTGAAATGAGTTGTGAGGCACTTTTTTGGTTCACATGTGGACCAATCATTTCTGATTTCTGAGTAAATTTGGCCTTTAGTGATGCCTTTTTTTGAACATCTCACAATTTTTTTAAAAGCAACCAATGCATGTATTGGTTCTAATGATGGTTGCTCCAAATAAATAAATAAAAACTTCACAGATTATATTATGAATTAATTCTTTCTTTGTGAAAAAAGTTGTTGTAATTGTCTAATTATTTCTCACATCTGTATGACGTATTTTCTAAATATTTATTTTCGTATTTATTTTCTTAATTTGATGAATTTTAGTATGTATAGAATTATTTGAACAAATAAGGATTAAAAAAACCTAAGCACTTATACAAAATGCATTAACAAATTGACCAAAAAATACATATTTATTTTATGACAATAAAAAAGTGTAATGTCTTTGTAACAAAAATTAAATCCAAAATTATTACTGTGTTATATATTCAATTGATATAAATGCCAATTTTATCTACAACTACTTTAAATCACCACCCTAAACCTTGCCATAAGACTCTTGCATAGATGTATTACAAGCTATTTGTAAATAGTAAGTAAGATATATTACAAGCTATAGCAACAAAACTATCTTAAGGACTTTATTTTTAAATCATTTTTAGTAAAATCATAATAATAAGTTGCGTACATGACAATTAGAAAGGATAATACTAATAAATTTGTAACAAGATTGTCAAGCAATTTTGTTATGACTCACAAGTCACCCAAGATTTTTTAAAAGATGCTTTTAAAGACCATTTGTAAGATATCTTCTTTATGAATTATTATCTATAAGAGTGGAGATGAGAAAGAATTACCTATTATAGTTCCTCATACCAATATACTAAATTGCTTTGAAGACACACATTTTTCTTTTAAAACCATCTCATGAGTCTCAAAACATTTTCTACATCTTTTTAAATTAATTGACTACAAGCTACCTATTCTTATATTTTATATTTATAGGAATCTACTAGGCTCATACTTTTTTCTACTATTCATTTGATTTTTTTTCAATTTATATGTCTTCCTAAAATAAAAATGCACAACATCAAAGTTTTTTTAATTATAAAAGTTTAATTCAAATAATAATAATATTAAATTAATTTAAGAAATTTCTTTGTTCATAATATTATATTAACTAGTGCATTGAACAAAACTTTGATATCCAACTTATAAAAAATAAAGAATAGCACAAATCTCATGACATAAAATTAATTCCATCCACATTTGAACCAAGATTACAAATTCACTATTAATAATATAAACTCTACTCTAACCAGATTTGATCACATTGCCACAAACAGCCTTACACACTTAGAGAGTTGTGTTTTTTTTATTCTACTCTATTCATATTAATGTGTTTTTACATAATATGTTTTTACATTATTCTACATTAACCTACACCAAAACCACATCCTACATTACAAGGTTGAATTACAAGTACAATGTACATGTCATGCTGTATGATGGATGATGGATGAATGTCATCGATCCATCAGTGTGTTCACGGCATCATCGGCTGGTTGGTTTTAGAATAGTTTGTGCAAATTGACATAGAACAGTTGAAGTTGCAAGTTTTTTTTTGTAAAATACTGATTAGAAGCATTAAAAATTGAGTTATAAATAAATATAAAATGGGTGTTAGAGTTGGTTTACTCTTTTATTTTGACTGAAACCTTAATTGACATAAAAAAAAAATTGTTTACATTAATAGAAATGCATCCAACATTGTGAAGAAGATTTGTTAATAAAAGTAAGATTTGGTGCCTGAAATCAATAAATAAATAAAATAAATATTCACATTTAAAAAATAATAATCCAAAGGAATGGATTTAATAAGTATTTCTTGCTTTCCTTTTAAAATATGAAAAACACACATTTCTATAATAACTCAGAGTAAGATGGGTTGAGGGCTAGATCCTAGTAAAGTTTACAATTTTAATTTAAGTGACGGTTCTTGTGATAGAGGTGACTGGGCAAGAAATTTTTTTCTGCAAAAATCGTTCTTCATAACTTACTAGAAAAAGAAAACAAAGTAAAGATTGAGATTTTCAAAAATAAAATGATGAAAAATTGATCTGAAAATCATGTTAATGAAATAGGATAAACTGATGACAATCATCAAAACCAAACACAAATGATCTGAATTCAGTAACATAACCCTTTCCTAAAAGAGGACTTTAAAATTTTTCTTAAAAATTCTAAATATTGATGTAAAGAAATTGGAGAATATTAGCAATTTTGTTTGCTTATTTATTTCCTATATTATTGTTTGTGACGACCTAACAAAAGAAATAAAACAAAAAAATTCTTTAAATTGATTGGAAATTATGATATTTTAACACAACTTTCAAACAAAATCATTGAACAACTTGGCAAAGTGTGTAAAAAGAGAAAAAAAAAAAGGTAAAAGAAGGTTGACAATGAACACCACCTTCTTTTAAATGGAACTAAACTATACACTTGACTGGAAGCACTCCTTGAAACAAGTTTAAACTGACGCACAACAAGTAAACATTGCCATTACAAAAAAAAAATTATATATATATATATATATATATATATCTCTGTGTGCGTAGATTTTGCAAATTTACCAAGGACCCATTTTCTTGAATTTTATTTATTCTTTGTTTTTTGGTTTCCTGTTTCTTCAGATTGAAACGGTGCACAGACCTCGCGTTTCTAGAATCGAAGCTGGTGCACAGCGAAGAAGATCTATCGCGCCAGATACCGCTGCCAGATTGCTCAGAAGATCAGGTTTCGGAATCCAGCAACCCAACTTCGAAGTGTTGCGAGTGATCGATATAAGTAAACAGAACTGGCTGCCAGAAACACAACCACAGAAAAGTTACAACCGGGACAGCAACAAGCTGAGGAATCAAGCAAGGCCGAATGCGGGTGCTAATGCTGCTAGGCAGCACGATTCTGCTGTCAAGGAACTTGCGATCTCATGGAAACATTCGGTTCGCATGGCTGGATAACTTTGCTGCAACGGCTGCGCAGCAGCGAGCTTGCAGCTCTGGTGCATCCTTCCGTGTGGAGTCTAAGGTTTTTCGTTGCGGTTGTCGATAAAGGTTGGGAGGTAAATGCTAGCAACGCTGAAGAGGGTTGTTTTTGGAAGGCTGGTTTCCACTCTAGCAAATGTGCTTCTAGGCTGGCGGCGGTCTCCTGTGAATTACAGGACAGGAGGATTGAATTCTTCAGTGTTGAGCAGAAAAATGTTCTTTTTACCAAAAAGAAGTATTATATATATATATATATATATATATGTATTTCTAGGTACGTACGTTAATGACAAAGCAACTGACCTTTACGCCAATTAAAAAAAATAATTAGTTGAGCTTCAGACCAGCATGCAGTTGGCCGCCCAAGACGAGTGGGCCTCGGCCCTTCACCGGTGAAATCTCATGCCCATCATGTGGGCCAGCTCGGCAGTCAATCCACTCGCCGCATCTCACCCATGTTCAGGCCGCAGCCCTCAACTTCACGAATCGGTGCCGCATGAGCACACACTCGCAGTGAGCTGCCGAAGTTGCATGAGGATCGAAGCAATGTGGGTGACTGCAACGGGGAAGCAAGATCACCCAGCACGATTCCTACAACACTTCATCCGACGTGGAAAACTCTTAACGGAGGCAACTAGCATGAAACCAAGCAAGCATGCATGTAATCCTACATCTCAGGGTGAAAAGGATGCGAAGATTCCGTGGAGGAACAATGAAGCAAGCCATCGTCAACTGCGTTCTGCATCGCTTTAGCTTGACAGACACCGATGGTTGCGTGGTGTTTGGAAGTAGCTCTTGGCTGGGTGCTTTTCTTTTTCAGTGCTGATCCAGAGATTAAAATAACGTTTACACAAAAAAGGCAGCTTCTGCATCACCTACTGTCTCCTACCTCAGGAGGAGGACAAGTACTACACAAACATCACTTTTCGAAACTGCAGACCTGTAAATTCACATTGATGGAATGAGCTAGAAAACATTTCGGTCTTGTTTGTTTGGAGGTCTAGGCGACAAGCTGTCTGTAGCACTTGTACTTTCTCTCTCTCTCTCTCTTTACCTGCTGTGGTCCTTGAGAATGTTGTGCACTGGGGTGCATTACATGAATCCCCATTAATACTCGACTCCTCATGCAAAGTCTGACGTTCTTCTCCAGAAACCTTGAGAAGATGGTTGCCGACTTATCATCATGTCGCTACTGTCACAATTCTGCACTTCTTGAACGCATTCCAGCTCTGTTTTTCTTGTTTGTTTGTTTATTTCTGTGATTTTTGTTTCTTTTCTGAAACATATGAGGGTTGAGTTAAGCTTATTGCTATTACTGAAAGCAGTACACAGCTTACATGTGAGGCTGTGAAACAAGTCTCAGAAGACTATATTCCGGATGTGAGGTGTAATTCTGAGTCTGAATTGGGAGAACTGATTCCAAATTGGAGTGGATTTCCGCGTTATACAGCAGGTTGGAGTCTGTAGCCACATGCTGTCAGATTTACTCAATCTATTAGAAATTCTATTTGGCAATTTGGTGATCTTCTTGTAAGCTTTTTACCAATATTTTCTTTTCTATATTTGACAATAGTTGTCTAGTTAGGAAGAACAAGGGAATCAATGTAGGTACCAAACAAAGAAGGTGTTACAAGCAAGACAAAAGTTCACAAAAGTAAGACCAATGATGAAAAACAATAAAACAATGATTGAATGAACAAATGACATTTGAGCAATACATGCAAATTCCCTTGCAAAGAAATGTCTTGCTTGATGGATGTTGAAAGACATTTATGTGGTATTAGTAGAAAGAAACACATTCATTGCATTCCTTTTCACTATCTTTTTACTTGCCTCTCTACTTGCCATATGTTTGTTTACTATTTACCTATTATTTAGTCCTACACATAGCCACTGGTAGGGCTAGGAATAGTTGGCTAGTTGCTTCTTAAACTTGGTTAGCTAAAACAAAAATAAGTTGACTACATTATTAATTAACATAGTATATTAAGTAATTTTTAAATATTTTATAAAATATTATATATATTATTTAATTTTTTAAATATAAATATAAATATATATATATATATATATAATAAATCTTTGAAAGTATTTTATTATCTTAAAATTTAAATATTACTTTAAAATTATATTTTATATATATTTTATATATTTATATATATATATATATATAATATATATATATATATATAAATATATATATTTAATATAATATATATATTTAATATAAATATATATATTTAATATAAATATATATATTTATATATATATATAAATACTAATTAGTTTATATAAATTATTATAAATTAATATATTAGTATTATTTAGTTAAAATATTATATTTAAATAATTATAATATTATAGTTAAATAGTTATAATATTATATTTAAATAGTTATAATATTATTATAATTAACTTTATTATATGAATATCATATATAAAATATAAACATAGTTTGATTTATTTTTAAAATTTGAATTAAATCTCAAAAATCCAAATAAGTTATTTTTTATATTTTATAGTATGTAAATTTGATTTTAGATTAAAAGTTAAAAAGTTTAAAATTAAATTAAATAGCTCTAAACTATACTATATTAATATTAAAACTTGTGATTTTATTGTTCAAACAAAAAAAAACAATTGTGTGAAATGTAATTTTGAAATATGATTAAATAGTTGTAATTTATAAAATACTATACAAACCAATACACAATATTTTTTGTATCATAATAAATTAAACTATATAAAATATTTTATTTGAATACTATTGTCAATTTATTACATGTGGATATATATATTTCTCTAGTCTATTTTTTTTTTTTTTTTTTTTATTTTATTTTTTATATTAACATCTTTTTTGTTTTTTATTTTTTAAAAGATATACTAAAATTATCTATTTTAAGTATATAAATTATATTTTAATAAATATTTTATATTTTAAAAGTCTCTATATATACAAAAAAAACTTAAATTTGTCTAAAAAAGCTATATTGTATTGCACTAAGGATAGGTGTCTACTTTTTACTTCTTTATTTATATCTTTTATTTTTTTATTATTTTAAAAAAACCATTTATTATTTTAAAATATAGATTATTCTATTGCATCTTCAATATACATGTCTTCTTCTGCTTGTGTGCTTAAAATTTTATTTATATCTTAATTGACTTCCTCTTTAAACTTATTTATATTTTTTTTGTTATCGAGTATTAAACTATGGCTTCAAAATCACCACATTCTATACTATAGTATATCATATTATATCTTAAGATTTTATTCTTTCAAAGATTAGAATAAATATAAAAGAATAAAAATATATTTAATAATATATTTTTTTATTATTGTTATTAAAAAAATTATTATATTTACCCAAAACAACTTATATATTATAATTGTAAGAAGATTATGCACAATTTATAAATAAAATACACACATTATTCTAATAGAAGACTTTTGGAAGACTTTGTGATTTTACCATCCAACACTCATTTTAAGAAGTTGGTTCCAATATGATTTGTATAGAAATACATCACACCTTATTAAGCTCTTTTTTAACATTTTTCTTTATCCTTGTATCAGAAACAAATCTATTATATTTTTATCTTTTTAAGTGCATTAAATGTATTATTATAGAATTTATCAATTGCTACATCAACTAATCTATTTATTTTCTTGTGATTATTTTGTGAATTACTCAACTTTCTTTTTAATACACCATTGTAAGATATAATACAATTGTTTGTATCTAGATTTGCACAAGCTAGTCCATATAAGTCCACAAATAAAAAATGTATTATAAAATTATTATTTTGTAAGTTATAAAATCAAAACATATAAAAAATTAATATATACTAAAAATTATCAATAATAACAATAATTAATTTTAAAAGAAAAAATCTAAAATCAATAAAAAGATATAAATATCAAAAATATCAAAACTAAAATAAACTCAAATAAAAATATGATAAATATTTTTTAAAAATTAAAAATATAATGTTAAATTCTATAATTTTATGTTAAAAATATTATTTTGTAGCAAAAAATAATTATTTTTACAACTACTCTTATCATAATTTTTGCAACACAAATAATAAAACTCTCATATAATTCTTGGTATTGTGTTTTAGAATGCAATTTAAAATAACCCTTCTATTTAACTATCTTATTACTATTTTTTTTTTCTTTTTTTTTTCTTTTAATTATTTGATATATAAAAAGCATATAACTACACTTATATATTTGGCCATAAGTGCTTATAGAAATAAATCAAATATTAAATGTTTAACAAGAAATAATTATTTAAAAATTAAAGTTTTAAAAATATCTAGTTCATAAAGATATTAAAAGTATAATGAAAAATAAGGATGTTTATTTTATGAACCATTATTCTTAACTAGTATCATTTATAAACAAGTATATCTAATAATAGTATAGCTATGGATTTTTTAAAGTATTATAAATAGATATAGTAAAAAAATATGTCTATTTAGAAGATTTACATTCAAAATAAATTTTAGATCATACCTTTTTAATTTTTTTTTTTTTAGCAAACAATTAGTTTTATTGGTTACTTTTATCAAACTTAAGAGAAAACATAATGCAACCTTGGTTACAACTTGTGTTATTTAGAACTACTATTGTCTTCTTTATTTGGTATTTATTTACAAGCTCTTTTCCAAATTCTATATCTTTCTTTTGCATGTTAATACCTTTAGTAGATTTTATATCAGAACATTGTTATTTAATTCTTATTTTTTCAAGAAATTTCTATCCATTTATATTTTTTCATTTAATTGAAACCACTATATAAATTATTATAAATATAAATGATATAAAAATAGGTTTGAATTAAGATTTTATAAGAATATATATATATATATATATATATATATATATATTAATTATAAAATAAAAAATATTATACATATTAATATAATTATAAAACTATAAAAATACAAAAAAATGATTAATTAAAATTTTATAAATTCTTATAACTTTAACAATTTATTTGTTGTTTACATTGAATTTTTTTTAATGTTTCATTCTTCTAAATAGAATATTTTTTAGTCTCTTTTTCTACAATACTAAACCATGTGTTTACTATAACATGAATATGACTTTCTTTTATGTTTCTTTGTTCATTTGTATGTTTGTACACTATTTCATTATAAATGTATTAGTGTTGTGATTCATTTACATATAGATACATACCTGCATATTTTAAATATAATTAGAAGTAAATAAAAATATTTATTATAAAGTAATATACTAATTATATATTTATATTAAAGTATTAAAATAGAATATTAATTGAAGAGAAATTCGAATTATAATATTATTTTTTTCAAAAAAGATAAGTTATAATCTAAATTAATGCAATTCAAATACCATCTCTAGCAATAAGTTATATATTATCAAATTGAATAAATATTAAGT
The DNA here is from genome assembly GCA_036785485.1 of Physcomitrellopsis africana. Classification (NCBI taxonomy): domain Eukaryota; kingdom Viridiplantae; phylum Streptophyta; class Bryopsida; order Funariales; family Funariaceae; genus Physcomitrellopsis; species Physcomitrellopsis africana. The sequence continues at coordinate 57,800 of JAWRVF010000095.1, read as the reverse complement.
TTTGAATAATTATTTCTAGATCAAGTAGCTTTATAAAAACTTATTCTTATATATATATATATATATATATATAGATATAGCTGATAAAAGAAAAAGAAAAAATTAAGAAAAAGGCTTTTAAAATTTGATTATATATACATATGTAAAAAAATTCATTATATATATATTTATATATAAATTCATTATTTATTTATATATATATATATATATATATATAGTCAAAAAACAAAAAGTATCTAAGAAAAAAATTTTAAAATAATGTCTATGATGGGATTCTATCCAACTAAGTTATAAGACTGAATAAGTTAATAAAAACAATTGTATTAAAAAAATTATGCATTTATAAGTTTTAAAAAATTCTTTATAATTTTAAAGAACACATGTGTGCATATGTAAACAATCACTAAACATAATTATTGTTTTATTCATATTATTCTAATATACAACCAATAATATCCAACCATCAATATTGTTCTTAAAACACAAAGTTCAATCCTTTAAATCATTATATATGTATATTTCTGTATATGAATTTATATATATATATATATATATGGACACACACACAATTTAATAAAAATATATAAAGAAATTCATTTTAACTGCCACATCTAGATGACACAGTACACTCCATATAGTCTTCAAAATGAAAGAACATGCACCCTTGCCAAGCTTTCAGTAGAAAAAAGTTTATTCAACTGGACATTCCATATCAATACCACTTTCGAAAATAGACAAAGGCCTCGCGGTATTCAATCGTGATGCGATGCGCATTGACTAGACATCGAGAATCGTAGATCGACGGCACACCTGCAGGCTTCGATGCATTGATGCGGTGCAGGTGAGAAAAAGTGGGGTCACAATGCAGCCTCTCATGCTGTAGCGTTGTCGATGAGGACCTTGTATCTATCTCTCATGCACAGTCCTCGTTGACAACTTTGCAGCAATTGTGTGACGAACCAGTTCACGTCGTGGACTGATTCGAGTTGTGTGCGTTGCACCTGATCAGCATGCTTCCAGTCCGGATCTGCATCTCGGAACCAGGAAAGAGCAATTGCGGGGACTGATTCGGGTTGTGTGCGACGATTTTTTGATGACGGGGACGATGGGGGGGACATCGCGGCGGTGACGTGATTCGGCGTCCTGTTTTACCTACTCCGCGACACACTCCTGCGTCGGTGAGGGTGTGGGTTTCGCGTCTTGAATGCCATGATTCTCGTCGGCTTGCAGTGGTCAGCAATTCGGGGTACAGAATGCCGTTCCGCTGTATGTTTGCCCCAAGCAAGACCCAGCACCCTTCTCATTATGAGGGAGGGGAAGCTATTTCGGGCTGGTTCTGCCCCTCCCCCCGATTGATTCGATTCCTTTCTTAATGCAAATTTTATTTTTCTATTATTATTATTATCAGATATGTCAGTTAGCATAAATATCAATCTGATATTTGTCAACCCCTTGCAAAGAATGAAGGAAGGGCCTTCGGATGAGCCTAATGCAGACAAAATACAAGAAAAGTAATCGCATTTAAGACGAGGGTGTTGAATATTCCTGGGGTTTGTTTGCGAGGGAAGGGGGAAATATCACTCCTGGGGTTTTAGAATTTAGGAATCTAAACATATGAGTTGACGTTGTCTCTGTCACGTGCCACGAATTCACGGAATTCACATGTCAGTCTTGCGCCGCCGATCGTTGCTTGTATCAAACAATCTCGATGTTGTGAAACGTCTTGAGTTACTGCAGTTCCTGTGACACTTCCCACGGTTAAATAAAGAAGTAATCAAAGATCTGATAGACAGCGTGGAAGTGGAACTCGATGAGTCATGACTCGTTTCTACCAATGAAGCATGAAGTGAGCACAGTGAAAAAACAGATGTCACGAGAGGCCACTCCCTGTGCCCACGGCGATAAAAACGGCATTTCCAGATCTCACGGCAGCTATATCGGAGAATCGGCACAGGTCGAAGATCATGTAGAAGATCAAGAGTTTTATTTTATTGTTCTTTTGGCCTTATTAGCGCCACTTAGTCACCCTCATGGACTCAGCTTCTTGCTCAGGTGTACTCTTGTAGTATCCACTGGATGAATGACGTTGACACAAGGGCAACTACCAAATTTTTCCCCCCTGGATTCAGGTTTGCGATATCCAGGTGGTGGTTGCAGACTTGGAGTCTTCCACATAATGAGAAAAAAAGTAGCAAACGAAGAGGAACTTCTTCAACGCAGCGGCACATCTGTCAAAGAAGGGTCATAAATCTGAACAATCCTCTACACAGGCCCATTCAAATCCCAAACCTGGCCCGCTCACTGTGGGAGCCAGCCAGCCAGCCAGCTCGCCCACAAGCTCTCCATGTCACGATGGCTGGAATCACGACGCTTTCACGCACGCGAGCCGCCACGACTATAATGTAACATCCCGGAGCGAGTTTTATTGTATACAACGAGAGTGAAGTGAAGGCTGCCAGCATGCAGGGCATAGTAGGTGGGGGGTATCCACGCCGTCAGAGTTGATTTGGTGTAGACTTTGTGAGAGTCTTGCTTTGTGGGTTTATGTGTGAGTGAGTGTATGTGTGTGCGGCCGCCCAGTGGGCCCAACTTCATTGAACTCGTCCAAGAAAGATTGCTGCAATGGGTGTGTGTCTGTATGCTCTGCACGACACACCCACTCTAACTCTCTCTCTCTCTCTCTCTCTCTCTCGCTTCCTTTCAAAATAATGTTGCATGTTGACTTTGAGGTTTGATTTTAGAAAGGGCTTCCTGTATTTGGTAAGACCAATGCAAATACACTTTATATTTGTGGGAGTCGGACAAAGAAGATAGTGTTAAGGAAACCTCCTGAGAAAATCAACGTAGGTTGGTAAGGAAATAGTGATTGATTCTGCAAGTGATTTTTTCAATAGAGAAAGTTCTAAGTTTTATTGGAGAATTGGTTTCATGAGTGATTAGTTTTGAAGTTGGGACAAGACATGAGGTAACATTGCAGAGGACATGTGTTGCTCATGTCTACTACTACTATCTTCTTGTAGAACATTTTGAAGGTTTTTCTCTAACTTCCATCTTTTTCATCAATATATTATGTTCTCTAATAAATCTTATGTTAGCACCATGTTATTGGTCTTCTATTTTTTAAAGAGTTTTTTTCCCATCCATTATCCTTGTTGGATGTCCTCCATTAAATACATATAATTTTAGTAGAGAAAAACCACATTCAACAATAAACAATATAAAAAATATAAAAAAGATTATATATATATATATATATATATATATATAATTTTAATTAAGACAATACATGTTTTAATATATTAACATTCTATATTGTGTTAATAAATAGAATATATTTTATTAGAAACTATTAGAATTATTTTTATTTTATTTTAGAAAAATAATAATACATATTCTATTCAAAATATTATTATATATTTTGTATTTTTTGACTTAATAAAAATATAATTTTAAAATCATAAATACTAATCTAAGATTACTTAGATTTGTATAAATAAGATAAAGATTATAAAATAAAATAAAATAAAACTAAAAATATTTATAAAATTTAACTTATAAATAATAAAATAGAATTTTGATTCATTTTTTAAAAAAAATTAATTATAAATATTTAACTTTGAATTATTCATGCATTTGTATTCAACACAATGCCTTCTATAATATAATTTGCATATTTATTTAAGATATACAAAAGGTCATTAGACCTACAAACCTACTTTAAAAAATCATGATTTAATGGCCTTGTGAAGGTTCATATTTAATAAAGGAAAGTTGAAATAGTATAAATTGAGAATTGTATAAAGTAAGAGGAGGTCATGACATAGACCAAACCATTTTGTTATTAATATTCTAAATAAGGCAGCTCAAATCTTAATTGTGATAATTTTAATAAATATTAAAATAATAATAATAATAATAATAATAATTTAATAGATTCTTTTTAGCAAATTTTGACGCTACTTCTTAATTTTTTGTAACAACCATCTTTTAAAGATAGATCTAATACAAATTCCAAGGGATACACTATTTATGCTATGACGGAAAAAAAAAATGTATTCCACCTTATTTTTTCTTCTTGTAGTCTCTTGGTTGATTTTTCTAAATATAAAGCCAATTACAAGATGCTTCTCAATTTCAATGAATCACAAGCTTAGAAAGTTGTGACATCCTACCATTGCCACTTAACCTACAGATCTTCTAAATATTTTGTGTATATATAATAGTAATAACAATATTGATCAAATATTATTCAAATTTGTGTAGTAGTTTTTAACTACATTAATATATTTTATTATTTAAATTACTAGTTACAGTATGATTTTTGAAAATCTAATTTTTAATATTGATTTAATTTTGTCATGTTTGATGTCTATATATATATACACATACACACACATACATACATTTAAACAAACTAATGTATCACCTCCAAATTTTTCAAGAATTTTGGATTTCACAACAATTGTTAATATACTTGGATTGAATGCATTAAATTTCAAATTTAAACAGATTAATAAATTGTTGACATGATTTGCATGTATATATTATGTATATTATTAAGTGAGTATAAATTATTAGTTATCCATTTAATTACATTCTCAATTTATGTATTATAAAAGATCAAAAAGACCATATTATAAATAAATACATATTAAAGTAGTTTATATAATAAAAATTATCATAAATGTTAATGTAAGAATTATTACATATTGGAATTAATTTTTATTTTTAATTTTAATTTTTTTATAAAAACATGTAAATAAACTAAAAATCTAAATTGTAATAAAATCAAATAATTGCAGCTTAATTTTTTTACATAATAATAATCTTATCTTGGTACATAAATATTCTAAATATGACATCATTAGTGTAAAATCTGTGTCCTTTACCATTCAAAATACCACACAACTTACTAAAAAAAGATCAAAGAATGCTATAAAGAAAAATTGAGAGGAAGGAGAAGCACGCTTATAATTTTACCCTCGAAGTAAAAGGCGCCAGCGGTTCTACCTCGGAGGTAACTTGGACACTTTTCACCCGAGCAGCGATCAGAATTCTTCCACCTGCCCGTGGTAGCCGCCGCTGCGCAGCGCGCCAGTCGCCACGGGACGCAGCCAGGAGCGCGAGCGGAGCGCCATGGGATCCCCCCTTCGCCACTCGTCACGCGCCTTCGTCGCTCCGACGCCGCCCGCATTCCTGTTCGCGCCGTCCTCCTGGTCTTCTCTGCGCAGCGCAACAGAAACCCACAATTTTTCAAGCGGTGGTGTTTTGCGTTGCGTTACATTCCTGCCATCGCGTTGTTTGGCAGCAAGGTGGGAAGGTCACAAGGTCAAGGTCTCGCAGGAGAAGAAGGGGAGGAGGAGGTGGCGGCGGAGGAGCGGGAAACTTACCGCGGGGTCGGAACTTTTAATTTGTTCCTTTCTCCTGTGGGCTCCATTGCTTCGTCGCGGAAGTCGTGGGAAATTGTGCATTGGGTTCCTTTCCCCCCTTGCGCCGCCGTGTGTTTGACGCTTGAAATGGAGCGACGCCGCTAGCCCCAGGGTGATTCGTTTGTCTCGTCTGGATCGTTGTTCTGGGAGTTGGTATAAGCACGCTGCGCTCGAGTTTGTTGTGTTATTTTGCTTGTGGTTGGAGTTCGTCGCATTTGTGTGACTGATTTTGTCTTATTTTGGAGGATTCCTTGGCGCGGCTGCGAGGAGAAATAGACGGGTTGCACGAGTTGTTCGGGTGACAGGACTTTTGGTAGAGTGTCTCGTTTGGTTTAGCGGGCGCGGGTGGTTGCCTTGGGTTATCTGAGATCTGGTGTTCCTCTCTGTTTTGGGTCGCGTTTCTGGGCGGTGAAGTGTTTCTGGAGTTCGGAATTCGAATTCGAGGTGGCGGAAGCGCAGCTGACGTTTGCCGGGGTTTCTGGTGGACGATTTTTACAGAGCAGGCAGGTGCGATGTTGACCTCAGGAAAGGGCTTTCGTAATTTCAAATATTGCTTCTCTGGGTCCTAGTTCTTTCCTCGAATCGTGCAATGTAAGTCGAAGTCGAAATAGTTAAGACCACATTGATTTCGCTTGGAGAGTTTGGCTGCGGATGGTATTTTATTCTTGAGAAATATTGCATTATCGATTACCTGCATGTATTGTTGTCGTCGTTGCTCTCTGTTGTGCTTTCCTGTTTGGATAAGCCACGGTGTTGATTAGAAGAATCTTCTGGTGATGTAGAGAACTACATGTCCACAAGATTATCGTAGACTTGAATATTTCGAGATTATTGTTCTCCGTCTATTTTTTCTTATGAATGTGTTGGGTGCCTTGTTCTGTCTCTTGTGATGATGAGTCCATTACTTATTTTGCTCAGTATCTAAAATTAGCTCTTATAATTCTCGAAAAGATTATCTTTTTTCTTTCACAAATTTTAGGATTGCTCCATTTTCCATTCACAAGCTCTAGAACTTATCCTTTATTCTTTTCTTTTTTTAATATTTTTTTTTTCAAAATTTATGACTTTTCCGTTTTCCTTCCAAATATGATATCGTGCGTTTAGTTGTCATAGGTTCAGAACTACTCCATTTTCCATTCACAAGCTTTGTTTCGTTGTCACATCGCATTGGTCGCTCATTTCTTATGGAGTCTGGCGGAGATTGCCATGCGCATTGTATACCTTAATTTATAGAGGGTTATTAGCTGACTATCTGAATTGGTTTTGATTTGATCGAGCTCATGAATTCATGCAGGGGTTTGGAAATTTTTTATCTCCTTGGGCAGATCCATTGATGGTTGCAAAGCTGAACATCTTACAAGTCGTTCTCCACTGTAATCCTCCATGAAGGCCCAGCATCAACAGCATATATTTATTCGCAACGTCGGATTCCACGAAGATTGGGTCTCACGTGATCAATGCGAGCAATAGCCTTGATCTCCTCCTCTCCTCACTCGTACTTTGTTGTTCTGCTCCTGCTCAACATTCTGAAATTTTTCTACGTGCTAGGGTCTGAGAGCTCAGCACAGCACCACCATGTCAAACAGAGTGTCTTGCAAGATGCAGAAGGCCCTCCATAAGCTCCAGAAGAGCATTTCAAGTTCCAGTCTGAGTTACCAGAGCATGCACCACCATAGTGATGCCAAATCACCTCCGAAGATGGAAGGTTCTCTCAGGAATGGATGTGCCTTCGGAAGATCTGGTCAGTTCGCAGTCAGTGATCTCAGTGACCGTGATTCTGACAGCGAGGACTGGGCTCCTGATGATGTACCTGAAGGCTATCTTGTGGTGTATGTGGGCGAGGGGCGGCGTCGATTTGTTATAAAAGCGAAGTATTTGAGTCACCCTGTTTTCAAAGCTTTGCTCAACAAATCGGCAGAGGAGTTCGGGTATGAGCACAAGAGAGGGTTGGAGATTGCATGTGAAGTGGACTTCTTCGAGCATCTGTTATGCCTCGTCGAAACCAATGATCCTTCTTTCTTCAGCACGGAGATCGATGAGCTTGTTGGCGTTTACGCCTACTCTCATTGCATAGATACTTAATGCTTGATTCAGTTCGGCTTTGAGAGTTATGTGGCTACCTTTGGGAAGCTGTGACAAGCGTTGTATCTTATGTATCAAAGATAACGAAGAAAATTTCTGTTTTTGCTCAGCTTAGGTTAAACATTTGTTCTCTTTAGGGCCTTTAGATTCAACCCACTTGGGTACGGGTTTGACTGTACATAGCGTGAAGTTCTCAAACGTTACCCTTTTTAACCGCTTCTGTACATATTTGATTCTTGGGCTTTCAAGAGCACCTCAGGATTTATAGATTACATTACACATATGCTTCGCATTAACAGTGGCAGTGACACATTCTGCCCATTGGATGAAACCAATTCATAGGAATTTTCAGTGGCTACTTAGAGCAGTGATCTCATGGTGATTTTCAAGAAGAGCTCACAGGAGTAGCGCATCTTCACCAGGTTCATTTCTACATCTTCCCCTTCAAATGATGTGGAAGGTGTTCTCTTTAGTCTATGAGATTAATATACTTGCTAGATTATTGAATTCACCGATTAAGATGGTCATGTGTGGGGACAGTGCCCTCTTTCCACAACAAAACCTAATAATGATCGTTCTTGCAACATTGATCTAAACATTTATTTCTGATTACTGAATGCTACCAGTATTCAAGGTTCCGTCATTATTCAACCTGTAAACAAAGTTGAGAAATACATTTTGGTGAAGGAGGTTCCTGTGCATTGCCTTGTATCAATACTCTAATTTCCTTTGACAATTTCTAGATTAGCAAGCACCGCATTGAAAACCTTAATTGTAGACATCACTTCGGATGCGTCCTAGGAGTCAGTGATTGCTATCCTCTGCATAGTGGATGGAGGATGCATGGCTCTCAGCAGGCCACGTAGTGGGACCACAGTCATGTGCTTGTCCTGCTGTCATTGAAACAAAAGAGCTTCTCAACATACAGTCTCTTTCCCATCACAGTTTTCTCAACTGAAAGTAGCTTTGACATTTCTGGGTATACACTGAAGCATTATCCAATCTAAGGCTCAAGCAACTTGTGGGGCTTCTGACCATGGACTGTGTTGGGTTTGTGAACATTCAACTGTATTAACGCTCTTCCAAAAGCAAGCGATGAAGCTAGATTCCGCTTCCGTTACATGTATGTGTGAGCACTGTTTGCCAACAGCTGGGCTATAATTCCCTCGTTCTACTTTATAAGAAATTGCAATCCTGACGAAAGTATTTTTCCTCTGTACAGAAAGGACTGAAGGGCCGCCTTACCGCTAGCTACATATCTACATCGTTATCCCTAATATCCTGTTTAACTGTCAAAACTGTGAAGTGCGGCAATGGCGCTCATCACTATTCTTATCACATCTGGCACTCTAAAAACTAGAATTAAATCCTGTTTAACTACAGATCAGTAGCCACTCTTTGTAGAGAAACAAATTGTCTTCGAAAAAGGCGCGTCGTTTTGTGCATAAATACCGTCAGCTGCAGTAACCCCTGCTTGATGACGACAACTCGACGTCGAAGCTGCAAACCTGCCAATCACTTCGTCGTGCTCCGTCGGTACTTCTGGCTCAAGTGCAGGATTTGCAAAGTCGTGCGATGAAACAAGCAGGTGCTGTCCAGGTCCAGTGATTAAGTAAAGAGCACCGTATTAGATCGGAACGAAACTTGATCTACTACGGTTCTTGTTTGGGCTTCGACTGGTTGCGATGGCAACGTTGCGGAAGGGTCAGCAAACTTCTGACAAAAACCCGCCTGCAGAACGTTCGTTGTAGTATGTCTCATTATCTCTTTAGCGACTGACGGTGATGAAAATACGCCATGTAAGTTTCTTCTTTCATGGCGTAGCGGATCTGTGGGAGCTAACATCCCCAAAAGTTCTTCGCGGTATATACAAGGAGGTCAAGAGAACTTGAAGCGAATTCTCCACAAAAGATACTAATGCTACACTTTTGTAGCAAGATGCAAAGGAGAATGTCTCTCAACCCAAAAGCCGTATGCTCCAAACTGCTTCTATTCGGAGTAGTCTTGACCTACGGCCTCGGTTTCTTCCACGAACTCATGGGAGTTTCCTTCCAGCCACCATAGCAAGTGTTCGAAAACATCAGGAGCACAAGCAATGCGCAAGCCTCCGTCGCAACGAAACCCAAACTCTTCTTCGGACTTGGCCAGCAACGCTCGAAAGACGCCATTCGAGAGGTACGATGTCGGGATGACAAACCTGCGCTGCTCCTTTCCGACGTACACAGCGAGGCAGCCTGCAGGTACGTCAGGTGGAGGACTTGGACATTCCGCATCGCTATCGTAGTTGCGGACATCTGCCCTACTTCCCCATGAGCGTCCTGAGCTGATACCGAGAGAAGAAGAATCGAACGAATTGGAGGTAGCGCTAGAGTGTCGGGAGAAGGATTGCTTGTGGCCTTGTGGGGAGATGTGAAGAACCTTTTTTAAGAACTTAGTAAGCTTCTTCGATGGAGCCATGGTCGCACTGGGGATCCTCACAAGCGAACGATCACTTACTCAAAGCACGGCGCCCCGAATTGATTGTGTGCAGTACGAGTTTGCGCCTTCTTTTCGCAGCTATATGCAATTACACAATGGCAGGAGCTTGCTGGTCCGAAGGAACAGAACCGAGGCGTATGGGTATACCTACCCAACAACTCACGCAGCACTTCGGCTTCAGTAGCAACTGCAATTGTAGCACAGACAACGAAATTTCTCAAAAAGTTAGCCTACCCTCGACCATAGAAGACAGAAATATCATGTGTTCCTTCCAACCTATAGTTGGCGATTCAATATACATAAGCTCAAGCTTCCGTCTGTAATGCGTTCAACTCCTAACACCGCCTCACAATCAGTGGCAGTCGAGCGTTTGGTTCAACACAGAAGAAAGAAACAAAATGAATTTCAGATCCCAACGCGAAGGGAGAGAGGGAAAGCAGCAAGCGAGCACAATCACTCACAACTGATGACGAGCAATATCAGCTACTGGTGTCTACAAAAGCCGCTACAAGGTCATATAAGCATCCTCCCAAGGGGCACTACATGGTAAGCAGAATGGGGACCACAGATAAAAGGAACTTAAGCACCTTGAAACTTCCTCTTGTACAAGTGTCACCCAAATTGGCTACAGCGAGGAAATAAAACCAGCTGCTACCCACGATCATCACCCAAGATGGAATATGAGTGCTTTTGGTTTCTCATTAACGATATGACTGCTTTTCAACCTACATCTGAGTACTGACAACTCAATTATAACTCGAGGTTAAGATAAGACTGGGATTACTGCAGCTACCCACATATTCGCACAGCCAGAAGCACTTTGGACAGTTCTTCGACCTTGACCTTTCAGTTACGCATATTCACACAGCCTTAGGACTTCAAACGATTCTTCAACCTCAACTCCCAGCTCCCAATATTTAACTTATCCTACAACAACTTCCGCGGTCCCCTCTGGCCGCAGCTGACGCAATCAGCCTACTGGCACAAGTCCTGCAAGCAAGGAGCTCGCACTCCAAACACGGCAGCACGGGAATGAACCTCTCAATCATCTATTCCTCCTGTCTGCGCACGCGATTCTACAACCGATAAAAAGTAAAAATACAAACAAAATCTGAGAACGCCCCAATCTCTTAAAGCCCTGTAATTCCTCGAACCCTCCCACAACACAATTCTGTAAATTGCAGAGCCGGATGATTTTAGGAATTTACCAGAATGTGGAGCCTCTGGATGCGTTTAGATTGAAAATGCCCCTTGCTTGGCCAACCAAAATCCGGCAGGGAGGGGCAATAAAAGACCAATGGCTTGTGTTCAACCCCTGACAACCCCCAATGCAGTAAAACCCAACAGTAACAATGACAACTGCAATGCTTCACTTGCGATGCCGGGGGTGAAAGAGGAAGTTCGCAAGCGTCAACGGTGAAAATATTGCTGAATGAATTTGCGAATACACTGAAGGGGAGAAGTATTTAAACATGAAAACACCGGGCTCCTCGCATCTGTTCTCTTCTCATGGATTCCATACCCATGTACGCATCGCATAGATCTACAGACCATCACTGTGGAAGAGACCTGCGTTGTACTTTTACTTGTATTGGTAACAAGTCCAGCTCAAAATGGTTCTCCGAAAGTTGGCAACGATCCATGGTACTGAAGGTGGGGTGTCCATGGAATGTAGCCTCAGCTTTGCCAGGTGTAATTCCATCACGAGGGCTGCGTATTTGTCTACCTCACGTTCAACCCACATACCTTTACAAAGAATTAATACCTCCCGGTCTCCATCTACGAAAACTTCTAACCCTCTCGGCGACTTCTTCGCAAGCTCGCAGCGACGACGCAAGCCGTAATCAGTTACAATCCCACGACTCCAACGCGTCTTAACTCCAACTCTACAGACACTTATTCCGATTACAACCTTTTTCATATTAAGAAAACCCTACATTCTGCTCTTAATTTGAATCCCCTTCCACGAAAGCTTCCGCGAGGCTGTTGATCAAGACGTGGTAAATCTATCTCCCCGTGCAAGTAAACGACTGCTATACAAGCGATGCGATAACTGAATTTGTTGTGATTGGAATTTCATGATGCGAGGAAACTAAGTACTTGAATTAGGGCTAGGGTGTAGTCCCAGGACTCGTTAATTAACGGGCAGAATAGAGGTTCACTGGTGGAGATAGCTTAGTGTCCTCACCAATACACGGCCCGGTAAAGCTCTATACCAGCCGGGCACTATATTCAACTTGGCTTCAAGGCGAGCTTCCGTTTTGCCAATTGGCCAGCTCACTGGTTGACACGTGTATGGATGTCAGATACGCTCCCAGGCAAAGGTGAACATCATTCTTGTATTTGTAACGCAAATATAAATGACTAGGCAATGATAAAACGTGCTTGAGATTGGAAGATTTTTTTATGGGTTGCTCATTTGTGTGGATTCCATGGTGGAACCGTCCCACAAAATGTGTTGGGCCTCATAAAGGCACAAATGAGTATTCCCATGTTTGTTCATTATGCAGTGTTGTGGTTCATGGGTGTGGAGTGTGGTACCCATCAAATGCGGAGAATATATCTCGGGGTTTTTAAATATTTCACATGTATATTTATTTATTTAGTTAGGTTTTCATCAAATGGATGATGCTGTAATGAAACCTTCAATACTTTTCTTTGTTTGTCATTGATTTCTATTTTGTTTATTTTGTTTATTTTGTGATTTTTATTTCAGAATGTTTTTGTACAAAACATAAAATAAGTCACATCACATGACAGCATTATTATTTTTGTGTGACAGAAATTTTACTTGTATTCATCGACATAAAAAGTACAAAACAAATAAATGCAAGTATAAATGCTGGACAGATATTTTGGAAAAATGACATGGTTTGTAAGAGCTTTTAAATAGCGAAAAAGAAAAAAAAGAAGGTAGGTTTAAATCTTATTTATGTTCCTTTTATGTTGTAGTAGTTCTAAATTTCTATTTTTTGCATAAACTTCAGAAAAAATCTTGACAATTGTAAAATCTTGTATGCATGTATAAACATCTTTTGAGTATATATATATATATATATATATATATATTTATATTTATAAACAAAAATAATGCTTTAGAGATTAATTATTCTCCAAAAAATATATATTTTTTCTTGGTCTTTTATACCAGATCATAAATTATCATTATTTTTAACAACACTCAAGGGTTTTTAATGGTTATAAAACACTAGTTCTTTGACTACACATCTTGATTCTGGAATTTGAATTCCTACTATAAAGATTGCACAAATACAATTTCCAACTCAATAAAATATTTTAGAAAAATTTAGGTTCTTTTTTATTTAAAGATTATGTAAGTAAATCTTCTTTGTAATTATGTTTTTATAAAAAATTGATTTAACGTCTTTTTTAAATTTTATTTATTTGTTGTTACTGTATTTTAATAGAAGATATTAGAAGTTTTAAAATTTTCATTTCAATATATGATGATTAGAAATACTGTTGTATTTATAGTGGAAAGAGAATTTATTCTTTTTTAGCATTTTTGAAATAAATCACAAAATCTGATTTTATTTATATAATATTAATTTTTTCATCTTATGTTTGCAACGAAAATGTATAAAACTAAAATAAAAAATAGATGTATTCAGTACACAGTTTCAAAGACATAAAAATGCTTAGAATTAATGTTTAAGAAATAAAAATTTGCATGTCATATGAATTCGTTAGAATAAGATATAACTTTTACTAATATTATTTTTTAAATTTTTTTACTGAATCAATAGTTGATCAAAGTAATTCTATATATAATTTTCAAAGTTACTTAAAAATTTGATAATTTTTTAGTTACAATTTCGGTTTTTTTTATTTTTTATTTTTAAATAGTGCAATTAATTTTTTAAAATCATATGATATTTTCAATATTATTAATGTTTTGAATTTAATGAAATGTATTCTTAAAATTTGAAAATAGAATAAAATATTTAAATTTTAAAACAAAAAATTTCATAAATAAAAAAGATTGTCAAAGAACACATGAAATATTTAGTCATTTTTGTAATGAAATAGTATATTTCTATGTTGATGGGAATAACAAAGAAGAATTTAGTCACGAAAAATTTAGATGCTGGCAATTATTAGATGAATGAAACAATTGTTTTGAAATAGGCACATAAATACTTGAAGCAAAGTAAATAACCTCTAAAAGCACATAATAAAAATATTAAAGCCAATACCTACTCAAAAGATACATCTCAAAAGCTTTAAAAGTGGACAACAATCTCTTTGCTCATCTTTTCACTATTTTTAGCTTATTAGTTGAACCAAAGTATGAGGTACTTTAGAAACAAAAGGTTTTCCATTCTTTGAATGTCTCTTTCCTTATATTGAAGTTCATGGTTGTTCAACAATCTGAGGGAACATTGAGACCACAAATAGAATCCCATCTTCTATCATTTGAGTTCAATAATAGAGACTGGTGCAAATACGGATTCTCTCTTCTTCTTTTTTCTAATAAAAATAAACTCAATTCCTTTTTTTTGGATACAATGCAAGATATTTACTACTTACACATAATTTGACACTGTTTCTTGAATGCACATTGAAAAAATAAAAAATGATAAATGATAAAAAAATAGTACATTAGATTTTTTTTCTTTTCCACTTTTATCTGGAAAGGTATTATGATAAGACAAAATTTTAATCTTTTCAAATTATGGCATATTTACCAAAAATCAAAACATTAATATTGACACCCCTTCGGCCCTAGGTTCCTCTTGCAGACTCTTTAAGGCTTCGCAATGGAGGCCTTCGGCCCTACACTAAATTGCAATAAAAATCATCATGAAGGAAAAATTCATTATAATACCTCTTCAATGTTCTTTGTGTTGCTTAATATTCATTGATTCTAAAAAGCTAGTTTACATGAATTTTATGTTTCAAATACTTTGGCAGGTTCACATTTGTAATCTAATGCAACATTCTGGAAGATTTGGACCACTCCATTCAAGTCTTCAAGTATCATGCGGCATTTGATGGATTCATTGGTTTATGCTTATTTATGTAGATTTTGTGGTGCGTAGGGAATTGGTGGAGATCATTCAATTTGTACCTGCGGGACGGGATGAAGAAGACGAGGAAGAAGAAACAATTGGCATCAGGTGTCACTCGTGGGATGAAGTACCAAGCAAGTAGACATCATCAGTTTGATGTTTGTGGACGTTTCTATACATCACTGAGACTCAGGCTCTTCCCAATCTTCCCATCTTCAATACACTCAACCCTCCACATCCCAACTTAGACTTTGTAAAAAGCAACCAAAATAATGCAAGGTAATAAAACAAAAACAAAAGGAAAATGAGGAAGAAGAAGAAGAAGAAGGAATGCAAATGGAAGACTGGAAAGCACAAAAGTCTATCATCATGATATGTTTTGATTAATCAAAGGAACAGATTCTAAACCAAAACCTTTTGCACGAATTCGTGAAGAAGCAGAAGCGGTGATGACAACAATGATATATGATGATGATGATGATGATGATAATAATAATAATATGATGCATCTCTTGTTGTAAGAGAAGAAAACATGAGGATTTTGCATACTATTGAGAACATGGTCTCTAGAACACTTTAACTGATTCAGATTTTTAGTTCCGAATCTTCCATTCTCTAAGCAATCCAGGGAATACGACGTTGTAATTGAACCAACCTTAATTCTAGTTAGTGCACGGAACATTCACGGCAAAGTCGGAGCTGTGGGGTCGGACTTGCTAGTAAAACGGGATCGCTGTACTCTAAACCTAACACGTCCATGATTTGTGGTTGTGAGCCATCGGTGCTCTTTTCCGGATGAAGTTAAAAAAATCTCCACTGAATCAAGTACCACAACAATCCAGCTTCCACAGCCTCATTGACTCGTTTGTATGCAGTATCGACATGACTCTCTCTCACTCACTCTCTCACTCACTCACTCACTCACCTACTGCCGCGCTCTCTCTCTCAATTCTGATCAATAGGAGTTATCGTAATGATCCACTCTTAGCCATACCTTAAGCACTGATGAAAGAGTACAATCCACCGGCCTCCCATTCACTGCTTGCCACGAACCATTCCCCTCAAACAATCTCCAAAAAATATCAGTGCTCTTTACGGCAGCATTAAGCTTCATGTCAGTTCCTCCACTCGCCTACCGCCGAGACTTTACACAAATGGGTGGGGGTCAGGGTCTGGGTCCATATCAGTACACTTTTTTCACTTTTTCACTTCCATTAAAACCTGAGACATTATCCACAATCAACACATCAACAATAGCAGATGGTCCGTTCCAGTCTCTCACTTCGAACTCACGCTTGGTTTCTCTTTGATGTTTTTTTACATCCAACCGCAGTGCTCCGTAGCATTCCAGCCTTTCCACAAAGTACGACCCGGTACAAAGCGTGTACTGCGGAGGGAGGGGGCGAGCCCATAGCAAGCCGCCCAGATCTGTACTACGACTGCCATGAAATAACTGCTTCTGCAAGCAATCAAGCAGAGCAGATATGGCACCTGCAGGTTGGCAGAGGCCTTGAGTACGCGCACCGACGATGCTCGATGAGGGCGATGCACGAATTGGGTCCTGACACCGATCAGGAGCCCCCCTTCCCTCCCTCCCTCCCTCCCTCCGTTTGAAGCACAGCCGGAGTGCGGGGCATCGGGACGTGCCGTGGGTCAGCGATGTGCGCCGTCGCCATTGCACGACGACGTCGACGACTATGGACGTCGTCGTACGATTTTCCGTTCTCGTTTTCGCCTTGTGTGTGGGTGACTGTCATGGGCTCGACCCGCATTGTTTAAAAATTTGCATGGCATCAGCGTTGCCACGTTAATAGGGTGCTGCCCGCGGGCATGTTTGTAAAAACTCTCGGCGCCTCTGACCGGTACTCTGAAATTTGTATCTGGGCCCGTTTGATCAACGTGGGTAGTCGAACAGTCTTGGTTATTATATTATATTATATTGCTAATTAATATCAACCATGATTTTCTGTATTTATTTGGAAAAATACATTTAATGTTCAATATCCAGTTTATTCTTTATGTATTTTGATAGATTTATTAACTGACAACCTCATTGGAATTTTAATTGTTTCATTCTAAGATTTTTTGTTGATTATGATTGGTGAAAACACATGTTTAAATTTATATGTCTATGATTGAAACTTTTTTGATCTTTTGTTCAGTATCTCTGATATTAGGTGTAATTTTCACATAATTTACCATACCTACATCACATATTTGTTGTGTTTTTGGTAAGAAATTAATAATGATAACAATACTTGGGTACACTCTACAAATTAGAAGACCAGTGGAGCCAGAAATTAATTCATGAATACGTATATATATATATATATATATATATTTATGGCAGTGAGTTTTTTGTGCCCCAACATCATAAATCATAACAGTGGGGTATTTTGTTGTGAGGCCCATGTTTCTACTATGAGGGTAAGCCATATCCCTCCTTGTCACATCTATTCACACAACCCTAATACAAATTATGTTTTTATATATATTTATACATACACACCATTCATTTTTCTTACATGCACTTTGTTTTCCTTTCTATTTCAATTCAATTGTAAAGCATCCAGAAATAAATAACAAAAAATCATAAACAAAATTGCATGTGCTTCAAATGCTATGGCTCACCTGAATTCCCCTCAGTGCTTGGAAGCTGCTTGGGGACAATTAAATCTTTTAAAATTCAATGTGTTATAAAAAGTACAGTAAGCATATATACACACATGCATGATTCATCTTGCACTTTCTTTTCAAGTTAAAAAATAGAAAAAAGAAAGAAATAAAGAAAGAAAGTAAAGTTGATATTTGTGTGGAAAAAATAGACACGGTACATACAATTTTTTTCTAATATTGTGTGCTTGCAGTTGACACCAGCCACACACAACTGTTTTGCCCTTCAACTTTGTAACTTTCTACTTTTTACTTTAGTTTTATTATTAAAAAACCACCATTAAGGTACAGTGTTGTGTGGGTTAGATAATTGTCTGCTATGGGAATTTGCATTAACTGGGGTCTCCCTAGTACAATAATTATTTCATTCATTTAAGTGGGCCAGAATTTCCCAGGGTGGCAGGTCTTTGCAGGCTGTGGTGCCCATTGCTTCTGATTGCAGAAAATCTTAAGTCCCGCCTCTCGCTCAATAATAACACGACACGTGCCACGGAACATGGAAGATATTAACATGGGGAACAACGAACGGAACGAGAATTACGCCATCCATTGAAAACCAACCAATGGAGCGCCCTTCACCATCTGGTCATCGTTACACTAAAAGGATTCTGATCCAGCTAGGCATTGCCATCCGACGTGGACCCTGTCTTGAGCGCAGGTGGCTTCCTTCTTGGGGATTACTAACGGGTGACATACACGTGTTAAGGCGGGTATTCGATTCCCGCCACTCCGATTGCCCTGGCCCTACGGGAAGAATCGAACGTCGAGGGAAGCCTGAGGAAAGATTTTCCTTTTGCAAATTGTCCTGTGGAGTTGAAGGAGTAGGATTCCTTGCGTGAGATTCACTCAATTGTCCTCCCTCTCCGACCTTTATTCGTGCCGGCAAATGGGAGTGTTGTCCGAAATCTCCATGATCCTCCAGATGCTTGGATTGCATTGGGGTTCGGCGACAAGTCTCCATGATCCTAAACGGCTTTTTAGCCACGGCACATTTGATTCTGCTCGCCAATGAGATTATTCAGCGTACAGGGACAATGCGCTTGTGATCTCCTATTTGTCGCAGACGATACTTTTCTAAGATTTGGGTGAAGCAATCAAAGGGACTATATCATCCTCCGGAGAAAGATTCATGTATGCACTGGAGGAATGAGACCTAATCCGACGGAGAAAACGGTACCCTTGATAGCAGTAAGCTGATGCTCAGGTTCTCCAAGAGGAGCTGTAGCACATGCCATTTACATTGTTGCCCACTGAAGCCAAAAGAATTTAGGGTTAGGGATTAGGATGATGAGCTTGGGACGTGAGGTATCGTTAATGCTGCATTGGTGAAGCAAACGGAGTGGGATACAATCTCAGCAAAGGATGGAAACACCATCATTAGCCATTGCTCACATTCACCAGCGGTATGATTTTCATGTGACGGGTTCAATTTTTCCATAACCCACGTGAAACAGACACAAGCTTCCGCACCATGAAGACGCGAATGTTGACGACGTATTCCCGATCATTGAAGTGATAAGCAAAACAACTTGCGTGCTATCTTCGCATACTACACAACACTCTGGTTAACTAAGAAATTGAAATGTCCACAATTATACACTTCAGACGACGCAAGAACCCTAATGCTGGTTAGATTACTCATGCTCTGTTACGGAGACATTGTACAGAAGCAGAATAATTCTCTCAGGGTACGGTACTAAAGAAACGGACCAAACCTACGCCGACGACTCTTCTTCAGCCATGTCTTGATCTTCTACCGAGCAATACTCAAGGTTGATGCATGTGTTCCCATCGAAGCTCCAAGTTCAAGAGCTTAGCTTCTTGTGCACTTACGCCTTGCACCATTAGTGCAATGCAGCTAACGAATGAAGCATGAACGCACATTCCTCGCACTCAACTCGACAAATCACAAACAGCAGCAACCAGCTTTGCGTGGAAAGCCTTCCAGACCACGGAGCTGCTTGTGGAGTGCATGTACCCTAAACCCTAAACCTGATCAAAAGAAGAAGATGACGTTTAGGGTTTCTGATTTGCATCTTCCGTGATTTAGATGCCGATACTCCTTACCTTTCTTCAACGCTTGGTAGTTTTAGATTATCATTGCTAATAGAAAAAAGAGAACACAATTGAAAATAAACTTTCATTTCCTAATGGAAGAATTCGTTTCTTGAAAAAAAAATATATATATATAAACAAAAGATAATTATGGGTTGTTGTTACAAAACCAATGAAGTTCATTCCTTCTTTTGCTTATTTTGCTTGATGTTGCCCATATCAATATATTGTGCAACTTTTTTAAAACTTTGAAATGCTTTTAAAGAACATAAATTGTTTTTATAACCAAACAAATATAAGTCACTATATTAAGTTAAGTTAGTAACTTTAAACAATTGATTTGTATACAGCATAAAGTGCTGCAGAAGATGTATCAATTGTTTACAACCTATAATAACTTTTTTGTTTGTTTGATTGTTTATTTTTGTTATCTTAGATAATCAATTGTAGGTATAGATTTTATATCATTTATAAAATTTTAAATCTAACACTATACAAAAATACTATGTAAATTTATATTCATAATTTACATTGAATTAAAATATTTATTATATCAATGGTTGTATTATAATTTTAAAATTTTATATGAATCAATATTTGTTATTGATTTTAATATTCTACCATTAAGAATATTTAAAATAAATATTTAAATTTTTATAGTTGCTTTTAAACACACACATATATATACATATAAGAATATCTTTAAATCTTTAAAATATAATTTGAATTATTACATAGATATTTAGTATATTTTGCTTAAATTTTTATTATATAGTATTGACATCATAATTGAAATATTTTAAATCCTATAAAAATATATATTTTTTAATTTAATAAAAAAAATTAAGTTTTTTTTTTATAAAAATTCTAATTTTCTTAAATTTAAAGTTTTATTATTTTATTTATAGCCACCAAAATATATCACAAGAAATAGTAATTATTTTGTAATATTAAATAAATAAATAAATAAATAAATAAATAATATATATATATATATATATAAACTTATAGTTTTGAAGCATGTTAAGATAGCAATAAAATAATAATGCACTAAAATTATTTTTTAAAGTTATTTTTATTTATATTGTATAAATTATTTCTTTAATTTCTATATTCTTAAAAATATTAAAATATATATTAAGATCTTAAAAAATCAGAAAAAAACTTAAATATGGAACTTTAAAAATAAGAAGGTATATATATATATATATATATATATATATAAATTTAAATTAGACATTGTAGTATTAAATTAAATATACAATATATTTGTCTAATTAGTAAATAAAAGCAATTACTATGCAAATCAATTTAGATTGTTTTTTGACCTAGAAACTTTTATAGATAGTCTATTTGTATCTTGGACATATAACAAATTCTGGCATTATGTATGTTTTTAGAATTTCTAAAATCATTTAGATTAATATGCTACTTTACATAGATCTTGAGAAGTCTCTAGAATCATCTAAAACCTTCTATACTCTTCTAAAACCTTCTATACTCTTCTAAAAGCTTCTATATGTTTTCATAGGCAATTGGAACATTTTATAGTCTTTTATAGGTTCCTATAGAATATTCTATAACTCTTAGACCTTCTGGTAGAAATTTTTATTGGTCCTATTTGTTTAAGTAAGAAGGAAAGACAAGAAATACTTCAATTCTACCAACACAAGTTTTGAAACAATTAAAGTAACGAATTGTTCCTAGTCCTACATTTAATCTTATTTATAATCTAGTATCTTCTCTCTTGTGCTTTTTCATCTCTTGGTCTACTATCTTGCATCCTTGATAAGTTTAGATTTATAAAATGTATAAAATATAAACTAATGTTAATTTCTAAAGTAATAAGATTAGATTGAGATCTAAATTATATAACTAAACAATAAAATCTTACCTAATTATTGACTAAGAATTAAATTAGATTAGCTTAAATTATCACCAGTATACATAAAATTCAATCTTTGTGTAATTTGTTAAAATAAAATAAAATAAAAATATATATATACTTTTGGTTATGTATAGCCTGTTGGTTATTAATCTACCAATTACCAATGCTGGTTTTATTTCTTCTATTCAATATAAACTTCTCTGTAATTGGGTTTCAACTTCAATCCAAATTAACATCTCAAGTGTCCCTTATTTGTCTAAAGGAATATGCATTTGAAATTTATAAAAGAAAAAATCTCCAAAATTGAAATCACTTAAACTGTAAGTTGCTCCTTACTAGGTCATAATCTGCACAAATACTTCAATCATAGCTAATCTTGCAAAACTAAATAAAATAAATACATAAATAAAGATATCAATAAATAGGAACTATCTAACTAAAGAGAAACAAGTTTCTTTTTATTCCCCAAACACAACAACAAAAAAAAAAAAAAAAACCCCCCAATATACTGAGAAAAAGAGTGTTGACTTCAACAAAAGGGTTTCGCGTTATTCATCTTCACATGAATTCTCCAAAATAAACACAAAACTCAGTTAAACTAACTCGGCATGATTAAGAATTCTTAGTCAGGTCAGGAAACTGAAAGTCAGTCGACAAAGTCCATGCTTTAGCAATACACATGCTTCATATCCTGCAGTGTATTGTAGGATGTGCTGACCACATTCCTCAACTTCATGCAAATGCTTTCTAGATCTTATTCTTATTCTACATAACAGAAAAAAAAATATAACGTTTCTAGATCAAAAATGTGTGAGTGTTCGCAAATGTGGGCGTCGCTCGCAGGCCGGCATTGTGCAGATTCATCAGCAAGGGACCGAGGGTGAGTACGTACAGCTTTCGATCTCTTGTCAAACGGTGAAGCTCAGGAGCGGAGCGGTTGAATCAGTCGTGTAAGTGACGGATGGAGCGAGAGATGCGACAAGCACCGGCGCGAGCTCCTATCAGATTCAACGCGCCAGGACCCAGTTCCAGGGCTGCGTACGCGCCCATACTGTGCACACCGACGTGGTCATCCCAGCTCACAGATTGCGCAGATGTATTGCTAGGCTCGTTGCTGATCAGTTGCAACGTCAAGTCTTCTTCCAGGACGGGGAGCTTCCCTTGCATGCAAATGTCTGTGACTGTGAGCCATGAGTGACTTTCGTAGTGACTCCACTACTGGCTCCGCGAGGAAATCGATAGAGTTTCCCTTGGCTAGCATTATGAGATCGCACCGCAACTCGACATCCGTGTCGTTCAAGTCGTCCCAGAACTCCACCGCTGCCGAGTCTTGCCCCCTGGTATCCGCCTTTCGCTTGTCGAAGGACTTTTTCGCGCTGCTTGTGGTTCAAGGTCCAAAAATTTGCCATGCTCTCGTACTGAACCGTGCTGAGCCAATCCAGAGAGACGTCAAATGGCTGCTCCGCAGAGCTGACCTTGTAAGGAAAGTGATGTCCTGGGGGTTGGATCCCAGCTTAGAAACCGCAAGCTGCGCCAAGTGCACAGATGTCTGCCCTCCTCCCACGATCAGAATACGCATATCCTTCAATGGTGCTGAAATTGGACCTCTTCGTGCGCCATTACCTTAAGACTCGAGTAGCGAGTGGAAGTGTTGCCGGACATCGGCACTTCCGGACATTGCCAATGTGGATATCAGATCCTCGTAGTGCAGGAGGCGGTGCTTTGGGGCTGCAAAGTTCGATGAAGCAGCCCATTCAGGAATCGAGAGTAGATTTGCATGTCCTAAGACTAGAGTCAAGCGCTTCGCGTACACCACCTGCTCAGGGAATTGATCGCGATTGTAAGTCATACGGAATCCTGAGATTCGCCGAGTATCTGTACCCACAACTGCCTCAAGCTTCTGCAAACTAGCACAGTTCACTGTCTCCTCGAGGTGGAATCCCTTCACTAAACCGCGAATAAAATCTCTGAACAGCTCCCGGGAAGGGCGAAGATAAGCTCCCCTAAACGCCTTGTTGCGGACATGATCCTCCTCGGGATAACTCGTGAGCTTGAGAGGCACGAGCTCGCAATGGCGCATGGTGTGGTACGCGTACGAGGATAGCAAGCCGAGGTCAAGCGGATCGGGATGCTGGTGCGTGGTAGACCGCAAGAACGGGATGTCAAGGACGTCGAAGTGGGTGTCCCATTTGCTCATGAATGAGTCGCCGCATTTGTCCAAGACACAGACTCTCTCGCATTTCTTGTCCTCATCGTTTTGTGATGCGACGTGCAACACCTTCAGCCCTCGGGGTTCTTTAGTCACGTGGGAAGAAACTGCGCGAGACATATAATGCTCATACATTTTGCGACCGCTCCTCTTCGACCTGGTCGTGTTGGCATTGTCTGCAACTTTATACTTGATTCGGCGCCGTATTCTGTCGATACCGCAGGATCGAGAGTATAGAGCGCTGTTGTTGGGATGCTCATCGAAGCGATCGAGGTGTTCGGGAGAGGATAGGAAGTGCGTCAGGAAGACGAGACCGTGAGGGCCTGCACCCACTACACAAATGTCCAGCACATTTTCGATTCCTTCAAATGAACTCATTGCTGGCAATTAGATGTTGAATTTCGAAATCGTCAGCGTCATGCACCTGCTCGCATCACATTGAGACAAATCCTAGCTAACCATGCATATCCATCAGAACCGAAACCACGCAGTTGTTCTGTCCTCCATTCGCACCAATCCAAATCAATCAATAGATTGCAGCTGAATAAAAAATGAATAGGTGAATTGGCTGCTCTCAGACCAATTCCTGATAGACCTAGCTGATGACAACATATGTCGTGGTGATACCCCCACACACTATCAGGATGTAATCATTTCCGATGCACTCGAATCGTTGCTTATCCACCTCATAACCTCTCCGCTCATCACTACAACCGAAGAAGCTTTTCGTTTCTCCTTGACTTATAAAAAACCCTACCTGTATCGAACGAATCGATGTCTTCTCAGAGCGATGCCGAATTGCAGTGGGTTAGAGCTGATCACGAATGGTCCAGGGAAGGATGTCAACACTAAAGCAACACACCCCAACCCACTCCAGTATCCCAGACTCACCTGTTGACATAGTGACACTGGCGCAGAACTATGACACTCTGTGACCTCAATTTTTGCCGCTCTGTTGCCATTCGGATTTCTCATCCTAGTCGTTTATACATTTTCCATTAAAGCAGAGACGAGAAATGGGTACGCAATACACTCTGGTACGCAGTTCCGAAGCTGAGCGGTGCACACTGTGACAGTTCGAGATTTCCTTGACCTGAAAAATGACCCCATGTAAGACCAGCTGTCAGTAGATTCACGTTATCTATGGGTTGTGGAGCAGCGACGCAGCTACACGTTTCTCTCACTAAAACCCAAGTTATTGAGTGACAAGACTTCGTAGAAACACGCTGCAGAGGTAATCTAGAAGCGGTGGACCCACACTGAGCAGCGGCCACAATCACGACAACAGTGCGCATAATAGATTTCAGTGTTCGATTGCTTCTAGCTTCTAGTTTTATGCTGTGGCCGTTGTTTCTGATCCAGCTAAACTGCAACATCCTGTGCTTTCTGTATGGTTGGGTAATAAATCCTCAGCCTTGGTCCAGCACATTCATAAGAGGAAAGTGTGGGATGAGAGTCAATGTATGGCGTTTCCAAATACTTTACATGATCTTCATATAGCCTTGTACACTTGTCCATTGCTAACCTCAAAAGCCGATTCTGTACTTTTCAATAGATTTTATACCATTTCTGAAATGGCAGGGAGACATTTTTCTGTGTTATTCACTGTAAGAAAATGCCCATGGTCAATAGTATGGTCTTTGATTACTTACAACATCAACTTGAGGGTAAATGATTAATCCTTTTGTTTGGGATGATTCTTCCATGCATTTTTTTGTCCCCAACTTCTATTTCTTCCAGGCTGACCACACTCTCTCAAATTTGTTAAAACTTTGGTCTCTCTTCTGTGTAAAAATTGCTAGCCTCAGCCACTCCACGGTTATAAAATCCTCACTTGCATTTATAAAACTTACAACAACAACAAAAAAAAAAGAAAAAAAGAAAAAAAGAAATCAGTTTATGAAAATTTACAAAGTAAATTTTAATCATAGTATTACTACTACTAATAATAATAATCATAATGATATATTTGACTAAAAGATTAAGATTATAATTGGAATTAGCTATATATATATATATATATATATATATGTAAGAATAAAAATTAGTTTAAAACTAAAAAAAATTATTTAAAAAATTAAAAAAATTAATAGCAATAAATATAAAAATACAATTATGAATTAAGATGCAAATAAAACTAATAAAACTAAGATATAACTATACTAAATACAAAATTATATAGTAATATTACTATTCTAACTCAATTCAAATTAACTTTAAATTTTAGAATTAATTATAATTTAATTTAAAAATTCAAATTTAAAAAATATCAATAAATATTGGTTTATACTAATATATGTTAAATAAATTATCAATAACTAAATATATATAGATAATTAAATATATTTTAAGATTGATATTTCTAATAGATAATGTTTTAATATAGAGATGCTCGAAGAGATCAATAAAATAAAATATATATATTTTAAAAAGGAACCACTAGGTAGACACCTTTCTTTTAGTATGTGGACATCCCTCATGCCACACACCCCCACAT
The DNA here is from genome assembly GCA_036785485.1 of Physcomitrellopsis africana. Classification (NCBI taxonomy): domain Eukaryota; kingdom Viridiplantae; phylum Streptophyta; class Bryopsida; order Funariales; family Funariaceae; genus Physcomitrellopsis; species Physcomitrellopsis africana. The sequence goes on along the minus strand of JAWRVF010000095.1, from coordinate 31,456 downwards.
ACTTACAATAAAACTCTTATTTATACTAAAAAATTTTAGGATAAATTTATGGTAAAAGATTCTCTAAATAAGATTAATGAGCTTTTTAAAGTGAATAAAAGAATTACATAAAATATATTATGAATTTTTATTAAATTCAATTAACAAAAAAATAAAATTTAAAAAATTTAAAAAATGCCATAAGCCATTGCACACAAATCTTTTATTGTAAAATTACTTTGAAACTTTTTAGAGTAAAAAAGAATTTTACTATATGTATGCAAGGGTATGTGGCATGGAAGGGTGTCTATGTAATAAAAGAAAAGTGTCCTTCTAGCTATTCACTTTTTTAAAAAAATCTATAAAAATAATTAATTTAAAAAATAAAATCTATCTAAGTTGACAAAATAAAATAAGAAATATATTTTATATTTTTTTTAGAAAATTATATTTATTACATTAAAAGTTAATAAATAAATAAATATGGATATTAGTTAAAATACAAATAGGATCTTAAATTATAAGTTATAAAAATGTATTACCAAAAAACTAAAACATATGTGAATGAAAATTTTAAATATATATATATATATATAAGCCTAATTATCTTTTTAAAATTTGAATAAAAATATTAAAACATAAATGCCTAAATAAATCATAAAAATTTGAAGTAATAAAATTGAAGATATTTATCTTAACTTAAATTTTTTATACTTCAGTTAACAGTTAATTACAAGTCTAATAAATAAAATTAGTAGATATCATTAAAAAAATTAATGAAAAACTAATATTATTTGTAATAAATAAATTAATAGAAAATTTGTTATCTAATTGATAAAAACAATGTAAAATCATGTCAAAATCTGAATTTATTACAGCAATAGAATCAAAAGCATCTAAACCATGAAATTAAAAATTTTAAGAATAATTTTTAAAAAATTAAACTAAAAAGCATACCTAGAATATAAAAATATTAAAAATTGGTTTATGTAAAATATAAAAATAAACTGCAACAAAAGAAGTACAAAACAAAACTACATAAATCTTATGATTTTGGTCCGTAGTATGTTCTTAAAGATTTTTTAATACAAAAAGTGAAATTTTATGATTTTGGATACATTTTTATTTTGAATTATTTTTAAAATAATAATAATGAATGATTTTTTGTCTTATTGTTATTTTTCTTTTACTATTATAATTATAGTAAGTTATATTAAGATTCAAAATTTTTTATTTTTTATATTTTTTTTATATTATTAAATTATCTATAACATTTCATTAATTTAAATTTATATTTCTGTGTGTCTGTACACATATTTATTATGCGAATGGGTTGTTAGCAATGTGTTTTGAATGTCAATTTATAAGTACACCATACATTCTAGTTTTGAAATGGTCTTGATTTAAACAATTTTTATTAAATTATGAATACATGCTTATAACATAATATTACTATTATTTCGAAAATTAGGATATAATATAATAGATTAGGATTTAATATGGATATATATACACAGACACACAAATTTATAATATTAAATATGGTTGATTAATAGGATCAATTCTGTGTAAAAGATTGTATTATTTCTCAACACACAATTTTCTTAATGTTAATGAAGTGCAAAGGGCAAAACAGATTATATAAACTTCTAGCAATTTTTTTAAAAAAAGAACCTAAACATGAGTGCACCAAAAGCTGTCTTTTTTGCAACCAAATTACGCACAAGGTTTAAATATGTTAAAAATGTTAAATTTATATCAAAGGCTGGGACTACAGACCTCCAATGAGTCAATAATAAAATAAAATAAAAATCAAAGCATTCAAGAAACAAATAACATCTCAGTGGAAAAAGATGCAAAATGACAATATAAAATAAAACAATATAAAACCACCACTAACAACCAAAAGTAAATCCATGCTCTTTGGATTCTTTGAAAAACAAACATGGTAGTTTCACATACCTACAATTGCCAGAATTTCTAACCATACACCTTATGATTTATTTTCATTTTTATATTTAAACAATGCAAATAAAATTTTATTCTTTAGAACGCATCTGCAAGAAGAACCCAATGAAAAAGAACAAAAGACAAAACAAACCATAGTGGCCACATGTGGTGACTGATAGATAGCACAGCTATGCCACCATGTCAGAAACAGAGTGATGAATCTGTAGAATTGGCCAACTTCAATCAAGTCTACATTCCTAGCAAATGATTCAGAGAATGGTCCTCAATCTAAGCAAAAAACTCAAAGAGACATCACAAAACAGCAATTGGCAAACCTTCTCAGAGCTTGAAACTGATATTTAACAGTGTACACCTCGAAAGACGAAAGAAAAAAAAAAAAAAAAAAAAAAAAAACATGAAAAACATGAAAAAAGAAGCATCGATCAAAAACTGAGTGCTTCTGTGCATCATGCGTAATCGTCATCGTGCATCAGAAGCTCATACTTGGTTCCATTCAAGCGAGCTAGCACCTCATCCCAATTCTGTATTTGATCCCTCATGGAGCGTGTGTGAATCTTCACCTGCTGGCTTTCTAGATTTCGCGGCGGCACCCTGAGAAACTCTTGGATCTCAGTCAACTGCTGCACATGTGAAACACAAGTGAAAAAAATGAGCTCATTTGGGTTGAAAAAAGTTTCTGGAAGAAGGCACGGCGATTTGCAGAATGAGCAAACTGTTGCAGAGTTAGTGTAGTTGGGCGGAGGGTAAAATGGGACCTACTTTTGGGTCTGTAACGAGGTCTTCGTAGTAAACGGGTCGCATACGAGTTTTGTTGAAGAAGCGTTGGGCGTCGCTGGCTATCTCCTCTACTCGCTGCAGTTTCTCAGGCAGATGCTTCACGTCTATGACTGGCTTGTATTCTGCAAGTTTCAAAGCCTGTGACAAGCAACAAACGTCGCAGGTTGAAAAGTCGATGTGTGAACACGTCACTTTAACTATATGACACACGCTGGATATGTGGATTTCAGCAGGGATGGGAAGAGTGTCGCTTTCTTACCTCTTCCACGGAGTGAACATGTGATTTGTGCGTGCCGTTCAGGATCTTTGCACGCTGGTCATACGTGTTTGCCATGATTGAGATCAACCGCTTCAACACGTTGCGTCGAAGTAGAAGAATTACAGAAACTCCCATCTTCTCGAAGTAGTCTAAAGCCTCCCTATTGTATTCCATCGGCCCCTGCAGCATAACAAAACATGACATATATACTTGTAAAGATAGAAGAAAAGTAAAGAAAACGATGTATATATGCACATACTGAACTTGAATCACAAGTATTTGAAGGATTCGATGAAATCTACCTGGTTGAGCATCCACTTGAAACCAACAGCTGCAGTGCATTCATTCTTCGAAGCGCTATTCAGCCAATCCAGATTGAAGACTTTGTCCATGTTTCTAGCAATGGAAGAAAAATTATCCCTCCGCTCCCCGACTGAGAAAACTTCGCCATGGGAGCTAATGTTTGGGTGGTTGTTGAGAAGCGTCTCGAACCACCCACTACCTGACCTCTGCATCGATAATATCACAAAATTGTGTACAGGGGTGCATGTGCACTCATTCCTGAAAGCGAAACAGAGGAAGATGTGAGGAAGTTTAAAGAGTGCAAGGGAACCAAAACAAACGGACGGCTAAATTATGGCACATGAATTACATTTGAAGCACCACTTTTTGGAACTCTACCTCTCGTATGAATGTGGAAGTGGATAGTGTCGGCGAAAATCCTCAGAGCCATGCCGAGAACAAGAATTGTCTTCCCGTCTCCAAGCTTTGACAACAGTCTCCTCCACAGCCTCATAAGAAAATCGCCTGTCCTCCACACCTACCATACACGCGTATGAACCAAAACCTCCGATGAATACCAAGACAAGCAGCTTCCACACTACTGTTGCCTTTCTCCATCCCTTCAAGCTGCACAAATCCTGCTCATCACTTTCACGATTCAGCCAAGCAAGGCAAGCGATTTCAAAGTTCATGAGACTCCAATTCATATGTATATAGTTATCAAGTATTACTACCGTAAGAGAGCTTTGCCACTGTTAGAGCCATTACCTGCAAAGTAGCAGCATGGATGTCACACCCTACTTCGGATTTCAGATCTTCTCGACTTGCTGCCATCTGCTCCAATCATCACAAACTCTTACCGTAAGACCAACCTTTCCTCGGATTCTACAGGATTGTTTTTTCTGGTCCCTAAGAAAGCCAATGGCACAAATTGCATCCGTTGAAGTGCAAATTTACGACAAAAAGCATTCGAGTGTATATTACTTGAAGATAGTTAATTGCTGGTGCATGTTCGGGAGTACGTACCTGTAAGCGCTCATTGGCAGCAGGCATACAGCCGGACGTGGCAACGGCGAGGAATACAGTGGAAGGCATGCCTTTTCGTCCACCATAAATCCAATTCAGAAAACGGGCACTTACTGGCAATCACATGAAGATACTATTCATCGATGGCTGACCGCCAGATCCTTGGACCGTTTGGCCGCAACAGTCTCGGGTGAAATCAAAGGCTTCATTCAGCGCTAAAACCCTATAAATGCGTACCGATTTCCCAATTGACCGTCTGTGAGAGCGATGCAATAGGAAAATTTTGCACGCCTTGACTCCATAAGTCAGCAATGTTGAAAAACACGCATTGGATCCAGAAATTCAATGTCCTGAAAAGTGGATTCCAGGAGATAAATGTAGTGCACAAACCAACTCGTCCGATGGCACTCAGCGCTGCAAATACGAGCCTAGAAGAACCAAAACTGAAGAACTCAATACACAATCAATCGAGGAAAGTGTACCGACCGACGAGGATGATATACGAATGCTCTTCATAAAGTAAACCTGATGGGTGCCTCTTCTGCGGTTGACAATAACCAGCGCGGAGCTGATAGTGACCTATGCCAGTGTGCACCTCACACCGAAATTATGACAGAACTGGACAGCACAGATGGGCTCTGCCTTATTGCTTGACTTGAAACCCAAAAATAGAGGAGAAGAAGTAAAAGGGAAGAACCACAGGCGGCATGGCTGTCAGTCGATTCTTGTATCCTGATTAACTGCTGAAATCGTTTTCAATAGCTTTAAAATCTCGTAACCTCCACGTCGCTGGGGAACGACGAGACAAAATTGAACGCTATCGAAGAGTGAAAACATTGCTCAACACATGGGTTACCCCAGTCCAATCGCAGATCTTAAATCTGCCTGGCGCAGTAAGCTACATAAACCTAACACCTCGCACACAAAAGGACGAAGTTCGAGGGTGCTCGCTTTCTAAGACTGCTAGCAATCAATCCTCATTGGCCTTCAATCCCGCCAAGCGAATCACAAACTACAGGCCGATGAAGCGACTAATCGGTAACGAACAGCGGATCTCAGACCTCGGAATCCAGAGCGAATCCGCTGCAACAATCGAACTATCACCCGGATCAGAACGAAACTGCAACCTACTCCTTCCCCAACCTCACCATCTCACCCCTACACCAAAACTGCTTTTTCTTACTAACGATCCGGACACACCGCCTCCACCGACCTTCAACCTCCCTGCAAATCACTCATCGCTACACACAAACAGGCCAACAGTTGCGCCATCGCCTTCACCACGACTGGTCAGAGGTGTACGCAACCTCGTGACACAACAAAAGCAATCAGTCACAGTACCGAAGTCACGTTACCTCATCTGGAACACCAGTTTAACGGTAAACTAGATACTACACGGCCATGAATCGCAAGAATAGGAGCTGTGGGGACATAGAAAAAACTGACTTATGAGCTACAGTGAGCGGAGAAGGTGTGAGGAAGACAAAAACGGTAGTGGCTAAAACAAGGATGAAGCCAAACGCGGAATCAGGAATGAGGAAGTTGCGAGTTCATGGGCGTGGGACTGGACGTTGGTTCAGCCCGACACGGCGCATCCCTGGCGATGGCCGCCGTTCCAATGCTCCTCCATCAGTCTGATTGCAGCTCTCGCTGCCTGAAGCTCTGACTCCTTCCGATCCCGATCTAGATCTTCCTCGCATCCACATCATCCGGCTCGGCGTTGACATCGACATTGACATCGTCGTCCTCCGGCAACCGCGATCGTCGACACTCTTCCAGTCAAAACACACACTTGTACAGTTTTGTGGTTGCAGTCAAAATATGGATGCTGTGGTTGTAATTTACAAATTGTTTGTGGCACTGCTTGACTTTAATAGTCTCACCTTTTCACAGACAACTTATAACTGTATCTACACGGGAATATTCTTCTATGTGTCTGTGTGTTTAGATAATTGTGTGATTTCTACTACTAGTGTGAATCAAGCACCTGTTTTGTTACAATAATAGGAATATGGTATGTATTGAAATGGACCCAATTAGTACGAGTAGGTGATCAGAACTATTTCTTGTATTCTGCTTGAGTGTAGGGTTCAGAGTGATTTACTTGACCTTCAAGACTTTGGTGTGATGTTGAGTGTTTTTTTTGTGGTGGTAATGGTGCATGTGCACGTGGAAATTTGACCTAAAAATTATAGTTTTGGTATTGTTGGGAGGAAAAAGAAAAAGAAAAAGAAAAAACTTTTGTGGTTTTTTGAAAATTGTGGATTATGATCTAATGTGTGTGAGATCAAAATTTGCATCTACGTTCATAATTAATGTTTCATTATCTGCTATGAAGATACTTGAAATAATGAATGTAGGTAATTTTGTAACATTGATGTAATAACATATTAATAATAAGTACAGACAAAATTAATGAAAGAATTCATATTTTCTACATTAAAGATATACCATGTCCTAAAAGTGATGCTTCCAGCAGATCAAATATGACAATTGTACATTATTTTTGCCAATTTTTAGTTTGTAAATTCTTACAATCCATACACACATGGTAATTAATATTACATTTTATTCTTAGATTCCAAAAGGCAAATACATTATTTTTTAAATACTACAATAAGGAAAGGTCCATATACTTTAATCTCTTGAAATGTATTATAATCCTTCTATTCTTATTTTTTAAAAATAATAATTTAAAAAATGTGCCATTGTTGTACCAGTTATTGATTTATTAAAAAATAAAATAAAATAAACTAGTCACTAACAACAATATTTGTATAATTCTAAAATGACCACCATGCATCATTGCTTTAATACCTTGCCAACCAAGATAAAAATAAAAATAAAAAATAAAAAAATGAAAGAATGGACACTATCATTGAAATTTTGTTCACACAACACCTAATGCATGTGTTAGAAATGACATCATGTACATATGGATGTATTTGTTTGTTTTCCCTATAAGAGACTTTTGTGTTTGACCATACTTTTTTTAATACTATTTCCAACTTTAGTCAAACAACTTTTCACTTGGCACGCTTTCAGTATTGAGAACAATATCACTCTTGTTCTAGTTTAATATATCTAAAACATAAAATGATTCATTGTCCTTCTTTTGAACACAAGGATAATTTACAAATTGATGCTTTTATGAATATAGTATATATCCCCTCACGCATCCCAAGATTTATTTCAATACGTTTTATTTTAGTTTTATTTTATTTTTTAAGGTTATCATACAGCATTAATGTCAGTTCCATCTATTTTATACAGTATTGTTTTTAAACACAAGATTGATATTTAAAAAATATTTTATCAGAAAAGATGGCATGTATTTTTACAATACAATTGTCTCTCCAATGCTCTGAATTACAGGCATGTTTTCATCTACTAATGCACATGAAAAAAGAATTAGTAGAAGAAAACACATTTTTGAACTAATTAGAAATCAAAATAATTAAGTAATTGAATAAAATTTACTTAATTATATATATATATATATATATATATTAATAAGCAAGTTCAATGACTTGTATTTTAGTAAACATTTGTAGAATTGATGATTTTTATTGGATTTAAGAAATAAAATAATAAAAAAAGTAAACTGTAATTTAATATGAAATGAATTGAAATCATATATGGTGAACTATTTGTAGAAAAATAGTTGAAGGCTTAGCAATCAAACAGTGATAGAAATTAAAATATAAAATATTGATACAAGATAAAGACATTAAGTTTCAAAAGTTTTTTTTGCATAACTTTGAGAATAATTAAAACAATTAACATATAATTGAAAAAAAATTTCAAATTTTAAAAATCGCATTCACCTCTAGTTTAAAATTTATAGAATTGTTTTTTTATTGTCACATATATTTTGAAATTTAATACTCTTGTTCACATAGATTTTGTACTATTGTAAAATTTTATAAGAGTATAAAATCTATGTGAACAAGAGTACAAAATTTCAGTGCTTTAATATTATACAACACACTTAATTTTAATGTCTAATTTGTAATTGTACCTTGTGTATTTAAATTTATGAGTTCTGTCTTAATCCTATGCACTAAAGTATTGGGTTCTACTTTTGTCTTGGTATGTTCAAATGTATTTTTTTACTTGAACATAAAAACAACTTCGATTTTTTTCAATCCTGCATCATCTTTTCTGAAAATGAGCAAGTATTGAAGTCAAAATTTGTGTATTCAAATATAACACTCACTGATTTAATTTTTTTTGCATTCATATTATTTTTGAGGTTTAATGATTCATATATATTACAATTTCGTGTTCCATCCCCTCAATAAAATGGCATCATCCACCAATAACAGCAAAAATTATTAAAGACTGTATTGTTTGTTTGTTTGTTTGTTTGTTATAGATCTTATGATTAATTTCTGCAGCCAAAATGTTACAGAGTAACAAATTATAAATCATCCAGAAATATCACAACAAAAAGAAAAATAAACACTGAATTAACTGCAAAACCCAATGTATCTCTTTATAAACAACATTTTTTTGATGAATTTATAAGCACAAATAGAATGCAACACAAATAAATTTCTGGTTTCTCATCTATTTATTTTATTGTATTTTAAAATTTAAAGATCTTTTTTTCCCCAGAAAGTTGTGTCAGTGATACAAAAGATATAACATAAAATTTTAATAAAAATATTGTGGAAGCTGTAAATTGAAGCTAAAATTGAAGCTGTATCATGCTTGAAATTTCATAACGTCTTTTTTATTTTTTATTTTTATAAATACAGTTTTAAAATATATTTCAATAAACAAAAACAACAAAATTCAAACACTTCAAAGCATCAACATACTATGAAAAATTGAAGGGCAAGAATACGAAGAAAAGCTATCCAGGTGACGTGGCCAAGAGCGTGACCCGACTTGCTGACGTGGCGATCGAGGGGAGCCCTAATAACGGGTGGCGCGGGCGAGGCGAAGGGACGACGGAAGCCCACATGAAACCCCCTGATCCTGGAGCCCGGCCCGGCATTGTGTCGCACCGTCTCTGCCTCTCGCCCTCGCCCTCGCCCCCCTTGTCTGTCTGCATTGCTCTCGCCATGGCCGCCATAGCCGTGACCTCGGCTCCATTTGCTGCTTCTGCCGCGCCATCGCTGCGCGTGGACGCGGCGCTCCCGCGGCCAGCGATGTCGAGCACCAGGATTGCCCTTGCGAGACCCGCCATGGGCTTCTTCCGACGCCTCAAGGTGCCGGAGCGCGCTTGGGGCTTGGGTGGCGCAGCGCCGTGTCGCGGTGCGAGAGGCGTCGCCGCTGTGCGTGCCGTCTGGAAGCAGGAGGTTCTGTGGGCTGAAGCTCCTGTGGCCGACGTCGGGCTTGCCTGTGAGGAGCATTATCACTTCGTGTTGGATGTCAGCGGGAACCGTGAGTTGATGGAAGGGCATACCAAGGCTGGCCAGTTTGTTCAGGTGAATGTTCTGGTGGATTGAATTTGTAGGTCGAGGAGAGCAGGTGTGCTAGCAAGGATTTCAGCGATTGTTCTATTTTCATCACTCTAACTGAGGATTTGAATTAGGTCGTTGTCACAGTGTGAGTTCAATCAGCGTGGATGTTTCTAGAGGTTAAGTCGGTTTCTCGTAATGGTTTCCTGTCCACACGCAGGAAGGTCAATTTGCAGTGTTGCAGCTGTGTGGTAATCGGTCGCTTATTCATATCAGGCAGTTGTGGAAATTTAGGTCTACTCTCGATGAATATGTTTGGCTTTACCCTTGCGAGTCCAGGTCCTGAAAGATAACCATTACATGAAGATGTGAGGTTCATATGGCTAAGAGTATGACATTGCAATTGGTATACTAAAAGAGAGAATGCTTGACGTGTATTCAATTCGATTGTTTATAATGTGATGATGAACATGTACTAGAGCCATGGTTTTTGCTGAACCATTTCATCTCTTGCTCATTTAGGTCAAGATCGGCGACAGCAAGCCGGCATTTCTTGCTATAGCCTCAGCCCCGAAGGTAGCTGCGTCTGGGTCGATGGAATTTTTGATCAAGGCCGTGGAGGGCACCACTGCCGGTATGTTATGTAGCTTAGGAAAAGGTGACAAGGTAGAGCTTAGCCAGGTAATGGGTAGCGGCTTCCGCATGGACCAAGTTGCACCTGCGGAAGACTACTCCACGATTCTGCTCTTCGCCACTGGTTCTGGAATTAGGTGGGTCTCACAGAAGTGCCTGAAGCTTTGTGGTACACTCCTTTGGTATTCGATCTTGATTTATTTATTTTATTTCAAGTGGATTTGGAAGAGTAGATAGCGAGTCCTAACAACGTGCCATTGTCAACCACAGTCCAATCCGGTCGTTGTTGGAGGCAGGATTTGATGCCCATAAACGAAAAGATGTGCGTCTATATTATGGTGCTCGCAACCTCGACCGAATGTCGTACCAGGTATTGTCAGGATTTCTCATATTGGATACCATCGAGGTATTAGTTTGAGATCCCCTGGTTTTTTCGTTGTGGGTTCCAAAAATAGTATATTTTCCAAACCGTCTTGTATCAGCGATCGTCTAGTTCCATCTGACAATATAGTTAGTATCTAAATCTACAGGATAGATTTAAGGACTGGGAGGCATCAGGTGTTCAAGTAATCCCTGTACTGTCTCAGCCTACTGGTACCTGGAATGGAGCTCAAGGTTACGTACAGGTAATGTTAGTCGCAAATTTCCTACAAATTTGAATACACATGTGATGTTATTCACTCTTGACTGTTCTCCTGGAATGGGATTGTGCTGCTTTCTCTGTCTTGTAACCTCATCGAACGTTACTTGTGGTGCCTACTTGGTTTCTTGGCCATGTGTATTCTCGAATGATGTGTGGATCTGTTTGCTAAGTATTGGATTGATTCGTGGTGATGATATTCCAGGCAGCCTTCTCCAATGACAAGGGAAACATAGTTGGGTCGCAAACTGGTGCGGTGTTGTGTGGACACAAACAAATGGCACTGGTATACTTTTCTTAACGTCACAAAATATGGTGCTTTCCTTTTTGAAGCGTATGAGAGAGATCATGTGCAAATTTGGAGCTTCATCTCCTTGTTTTTAAGATAGGGTTTCTGTTCAACCATTTAGTTCATTTATGAAGTTGCCGTTTGAGCCTGAATCGTGGCACAATGTGTTAATCCTACAATCTTCTGTTCAGGATGTGACTGACATACTTCTGGCCGATGGAGTATCGAAGGAAAAAATTCTTCTGAATTTCTGAGGAGCTTTTCGTTCAGTGGTAAGGCAATCTTAAACAAAAAAAAAAAATCAAACCACTTTTTTAAAGAGAAAAAGTTGTCTTCCAATTTATGCGCTCATGATTTAAGCCCCAAGTTTTCAGTTGGAATTTAAGTGGTGTTCATGTATCCCAGTGATGACACTTTTAGTAATCCGAAGCATGCACAGCTATACCATGTTGCGTTGCTCCCTCCCTGTTATAATTGAGGGCAGGAGTAGTGATGCAAATGGTATGTTTTGCTGTTTGTGAGCGTATGTGGATTTGAGGCATCGACCAGCTGAGGGAACTGTGCATGACTTTAAATTTATATAGTATTTGCAGTATATTGTTTAAACGTATACTTATTATTTCATTTGTATGGTAAAAGGTTAGCAGATCTGAAGATGAGAATACGAAGCTCTCCAGAATGGCATCGAAATATTGCCTTCCTCTAGCAACCTTGGAGAATTCTCCTGTACTTTTTGCAGTAAGTTTTTACTCCTTGAATTCTGTTCCAGCTTTTTCTAGTTCCCTTGTACTGTTGCATGGAGTTCAATGATCTTGAAAAATCTACTAAGTTGTTTTTTGCTAGGTCTAGCTGCTCTCAATTTCAATTAGTTACGATATTCATACGCATTGTAACTCGTACACAGAACTCAGACGTGCAGATATTAGTGATTTTAAGCAGTTAATTTATTGCGATGATTGTCCGGTATGTGCAGATGCCTGGTGCACTGAAGCAGTGATTGCTTCAGGTGAGCGGGTTTGTGTACAAGTCTTAGAAATCCTTGATATTCAAGGTTAGATTACACGAATAGGAAGACATGTATTGAAGATTAGTTGTATTTTGCATTATTACGTCATTCTTTTCATTTCAAATTACTGCAGTATAAATTCATATTGATGCTTCTATTGCTATGTGTGCTGTGGGAGTGTTCTGAACTTGATCGTTTCTGGTCTGCACATTTAGATGTACTTCTGTCCCTTCCCATAAATCGTTATTTTAAAGATTGAGAGAAAATTACATATAAATTGTGGACTTACATCCTTGAAGTTGAGGTATTCCTACTTTCCATCTATATTTATATGTTCTGTACAGTTCGTGCACAAACACCGTGGAGCAAGTTGTGAATCTTACGTCTCATTATAAGCATCCAATTTTTATTTTATAAATGTCATTTTTCCCATTCTCTCTCTACTACATCAACTTTTAATCTACCTTTTTACGAACTTTGAGAAGATGAGATAACTTTTCAACAATATTTTTTCACTTCAGAGTAAGTCATTGACAATGAATCCATATAGGAACTCTATTAGGTTGCCTTCATCTTGGATTTTACTAAGCTAAGTTCTTTTAGTTAACTTTTATTATAACGTCTTGGTTGGACTTTAAATTGTATTAAGTTGTTATAATGGTAAGGCCAATTACGTCTTCTGTTTAATAAAAAAAATGACAATAGCATGGAGGTAATGCCAAAACTTGACCAATTTTGAATCTATAATGCTATTTTATGATATAAGTTCATTACTTACTTACACCAACTTAGACTGGTTCTCAAGTAATATTTTAATAAGTCCATACTTTTATTTACTCTTATCCAAATAAGTCCATATTAAGGAAGTTTAGTGGCATGACTCTATCTATTTTTAGATTATAATATCTGTTAATTGGCATTTACAACATGATTTTTTTTTTGTCTAACAATATTTTTTATTAGTTCTTTTAAAATATAAGATTATACCAATATTTCATTACTTTAACATTTCATATACACAAAAGTAAAAATTATTGCAAAAAACTTCAAAAAATATATCTAATAGTTTATTTTTTAAAAATTGTGTGCATTTATTTATACTAAAAAGTTGCTATTGTTGTTGTTGTTGTTGTTGTTGTTGTGTATTTTTATTTTATCTAATTTTATTTAAATGATTTAATATTAAGATACAAAAAATTATTTTTATAGAAATTTAAATTATAGTTCTTTAAATACAAGAATTATATGCCAAATATTAAAAAAATGCAAGAAACTTATTGTAAGTTGGTACAACTATTGAAGAAATTCTTGCCATCTTTATCCAACAAAAGTAAATATATTGATTGTTAATTGTGGCATAAATTAGATATTAATTTAATTTAATATAATTCCATAATTTAAAAATACATAAAAAAATCTAAATCAAATTAGTAAAATATTAGTAGAGACATAAATAACCCATAATCTCAAATTTGAAAAATTATCTAAAAAAGAAAATAGATATAATTTTAATAAAAAAAACAAAGTTGATATAATATTAACCAATTATGTCTAATTAAAAAAAACAAAATTTAAATATTTACATTATAGGTATATTAAAATATAACAAATTAATTACATGCTTATGCCAAAATATAGAGAGGTTAATAAGCCATAAGGTATATATATTTTAAAAAATAACTCATTACAAGATCAAGGATGATTTTGAATGGGAACTGCTAGGTAGACACCCCCTTTTTATTGCACAGACACCTCCACATATACACCCTTGCAAAAAATAACTAGTTTTGATTTTAAATGAGATTTTATTATTATTATTCATTTGACATTGATGAATAATAACAATAATATTTTATATTTTTACTATTCAAAAATTTAATTTGACAAAGGTTTGCAAGGACGGAAGAATTGATATAGAGCCATAGAATATAGATGGATAAGAGTATAACAAGAACCATGCAAAACCTACAAGTTCCCTGCATTGAACTGAGGCAACAATCTCATCTCCTTGTCAAGCTTGTGATGTCGTGAGCTTCGTCTTCTTCGCCTCCATCCAGCACGGATGGTGTCAGTTATCAGTCTTGTGGAGTACACCTCGATGGAAGTACTGGTGCTCCACGAGGACGAGTGAAGGGATGAGCGCCTCTACCCTAATGTGGAGGAAAAACGAGAGAAGGAAAGAGGCAGTCACCAAGTGTAGCTATCAACCAGGAAAACGATGGATGGTCGCCCTTCCGGAGCTAATCAATGAATAAGTCAGGGTTGGACGAGCCTCCGGTACTGCCTTCACTGTGATGGAGCTGATGTAGTAACTCATCCACCAATGCTCCATAAGGTTTAAATAATAACAGAATCGTTATTATTGTGAATGCCACTTGACACTATCGTAAACGGTTACTATGTGAAACAAGGAAAGTATCATCCTCCAGATGTCGATGTCGATGTTGACGTGAATGTCGCTCCAAGATTTAAAATCACTGAGCCAACTTGCGGTTCCTCCGATTTCTTCCACCTCGTTCCGTTTGAGGATCAACTACTATAACTTCGGACCATGAGAAAGCTTCAATCCAATCATGAAATTCTCCCCACTTTGCAAGACGACTACTGCTGGGACGATCTTCAGCAATGCCGCGTGCTGTTAGATATAGTACGATATGTTCATTCTAAGGACTCAAATGAACTTCGAATATGTACCACTAATTACATGAATGTCTACTTCTAGCTAAAGCTTACATGGACGGTACATGCAAAACCACAAAATATAAACTCTAAAAGATTAACACCTTAGATTACATATTCTATGTCAGATAGTATAACTGCTAGTGACATGGTTATGATACATCACGAGCTACGTTTGGAGACCTGAGGAAAAGGGGCTCCACTCTCTACACTTCACTGCTAGACGTTTACACTAATTGGTCCTGTAGCATTTCTAGAATTGAACTGAATGATATTCTACCTACTCTCAGAGGTCAAAACTTATCAAAACTTCCACAAGACCCAAGCAACTAGTCATTGCTGCGACCTGATCTATCTGCCTCAGCTTGACAGCGATGATTCAATCTTTCTACACTCAGCGTCAATATTATAGTTGACTATCCTCATTCTCTCATCTATCATATACAAGTGATTCTAAGTGGTTATGAAGGTAATTCCGCACAAGACTGTCTACCGGTAATGCCTAATTCAACGCAGGCTATGGAATCTTCACGCGATCTGTTAATGATTGGCTTCCCTCTGGAAGCCAGTAGTGAATCGACCAACGATGGACATACATCAAAGTGGTGGGGCGCTGGCTGTTGCTGTACAGACACAAGCGGTTAGATCCTAGTACCATGGCAAGCCAGTGCTTGACAGTGACCAGTTTCATCAGAAAAGAGGAGATGTTCTTCCACTCGTCGGCCATCCGAACGGCAAGCTCTGGCCATGAGTAGCCAGCTTACTAGCAATCGAACAATGCTCCGATTAGAAATCACTAGCTGTCGAAGAAACCTGAGTCCTTCAATGGAGCATGAAAGCCTGGATATTCTCGAGCGCAACCATGGTGCTCTCGGAGGATGACGAGTAGCCTCCATTGAAGAGGCCTTGCCGTTGAGGAGGAGCCGGAGCGCCTGTAAGGCAGTCGAGAAACGACTGCGAGAAGTCAGGAAGACTGACTATCGGACCTGTAGAAAGGAAGGATCCAGACTGAGAGGGAAGGGAAGAGTTGATATCAATACTGGGGAAGGAGTTGTAAGACTCCTGAGCTATCTGGCCCGTCTTTGGGGGCAGGTTCGATGCTCGTGAAGGTGCTGACGCCGGCTGAGGATTGAAGTCACTGAAGAAATTGAAGGAATTGTCGTTGAATGAGAACGACGACGGCTCCGTCTTGACGTCGAAGGTAGTGAACAGCAAGTCGTGGTTTTCGAACTCAAAATTTGAGTCTAGAGGACTCTTTGGAGAGTCCGACTGCTTCATTGCAAGGACGCTTCCGCAAGCATCAGAGGCCAAGAAGGTCGACTCTTCGGAGACTGGAGCCGGTGATCCACAGTGGGCCTCTTTGGATCCTGTAATGAATTCGTGGAAGGCCGGTGCATGGTTAAAGACGAGATCGTAAAGCAGCCTGAACGAGACAAGATCCCGTGCAATCTTTCAAAAAACATCTGAACGACGACACATTTTGGACCAGTTTTACATTCAAGTGTTAGATAGCAGAAAACATGGGAAAAAATAGGGGAATAACGCCTTGAGTTCATACCTTGTTGCTCAAGATCGGTGGTATCAACTTTTGTCCGATCACCCGACTTGACTCCTTTCTTGGCCGATAGATTTCGCTTCAGTCGTAAGCGCGTGTCGCTGGAGCCAGTGAGCTTCTGAACCAAAGACATGAAGTCATCTGGTTCTGTGTGTATAATCTTCGGCGAGTACGTGTGAATGATGATTGGCGGGCGGTACTGCACTTGGGGGAGCGGCAGCGGGGGTTTCCGGATCCGGTGCGAGTCTTTGCAAACCTTCAGGGCTGACGCGTTCAACCTCTCGCTCTGCTTCCGAATTCCGAATTGAAGGTTTGAGGGTACTGGTGATTTAATCCCACTGCCAATCATCCTGGATGGACCGCCCAATTCGCTCTCGATCTTCGCCACGGAGTAGCACACCGATGAGGAACTCTGCATTTTCACAGCGTCCTCCCCGATTATCCCTCACACTCGACGCCTCTTCAACTCAACCTCTCACAGACGTTCTACAAATTTACTTAGACACAGATCCAAGTTGCAACCATCGCACCAATTCCGCTCACTCACTCCCTGCCGGCCGACAAACACGATTGCACTCAAAACTGGTTCTGTCGACTTACAATCGCCCCAACCTTTACAGAAAGATAATTTTTGCAGGACTGTACTTAAAAGCGGGCGTCACAGCGATCCTAGCTGCTGCATGGACAATCCTGATGAAGGGATGAGATTTAGAAACCTGAGAAGCGGCGAGACTATCCTGAGAGAGAGAGAGAGAGAGAGAGAGAGAGGGACGCAGTGGAGACAGTCGTTAGCAATATTGTTTGTCCACCTTCCAGTTGAACAGGGCTTAACTAAAAAATAATAGATTCCTATCGAGATTCTAAATAGCTAAGGACAGATGCAGGTTTGGCGGTAGCATCTAGAGCAGACGAGGGAACGATTTTTCCTCTTTTTCTTTTTTCTTTTTTCTAGCTTCTCTCCGGCCTTTCTGGGGGGTCGGTCACCAGGGGTGGCGGTCTGAATCCAGCCCATTATCATTTTAGACAAATCCGGAGGGGAAGTTTAATGCCGAAAGACCCACTCTATTCTAGACCATCAGTTTTTTCCCTCCTATCCAAACAAACAGGGAGGGAATTAGACCACTCTAAACCACTATATAAAACTATACTACCACTGGTGTGGGACTGTCAACAATTCCTGACAACTTTCTCGTAACCCACTCATGCTAACAAACAATTAACCTGCATGCATTTCTCCCGGTTATACACCAACATAGATGCAGGATGAGTATGTTCTTTCCAGGATAAACACTGATCTATGTGCTCCTATTAGACAACACCCGCATCAAGGTATTACACAACTAAACAGTAACTCAGTAACTCAACAGAAATCAATAGAACTCCAACGCAGTAGTAACTAGCAGGCTTGGTGCTGCCATGTTCTAAGCTCGCAGCTGCAAGCTACTTGCTCGCCGAGTGAGAGCAACTCAAGTCTAAACAAATCAGATTTAAAAAACCAGCAGTATTTGGGTCTGGCTACTCCACATTACAGCAATGGATCTTTGTTTTGTGTAACTGTAAAAAGCATGTAACGTTAAACGTTAAACGCCGTGGATGCATCGTTGTTTCATGTGAATTTATTTCATGTATTCATGCAAGGTCTCAAAGTGGAGGAATCTGTAATCACTTAACCAGTATATCTTTGTTGTTTCCGAATGAATGTACGTATAGGTTGTATTATATATATATATATATCTGTAGAGACTCTTTTGTTTCCTTCTAGATATACAAAGTATGTGGATGACTCATGTCTTTTTGCATTTTTATTAGAAATAATCATTATTGACCACAACATTGGAGGAGTTGTTTGAATTCTGGTTGAGCACATCATTTCCAATTACAGTGTAGACATTATAATATAATCTTTATTTAATTGGTCTTTGTCAATAGACTTTATGTATATATATTTATATTTGTATTAAAGTCACTTTGTAAATTTGTTTTTTTCATAAAATGTTTGTATAAATACTATGGTTGTAAAAGAAAATTTTCTTTTGATTTTGAAATAAGTGTATAAATAGATTTAATAATTTTGCTGACTTGATTTATTTTGATATTTTTGATATTTTTATTCTAATAATTATTTATTTATTTCTGGTAAATAAGACTCATCCTATACTTTTTTGAATCATTGATGAATGATATATTATGTTGAAGGATGTTATTAAAAAAAATATAACTATTGGAAGTGGTATTAAGATATTAAACAATTACATATTGTCCTCAACATTTGTTGGATACTTAGTACTTCAAATAAAACATACATAATCATATATTGATGATATATTTTTATGATTCGAAATAATAATTTAGATTTGTTGCAACTTCATGAAAAATTTTAAATTTTAAAAATTTTATGAGCTGTTTAAACTATTATAATTTAAAATTCTACAAACATATATTGATCTTCCACCATCCTAACATCATAGTTCTAATTCAACAACAAAGCTAATATTACTTAACTTTTGGTTGACACCAGTATAGTATTCTTTCTTGACAATATTTGTTAAAGCTATAGCTTTTTATATAATATATTAATTGGTGAAGTAACACAATTTTTATAGTTTATTTTTTAAAATTATATTATAGTTTTCTAAGAGCCAAAGTTTAAATTTTTAACATAATGGTTAAAACAAAATATTAATTAAAATAATAAAAGAACTTGTATATTGTATGGATCTACTATAACTTATTGAAATTTCTTATAAAAATATTATACATTTTTCAACAAAGAAAAATCTGATATTTTAAAACTGTAGTCAACATCCTCATATCTGTAATTTCATAGTTAAATATGTTTAAAGTTTTATAAAATATAATTCTTCAACATCAAAAATTATTTTTTTAAATTTTTTATTATAAATAATTTATAGCTAATTTTTAAAATATTAATTACTATTGCATAGATTAATCCAAATTTAAGGATAGAATTTGCATATGATATTCTATGAAAAAGTACAGAAATCAAAAGTTGGTACAAGAAATTAGATTATGTAAAATTTGAATGATATTCAATCACTAATTGACTAAATTATATATTTTTATTACTGTGTATATATATATATATATATATATAGATATTAATGTTGCATATTTGACACCAAAAATTTAATATATTAAGTATATTGCAAAGAACATGATGTTAATAAAGAATAATAGAAGCCTAATTTTATTGTTATTAATATTCTTGAAGAACTATGCATTTTACAAATAATTTTGCTAAATATTAAGATAAGTAAGTTGATAGAATTCTAAAAATGACTTGAAAAGAGCTAATTTTATTGTGAATTTTATGTAGGAGTTGCACATAAGAACTTTGAGACACCTGGAAAACTTAGGATTTTGTAACTATTATTCCATTGTATAAAATCTGATCTCTTGATTTTCAATGGCAAGTATGGAGTTACAAGATATCTAGTCTTAAAAACTTTCATTTACAATATAATAAAATAAATATTTTATAGCCTTTAACATCATTAAAATAATATTATGAAGTGATAAAAAATAAAATATAAATATTGGATACAACCATCCTTAGAGCTTTTTATACAAAAATCCTAAAAATAAAAACTTTAAACTAGATGCTTAAACTTTAGTAATATTTATAAAAAATTAGCACTATATTTTTGTAAGGACTATATATTATGTTTTATAAAAAATTTAGAACTTAAAAAGGCATAAAAATAAAAAATTTAATTTATCAAAATAAAAAATAAAACAAAAAAAATCAACATTAACAATATATTTTTATTAATAATTAAATAATGCGATTAACTATCTAAGTTAATACCAAAAGATTGCATATATAAAATATCTTTTTAAATAATTTAATTATATATATATATATATATATATATATAAATGAAAGTTTAATATATATATATATATATATAAGAAGTTAGTAGGAAAATCTAAGATATCTTAAAATTAATTTACAAGTTTCTTTTAAATTGTAATGTGGATGTAGAAACTTCTTTTAAAGTTTTATTAAAATTAAAGCCTTACCTAAGTTATGTATGGTCATAAAAAGTTATTTGAAAGACTTCAAAATCTTTAAAAAGTATTATTTAGCCACAATAGCTTGTACTACATGTTTTTATAATAATATATAGAACTATTGTTAAGGATTTTTTTGTCTTGATATTGCCTTTCATATAAACTTATTAGTTTGTAAGCTCCTACTCTTCTTCTTGTTAGATATGTAAGTTCTATTTTTATTTTTCTTATGATACATTACAACCATTATAGATTTGTATATCTTATAAAATACAAATATTTTGACAATTCTTGTATTGTTATTAATCTGAACTATCACTATCTATTTTAAGATCATTTATACTTTTTTTTTATAATATTGAATACACTTTTTTGAATTATATTAAAATTTAAGACTTATAATAAAATCAAACATTTAAATTTTTAACAAAAATAACTGCTTTAATATTTTATAACTGTTTTAAATTCTTTAGCTACAAGGCTCCAAAAGAATCTAGATTGTCTTATAATAATTTTTAGCATCTTTTGCAATTTATAAGGGTACAAATATAAGATCCTTCTTATATATTATTTAAAATCTTTTGTAGTTTTATCCTCCTCTTTCAAAATTGAAGATTTTCTAAGATATTTTTATTTTTACTTTCTTAGCTCTATTTTTTATTCTTCTAAATCTTTTTTAATACACCTCCAAATCATTTTAATAATCTTTCTAATATTATTATTTACCTTGTATATGCTTATAAATTTTTTACTTACTTAATATTTATAAATTTTATAAAAATTTAACTCATATAAATACTAAAAAAATTTGAAAAATAATATTAAATTATATTTCTAAGACACCAATGTGTACAGTGATCATTTATTCTTCACAAACACCTCTAAATACTTTATGTATATATTATTTTTTTTAATTCTAGGCTAGTGTTAATAGAAGCTATAGATTTTCATATGTTACTTTATTATAATATTCCAAGTTTGAACATTAATCTAAAATCTCACTTTTCCTTTCATTCTAGTTGACTCTTTTAAAGACGTATACCAAAATCATAATGATTTTGGTTTTTCTTTAATTTTAAGAAAATTGATACAATTTTTAATAAAAAATAATTCTATGTAATATCTAATATTTGGTTTTTAAATTTTGATTAATTAATTAATTTTTAGCATTTAAAACTATTCATTATATTAATATATATGTAGGCAACACACATATATACTTATATAAATATATATATGTATATATATAAATAAATAAAGGGAGTTGCTAATGCCACTACAATTTGTGCTATTGCCGTAACTTATTTTTATTAAATTTTCAATTATTTTTAATATGATTTTTTAATTTTAAAAAAAATATTAGAAACACTAACATAATTTTTAATTGGAATTAAAAAAACTAAAAAAATATTTCAAGTGGGTAGCAAATTGTGGTGGCAATAACAAAACCTGTGGCAAATTGTAGTGACATTAACAACACCCTAAATAAACAATGGACAGATTTCCAAAACTTTAAACATACATAAAACATGATTTCAAACGAGTTTAGAAACCACTCAAATGAGGATGAAAGCATCTGTCGAATGTCACATTATAGCCAAATGTCCATTTTAAAATCCATCCAAAAAGAATATTAATCAGAGCCACAACCTCACACTCCATGCAACTTGTGAAATGGGCGATGGATCCAGTGGGCACATCCATCACGCATCCACTCATCTATCCCCTGTCCATCCAACCACCCACACGACATCCATCCATATAACATCCGTCCACAATACATCCATCTAATGCCTACCGAAGGGTGGCGTCGTCGTCGTTCTCGGGGGTTTTGGTGCTGCGGAGTGCGGGGCGGCGTTTCGGGGATGACGAGCGGCGTTTCGAAGACAAGTCACTGGCGCCGGGCAATGTCACGTGGAGAGGGTCGCGATCACCAGGTGTAGATATCTCCTCGTCCCTGCCCCCCCCTCTGACGCCGACTTTGCCTGCTCCCCAGCCTGGCCTGGGGCCCCATTCTCTGCCTGCTTTTTTGACACCTCACCCCTAACTCTGCTTGCTTCATGTGCCTTTCGAGCTGGCTTTCTTGTGCCTCCTGCGCAGCCCTGCTTTGGATTCCCCTTCCGGACCGAGAGGATCATGTACCTCACCCCCCCCTCCCTCCATCATTCATGCACACGTGTGCATGTGTCCTGCACCGGGATGGAAAGATTACCCTCGGTGTTCCAAGACTGATTTGCGCATTTCGCTGAACTGCTCGTGGTAATGCCGTTTCTGCAGTTCCGGAAGACGACCCTAGGAAACGGTTTCAAACGATGAATGCAGCGGTGTGGAAGGGGTTTGTTTAGATCTGTTCTCTCGATCGGTCGTGACCCTACTGATTTGTAGAAATAGTGGGGCGTGTCGACGTGACCTTCAGTTTCGGAACATCGTTAGTCCAATGCTCCTGGGTTTTATCGCAGGTTTAACGTTACCATGCAGCTCATGGACCTGCCAATAACCACTTTCTGGTCTCGCATGGACTTTGCAGAGCATTTTTCAACAGCGCGTTACTTTATAGAGCGGCCTCCAAGCAGCTGCAGAAGTGGCCGAGATCTACCCAACAATAGCACGTCGGAGTGTGGAAACTAGAACTTCGAGCGGCTGGGTAGCAACAAACAATTCCTCCTGATAACATACGTTATATTCCTCCTCCATCCCAGCAAAGCCGGATATGCGAATTGCGCTTGGCCAATCAATGACTACCTATTTCATGTACCAGGTGGGTCCGGCAAGGTCACCAGCGAGCAATTGTAGGTTGCATACTAGGATGGGACATATCAATCGCTGATTCAGCATCTCAGTTGCTCCTTGGCTCCAACGTGCACACGAGAGTACTATGTTGATACAAAGTGTGGATCCTGTGATGACTATGCACACTCTAAATGCCGGAGACTCTGGAAGCATACTCCACACCAACTGTCACAAGTTGTTATGCACTGTTGAGTTTACATTCGTATCTCGCTCATTGCGAGTCATCCTGCAGACTTTAGGTTTAAGAGATTTTGGCGAGTGGAAAGTTCGGGAAGTAGAATACACAATTGAAGCTGTTCTCGTCCACATTACTCCTCTTGCAGTGGGAACTTTATCGTCTGACTAGTGTGGTGTCTTGTTCCTACAAGATTGTGGATTCCAAAAAGATCAGATTGAAATTCTAACCGGCTCCTTTCGGGGCTACATTGTGAGTAACTGCACCCTGCACGGCTCTCAAACCCCTTCCCTATATAGTTCTGCTCTGACACCCTTGATGTGCGGTTTGCGTGGCACGTCAATATCTTGTGGACAGGCTTTTTGTGTGGCGCACCATGTGTAACGTTGTGCGTGGATGAGACTGTGTTTGTGAGAAATCGTTCTGACAAACTTGTGGAGGCTTGGAAAGTGGAGGTTCAACCTACGTCACAGATGATCCTGCACTGTGAGATAGCTAAGATTGAGATAGCTAAGAATGACCTTTTGTTCATGCATTGTTTTATTCTGTTCTTTGATTCCGTATTTTGAAAAGGTGGCCTCAATTTCCGTGCAATTCTGCTGCTTCGAATATCCGCTGAGCTACTTGTGGACGAGACTTTGCGACACAGTTCACACTCTTCATCTCATCTGAACAATTTTACTGTCTATTATCGGATCAGGTAACCTGTGAAAAGCTAACACGACCTCCACAAAACTTCATCATCAGATAAAACCTCCGAACTTTTATTCAAACAATTCTGCATTATCTACGTGGGGGAAAGCTGTAATATGATATTTTCCTCCTCAAATCCAGTTTAGAAGACTAATAATTGTTTAGGCAATGTGACGAGATTCCTTACTTTGCAGGATAAAAAAAATAACAGCAACGGATACATATTTGAATTTCCTATTTTTAGGAACTTGACATCGTAGCATCTGTTTGCTATCATACGTTGTTTAAAATTCAAACTCCAAAAAAGCTCTAATTGTTTAATACTACAGTGGTTATTCCTTCATTTTTTACTATTGTTATGTGACCAAGATTGAATAACTAATCAATAGTCAAATGAAAAAGATTTTTGAAAAATTTAGCTGATTTCGTTTTGCCGACGACTAAAGCACATTTTTCTTCTTCACACCGGATTCTGCAGCCCCCACGTGACATTTATGCAATAACGCAGGCAGCGACCACAGAAGACATTCAGATTCTTAGCATTCCAGAAAACATACGATAACAATAAAAACGTCGTTCTTATGACATGACAGATCCGTTGAAGTGAAGATGTCGTAAGCCGAATAGTCGAGATTTTCTAAACTAAGAGCAAGGGAACTGCTCAGGCACCTAGAGATAGACACAATGATAGACGAGAGTTTTGAAACCTGCGTTGACAAGTTCTACTCAGCCTTCTCCGAGAAGTGTACAAATATATAAATATATGTGTCCCGTTCAAATTAAGCCAATTGAATTATTGGAACTCGTAACATTTGCAACCTGTCAATTCTGGAATCGCGGCACCGGCCTTGAGCTACCTGCATCAACATCAGACATGGGCGAGGGACAATCTGAGTCTTTTGTCCAGGCAACACTGTGGCCTACCCAGCTGGTCTGCCATGGCATCCGAGGCTTCGACACAGCCCATATATATATATATATATATATTTACACAAACACACACATATGTATATATTTACATTTATCACAATTACTTATGTGAAGAACAGCATCAGTGCCTTAGTGATCGAAATAAATTAATAAATAAAGGTATAAAAATAGCAAAGGTGGGTCAAGTTTGAGTGGCTGGTGAAGATGTCCACCTAGATTCGAAGTGCAAGTGAGGTGATATAACTTGGAGAAAGAAAGAATGAAGTAGGGATGATTGAGAAGGGTTTTGTGTTGAGCATGTGATGTCTGTGTGTGTTTAAAGTGGTTCTTGTTAAATGTGAAGCTTGTATAATCTACTTCGTTATGTTTATTAATACTTTTTTCATGCTACTGTACCATTCTCCACTGTTGAATATTTCAACATTTCAACATTTGGGTTTCCTGAATTCTCTTCATCATTAAATGATTTTAATAATGAAATAAACTTGCATCAATTATATTTGTTTAAACAGATTGTTCTATGTAATCTATAAATGAACACATTCTCAAAATGTTGTTTTGTGACAAGTTTCAATAACATTGTAATAAATTTAATTCCATGGAATTAAATTTATCTTAAGAATATTGAAGGATATTTTTTACATCCAAAACTAGCTTATGTAAAAATTATGTATAAGATTATTAAAACATTAATTAAATTTTACAAAAAGAAAAATCTATATTATTATCATCTCAAATTCTTCAAGGTTAGGAGGCCTTGATAATTATATTTTAATATGTACTAGAAAAAAACTATGACTTTAATATTTATAAAAAGAAATTGTAATTGGTTCTAATTCATTTCTAATTTTGGACTAACTTAGACATTGAAATATCAATGAAACTTTGACTCAATCATAACAGAATCACACTAAAATAACAGTTATTTAGTTCCTTGATTATTCAAAGATTCAAAATTCAAACGTATTTGACCCTGTACTAAAAAAATGGTTAAATTATTAATAGCTGTTTCAGTTATTGAAAACTCATTACTTATATTGAATACATTGTTCTGCTTAAACCAAATTTCTTCTTTCTCTTATATACATGTGTATATATACAAATTGTTTAAGCTAAATTATCAACGGTTGAGCAATCACGACTTTGAATATAAATGATTAAATGCAATAATTTCATTTAAGGTAAATTAGTTATTAGAAACAATCTTCAGAAAGGATGCTTCTTTGAGATGCTCTTTTCAAAAATCAAATTTTCACCCACTGAACATGATCTCCAAAAATAGAACCCACCATTTCACAGTTGCTAATCATTTTTCAAACTGATTAGAATATGGGTAGACTTTAATAATTCGAAAGAATTATTAAAGTCTACGCATATTTAGGAGGAATCTATCAAAAATATCTCACCCACAGCATTTAAAATATTTCCATGTGTTAAATGGTTAAGAATCTTCTACATCCTTGTTTGAAGTGAGATTTTGTGTATTAAATATGAGTCCACTGTTTAGTAATGTGCAATAAAAGAACTTGAGAAATATTCATTTTTAGGATTGTGTGGTCCAACTCTGATCCTGTATATCTTATAAATCGAACTCTTATCCTGATTAATTAATTTATGCCTGTGTGTATGTTAAATGCTATTATTATTTTTCAAAATTCACACTCAATGAAGATTATTTTTATTCTGAAGAAATTTCTTAAAATATTCACTCTTCAACATTCATTTTGTTCAATTCAGTGGCCACTATCATACTTCGTAACAGTTTCAAATTTGCCTCATATTTTCATATATGTATTTTAGTTATGCAACCGAGGTGAATCAATTTTTATTCTTATTTGTACAAATTTTTTTGTTTTAAATCTAAATCCTATTTAATCATGATGCAATTTATGTGAAAGTATATATTTTAAAAAAATGAATTGACAAGAAAATTGTTTCGAAGATTATAAATTCGGATTCAAAGGAAAAAAACGGGCTTTTACATAATTAGCAGTAAAGTTAATTGCAGTATAATTTCTTTTTGAAAAAACATAAAGTTTGAGAATAATGTTTAGAAATTACACTGCAAAATGAAAACCAAAGTCTTTTTATCCAAAAGTATAAATTTATCAAGACACACAAATTCAACAATTTTCTTAAATAACATAAAAAGAGATTTAAACGTGCAAATACAATACCATAATAAAGAGTTTTACTACTTTAATTATTTGTTGGTAGAGATGGATATGTTACAAGTGTTTGTTTAATCAAGAAAAACAATTGCACAGGCTATGTACATACATGTACATATGTGTATAATTTTCATGTTCAATTGTGATAAAAGAATACAAATCGTTCCACTAACTTAAAAAGGTGGGTGCCCATGACTTTTGTTAAAAACTTTTGAAGCATGAATCTGACATTTAGCAACAGATCAATACACTGAAACTCAAATCAAATCCTTACAATTCGTGATGTGTCAGTTAAACATGTCTGATATCTCTGAATCTACCCCAATTGAATTAAAAAACATGTTGTAATTCATTAGTGCATGGAGGCAAAAAACATAGAAATTGATAGCAATGATTCATGCTCTCTGTGCATTTCAAGAGACCTCGGAGATGGTCCTATATAGGTTTTGAAGTTGCATTACAACTCAAAGAATATGGAACTTGTGAGCCATAATTTTATATTTTCTTAGCAAACAAGGTCCAAGAAATTCATTATGGCTTGCTCTCAACATTTAACAAGATTTTTTTTGCTGAAGTTTTTATGTATGAAAGTTAAAAACTATGAAAATTGTTTGTCTTTTCAATGTTGGAGCATGTTTTTGGACTATTCAGAAATACCACAAAGATATGAGCTAATGAGAAAGTAAAAAGAATCGTCTAGGTTAGAATAATAAATTATGGAAAAGCTTGTTGGTCAACCTAATCCATATAAGACTCCAAAATGAACTAAAATATCTCAAACAAATTGAGAAGAATTGAGTTTAAAAAAACAAAAAATAGTTATTTTGAATTTAGGTGACTGCATGACATGGAACGACACCCCTCTTGTAAGATAAGAATCAACCATGGTGATCTAGGGTCTAAAATCAAGTCCACCATGATGTACTCAATAATTTATTAATCAGCAAAGAGGTATACCTGCTTATGATAAAAAAATAAAATAAAAAAATAAAACAAAAAAATTGTGATAAAATTGAGAGCGTGTTGCTTTGAATGCCATGCAATCTCACAAGGCTTGACTTGTGAGGCTTCAAAGCGAGAAGAATTAGCACAGAGGAGAGGAAAGACGGAGCCACTTTGAGAGAGAGCAAGTTTGCAAGGAAGGGATCATCGATGAACCCCCGCGGGGCGTGATTCCGCCACGAAGACGACGCATTCAAACCTCAGATCACCCCTCCCCTCGCTTTTTCTATGCAAAAAAAGTCTCACTCCCGAGCTAAAGCGCCACTTCTTTCAAAACTCTCACCAATCAACGTTGAGTTTCAGCACTACGTCTCTAATTGCAGCACCTCCAGCATGCCATTCACCGCTGTCTCGACAACCGGGTCCAGTCTCAGTGACGAGCCCAGCGAGAGCTCATTCCGGGACGAGCACGCCACTTGCTGGGAGCGATCAGCAGAGCGCGTTTCGATCAGCACAGGAGCTTCATGCAACGCGGTGAGCCTACATTGAGACGAGACTTGTGTGGGAGCTGGAGCGGGGGAGAGGAGAGTCATTCCGTGTCACACCAACCGTTCCAAAAGGGGGGTTGGGCGTGGTGACGCAATGTGGGAGTGGGAAGAGAAGGAGGTGCCCGAGGAGGTAACAATCTCGTGCATTGTGCGCGTGAGTTTGTCCGTGGGGAGTCGCGGGTCCCGGGCACATGGTGTGGCCCTGGGAAGCAGTAAGAATGCATGGATCCACACTCTGCACACAATTCCTCGCCATCTCTCTCTCTCTCTCTCTCTCTGAGTGCGTATGGCAGACGAGGGGCCATCCATGGCTTCTCCTCTTCCTCCTCCCTCTGGGATTGCGCCCTTCCCTCGCCCCGCCCCGACCCTGTCCTGCCATTCTGGGTCAGCCTCGACCAGTAGTGTAGTGGAATGGCGCCGCGACAGTTGCAGTGATGGCCCCGTGCCATGCAAGTCCCGTTGCAGTGGGGCTGCGCATTCTCATCATCGCCTCGGGATAACCCAGTCCCTCTCTCACATACAGCCTGCATAATACCCCCCCCCTTCTCATCCACCATGGATGACTTTCATCCAAATACTCTCTCTCTCTCTTTCTTTGAATCTCCCAGGGATCTTTGACATGCTTCATAGCTAAAATTTCTTCGCCAAATTGAAGTTGTTTAAAACCCAACTTAACATTCTGCCTAAATATTAAGGCAAGAATGATGCTACACTTACTCTTATCAATACTTCTCTTGTGTTCTAATCTTTTATTACATAATAACTATTTTTAAAATATAGATTTTAAATTATCTTTTTATAGAAAATTATATATATAAAATATAGATTTTAAATTATCTTTTGTAATATTTAAAAATACTTTGGTTATTATTTTTCTTATAATAATAATTAATTTTTTTTAATAAAAATTATTTGACTAATAATTTAAATATGCTACCAAAGACAAAATATAAATGTATATAGAATAAAAATATCATAAATTTTTATTAATAAATTTATAATATTTAAGTTTTTAAAACATAATTTCTAGCAAAATTTATTATCTAAGAAGCAATCAATTGAATTAAATAATTAGTTCAAAACTAACCACTTCTATAAGTATCTTAGATCATTCTAAGATAGTCTTTTCTAATGATGTACCAAAATCTTTGAAAACTTTTAATTATAATTCTATCTAATCTTAAAACTTTATATTTAATAAGATTTATTATCATGTATTCAGACTCACAAAAGATAGATAATTTATAAATTTTTTTTAATTCAAAAATTAATATATTTTAGATAATATTTTTTGTGTTAAAAAATACATTAAGCTGAAAATAAGCCATATTTAGTACATCAGCTTTTTATAAGCAAAATAGAGATGAATAAAAAAAAGTAGTAAAGGCAACATTTTTTATACTACAAATAATAATAGCATATAAAATTTAGACGATGATTGACTTTTGACATTTAAAGAGGTTTTTATCAGATTCAAATTAGAAAATAATTATTTAGATTTTTCGTTCTAATTTATCCAATTATTGCAACCAATAGAATAAGCATCCTTGATGCAAGTCTACAACTATCTAAACTTGATGAATAGATAGGTAAATATAAGAAGAAAAAAAAAATACTAAAATCCTTAAATTATTTTATGGAGCAATGAAAGACCTCCAATTTGGCTCTCTTACACACAAATAGAAAAACAAAGAAAATCTTATATTGTGTATAAAAAAAATTAGATTATCAATTAGTAATCTTATACAATATATAATATAATATAATAATAACTATACGAAAAAATAAACTTCTAATAGGTCTTTCTTTTAATTGGTCAAATATGTGGCTCAAAGAACAAGTCTACATATAATAAATTCTAATTTGGCTAATACAACAAAGAAATATAACATTTAATGCTTAGAGGTTTCAAACCTCAAACAAAATTGATGCATGTTGTTAATTATGTCTAGTGCTACTTCTTAAAATTAACCTTCACACATTTTAGAAATGTGACCAAAATATAAAGATTTAGAAATAAATAGCATCATTGATTAATAAACTAATATCAAACATTTTGTAAATGGGATCTTTCAACATAGTAATAAATAATCTTTGCAATCAAACCTTAATCCAAATTTTAAAAATCTAATATTATTTGGTCTTTTCTAAGAGGGATGTACATGTGGACCATACAAATAAAATTACAATGCAAAAGTATTTACAACAAAATATGGAGTGATAACTAAACTAACTGAATTTTGTCAGTGATGATTGAAAAATATGATAAAATTATAGATAGATCATTTAAGAAAGAATTAAGAAAAAGCTTGACTTAAGTCTTAATTTTCTTAAAAAATCAAATAGATTATGGATGACAAACAAAATCCAAGGTTCTAGGAGCAGAATGTCAATGTGTTAGCACTCCAAAATATCACGTAGTATTGTAATCACACAAGATCAATGAGATTCCTCAAAATTGTCTACCACAACCTACCATATTCTTGGTTTGTCCTAAGGCGTGTTAAGATACAAATTACCTTGTCACCTTCCTCCTATCAACATGTCGAACTATGCCCACTTGGGTCAAGAGAGAGAGAAAAATAGAAAAATAGAAAAATTATTGCATGGTCGAATCAAAATGGGCGTGGGGATTGTCCCCCAGATTCAAGCTAGGGCAGTGTGG